>CAJUWN010001575.1:600000-991120 GCA_910589765.1 Avena atlantica | reverse complement strand
GCGCTACGTTCTTGCCGTGGCGCCGCAGAGCCTGGCGCTGTTTGATGCGCTGTGCAAACGCGAGCGCGCGCCCTACGCGGTGATCGGTGAAGCCACCGAAGAGATGCACCTTTTCGCTGGCGGATAGCCATTTCGACAACACGCCGATTGATAGGTGCCGCTCGACGTGCTGCTGGGTAAAACCCCGAAAATGACCCGCGATGTCACCACGCTGAAAGCCAAAGGCGAGGCGCTGGTGCGTGATGATATCAGCATTGCCGACGCGGTAAATTCGCGTGCTGCACCTGCCAACCGTGCGGAAAAAACCTTCCTGATCACCTCGGCGACCGCTCGTTACCGGCATGGTGGCGCGTGACCAGATGGTGGGTCCCGTGGCAGAATCCCCGGTCGCCAACTGCGCGGTGACCACCGCCAGCCTCGACAGCTATTACGGTGAAGCGATGGCGCTGGGCGAACGCGCTCCGGTTGCGCGGCTCGACTTCGCCGCCTCCGGTCGTCTGGCCGTTGGCGAAGCGCTGGACAACATCGCCGCGACGCAGATTGGTCCGCTGACGCGCATCAAGCTGTCGGCAAACTGGATGGCCGCAGCCGGTCACCCGGGTGAAGATGCCGGTTTGTATGAGGCGGTGAAAGCGGTCGGTGAAGAGCTGTGTCCGGCGCTGGGGATTACTATCCCGGTCGGTAAAGACTCGATGTCGATGGAAACTCGCCTGGCAGCAGGGCACCGAGCAGCGTGAGATGACCTCGCCGCTGTCGCTGGTGATCACCACCCCTTTGCCCGCGTGGAGACGTGCGTAAAACCGTCCACGCCGCAGCTGCAAACGTGGATAACGCCCTGCTGCTGATTGACCTCGGCAAAAGGCGGTGAACGCGCTGGGTGCTACCGCGCTGTCACAGGTTACCGTCAGCTGGGCGATAAGCCTGCCGACGTGCGTGACGCCAGCAGCTGGCTGGCTTCTATAATGCCATCCAGGCGCTGGTGGCCGACGGCAAACTGCTTGCCTACCACGACCGTTCCCGATGGTGTCTGCTGGTGACGCTGGCAGAGATGGCCTTTACCGGTCACTGCGGCGTGGCAGCCGATATTGCCGCGCTGGGCAGCGAACAGCCTGGCCGCGCTGTTTAACGAAGAGCTGGGGTGCCGTGATTCAGGTAGCCGCCGCCGATCGCGCCGCGGTTGAGCAAGGTATTTGCGGCGCACGGCCTGGCGGAGTGCGTCCACGTGCTGGGCAAGGCGGTAGAAGGCGACCGCTTCACCATTACTTCCGGTGACTGTGTGGTCTACAGCGAAAGCCGTACCACGCTGCGTACCTGGTGGGCAGAAACCACCTGCAGATGCAGCGCCTGCGTGATAACCCGAGCTGTGCCGATCAGGAACACGAGGCGAAGAAAGACGACCGCGATCCCGGCCTGAACGGCGCTGACCTTCAAGCCACAGGAAGATATCGCTGCACCGTACATTGCTACCTGTGCGCGCCCGAAAGTTGCGGTGCTGCGCGAGCAGGGCGTTAAATCCCCACGTTGAGATGGCTGGCCGCCTTCCACCGCGCGGGCTTTGATGCGGTTTGACGTGCATATGAGCGACCTGCTGGCCGGTCGTCGTGGCCTGGATGACGTGCAGGCGCTGGTTGCCTGTGGCGGCTTCTCTCCTACGGCGACGTGCTGGGCGCGGTGAAGGCTGGGCGAAGTCGATTCTGTTTAACGCCCGCGTGCGTGACGAGTTCGAAACCTTCTTCCATCGTCCGCAGACCTGGCGCTGGGCGTGTGTAACGGTTGCCAGATGATGTCCAACCTGCGCAAACTGATCCCGGGTAGCGAAGAGTGGCCGCGCTTTGTGCATAACCAGTCCGAGCGCTTTGAAGCGCGCTTCAGCTGGTCGAAGTGGCTGCCAGCCCGTCACTGGCTGCTCGACGGTATGGTTGGCTCGCGTATGCCAATCGCGGTCTCGCACGGCGAAGGCTTCGTGGAAGTGCGCGATGAAGCGCACCTCGGCCAGCTGGAGCATAAAGGCCTGGTGGCGCTGCGCTTCGTGGATAACTTCGGCAAGGTGACCCAGCAGTATCCGGCGAACCCCGAACGGCTCACCTAACGGCATTACGGCGGTGACCAACGAAAGCGGGGCGTGTGACCATCATGATGCCGCACCCGGAGCGCGTCTTCCGCACCGTCAGCAACTCCTGGCACCCGGCAGAGTGGGGCGAGGACAGCCCGTGGATGCGTATCTTCCGCAATGCGCGTAAGCAGCTGGGCTAAGCCGTGCGGGAGCGTTAAACAACAACCTCTCTGGCAGACCGGTTTTTTTTCGCCCCTGTCTGGCCCATCGTCGGCCTGTTGCAATTTCACGACAAACCCACTGTTGAAGTGTCGTGAATAGGTGACACGTAACCCATTGATTTAACTATGCACCTGCGTTTTTTCTGATTGGTGTCGTTAAATGCAGACAGTTTTTTCAGACCAGTTGGTCAGGAAGTGCGCTTATCAGGCTGGCGATAACCCTAAAAAAGTGCCGCTTTAGAGGGGTTAACGTGCTTATTGCAATGTTGGCACGGCAATTGCTATACTCTGTGCAGTGGCTCATTCACCTGGTTATGAAAGCCCTGCGCAAGCGGCGAGCTCATAACATCCAGAATGACGCACATACGGTGCCTGCCGTCCACCCCACCGATAATCGTTCACACCTGTGACGTTATCAAGCATCGGACGTAACGTTGAGTTAGGCACCACCTCTTCAGATGGCCGGTTCTTTGAACCGGCCATCGTCATTTGTGGCGTAGCCTTTCATCCCATCGCACTCTCCGTTAGCATCACGCTACCTTATGCAAAGAGAATCTTCCGTGAAGAGATGGCGTCTGTTTCCCCGCCTCTCTGCGCCAGCTGGGTGCTGATGGCTTTCCTGCTGGTGCTGCGCGCTGCTGGGTGCTGGCCTGGCAGGCCTGGGAAAGCCTGTCGGCGCTCAGCGAGCGTGCGGCGGACACTAACCGCACGACGCTAACCGACGTTCGTCGTAGCGAGGCGATGGCGCGCACCGCGCTGGAGCTGGAGCGCACAGCTATCGTCAGTACTGCGTGCTTGATGACCCGATGCTGGCCCGCCTGTATCAGACGCAGCGCAGCCGCTATTCCCAGATGCTGGACGCCCATGCGCCGGTACTATGCCGGATATGCGCACTTACCAGAACCTGCGGCAGAATCTTACCCAGCTCAGCCAGATCAAATGCCATAACAGCAGCCCGGTAAAAGCCGCAGGCGATGTGCTGGAGTCATTCTCCGCCGCTAACAGCCAGCTGGTGAAAAACCACGCGGGAGGTGGTGTTCTCCCGTGGTCTGCAGCTGCAGCGCGAAATTGCCGATCGCGGCCAGTATTCGGCTGGCAGGCATTAATCCTGTTCCTGCTCAGCCTCGGCCCTGGTCCTGCTGTTTACCCGCATGATTATCGGCCCGGTGAAAGCGGTCGAGCGCATGATTAACCGCCTGGGAGAGGGGCGCTCGCTCGGGCAGAGCCTGGCGTTTAAAGGCCCGCGTGAAATTCGCTCTCTGGCCCAGCGCATTCTCTGGCTGAGCGAGCGGCTGGCGTGGCTGGAGTCACAGCGCCATGAGTTCCTGCGCCATATCTCCCACGAGCTGAAAACCCCGCTGGCCCATGCGTGAAGGCACGGAACTGCTGGCCGATGAGGTGGCCGGCCCGTTGACCGCTGACCAGAAAGAGGTGGTTAGCATTCTTAACGACAGCAGCCGCCACCTGCAAACCCTGATTGAACAGCTGCTGGACTACAACCGCAAGCTGGCAGACGGCCCGGGTGAGATGAGCGACGTCATGCTACCCCGCTCATCGATCAACTGGTTTCCACCCACAGTCTGACCGCGCGAGCTAAGCTGATTGATACGGCGATTGATCTGCAGGCGGCGAGCTGCCGCGCAGAGCCGACATTGTTACTGGCGGGCCATCGATAATCTCTACTCCAATGCGTTACACTACGGCGCAGAATCAGGGAAAATCTGGATCCGCAGCGCCGCCAGCAGGGCAACCGCGTCACCATTGAGGTGGCGAACACCGGCAGCGCGATCCCGCAGGCAGAACGGGCGATGATTTTTGAGCCGTTCTTCCAGGGCAACCTGCAGCGCAAAGGCGCAGTAAAGGGCAGCGGGCTGGGGCTGAGTAACGCTAAGGACTGCGTGCGTCAGCTGGAGGGCGATCTACAGCTGGTCGACAGCGATGAGGCTGATGTCTGCTTCCGCATTGAATTGAATACCACCGCCGGGAAGAAACACTGATGCGCTTAACACTTTTTTCTGCCAGCGTTCAACAAAGCCTGGGCAGAATGTTGCTGGCAGCACTGCTTGGGCTGAGCCTGACTGGCTGTAGCCAGACCGCGCCGCCAACCGTGGTGAAGGGCCTGCCCAGCATCTCAGCGAACCTGAGAGCAAAATTGTCGATTTCCAACGCGTGGACTGTGAGCACATCTGGTCCTGGGTCGATGTCACGGCGGTCAATAATCCGCTGTACTGGCTGCGCGCGGTGGACTGCGCGGTGCGGCTGTCTCCGGCCGATGCCCGCGCGCAGGCTAAACGCTGGCCGGGCGACAGCTGGCACGGCGCCTTCAAACAGGCCGTTTTGCTGAGCAATGGCAATATTACGCCGCTCGAGCGCCGCGCCTATCTGCAGCGGCTGGACAGCTACAGCTACGATTATCCCTCTGCGGTCCGTCCGCTGCTGATGCTGTGGCGCGAAGGGCAGGGTTCATTACTGCAGCTGTCGCAGGGCGCTCGCGCTATGCCAGTCTGCAGGAGAGCAGCGATGCCCAGCTGGACGCGCTGCGCCAGCAGCAGATGGTCGTCAATAAAGAGCTGGCAGTGACGCGACGCAAGCTGGACACGCTGACCGACATCGAGCGCAAGCTCTCAGCCCGCCGTTCGCCGGATGCGGCCGACAGCAGCAGCCACGGCGCGGATAAAGCGCACCGGACGACAACACGCCGGCGGATATCAAATCAGAGGATGATGCCAACCCATGATAAAAAAATCGGCCCGCCTGCTGCTGGTGGATGACGACCCCAGCCTGCTGAAGCTGTTGGGGATGCGCCTCAGCAGCGAAGGCTTTAGCGTGACCACCGCGGAAAGCGGGCCAGAAGCGCTGCGGGTGCTCAACCGCGAAAACATCGATCTGGTGATAAGCGACCTGCGTATGGATGAGATGGACGGCATGGCGCTGTTTGTTGAGATCCAGAAGCTGCAGCCGGGCATGCCGGTGATCATCCTCACCGCGCACGGTTCGATCCCGGATGCGGTCGCCGCGACCCAGCAGGGCGTTTTCAGCTTCCTGACCAAGCCCGTCGATCGCGATGCGCTGTATAAAGCCATTGATGAGGCGCTGGCACATCGCGCCCCGGGCAGTGATGAAGCCTGGCGCGAAACCATCGTTACCCGTAGCCCACTGATGCTGCGCCTGCTGGAGCAGGCACGCATGGTGGCGCAGTCTGACGTCAGCGTGTTGATTAACGGGCAGAGTGGCACGGGCAAGGAAGTGCTGGCGCAGGCCATCCACGCCGCCAGTCCGCGCGCGGGCAAGGAATTTATTGCCATCAACTGCGGCGCACTGCCGGAGCAGCTGCTGGAGTCAGAGCTGTTTGGTCATGCCAAAGGGGCCTTTACCGGTGCGGTAAGCAGCCGCGAGGGGCTGTTCCAGGCCGCCGAGGGCGGCACGCTGTTCCTCGATGAGATCGGCGATATGCCGCAGGCGCTGCAGGTTAAGCTGCTGCGCGTACTGCAGGAGCGCAAGGTGCGCCCGCTCGGCAGCAACCGCGATCTCGATATCAACGTGCGCATCATCTCCGCTACCCACCGTGACCTGCCAAAAGCGATGGAGAAGAAGGAGTTTCGCGAAGATCTGTTCTATCGTCTTAACGTGGTGAATTTAAAAATCCCGGCGCTGCATGAGCGCGCGGAGGATATTCCGCTGCTGGCAAACCATCTGCTGAAGCAGTCGGCGGAGCGGCATAAACCGTTCGTGCGCAGCTTCTCTACCGACGCAATGCGCCGGTTGATTGCCGCCAGCTGGCCGGGCAACGTCAGGCAGCTGGTGAATGTGATTGAGCAGTGCGTGGCGCTGACCTCCGCCCCGGTGATTAGCGAAGCGCTGGTCGAGCAGGCGCTGGCCGGAGAAAACACCGCGCTGCCGACATTTGTGGAAGCGCGCAACCAGTTTGAACTGAATTATTTGCGTAAGCTGTTACAGATGACCAAAGGGAATGTCACCAACGCAGCACGCCTGGCCGGGCGCAACCGCACCGAGTTTTACAAGCTGTTGTCGCGTCACGAGCTGGATGCTGCCGATTTTAAAGAGTAATTTCAGTGCCGCTCCGCTGCCCAGTTATGGTAGTTTAGCTGCCTGAAAAGAGAGACGGACCGCGCAGCGTGACCTGTCCGGCAATGTTAACTGTTCCCCTTCCCTGATGGAGGGGGAGAAAAGGGTCTGCCATGAAAAAGATTGATGCAATTATCAAGCCGTTCAAACTGGACGACGTGCGTGAAGCGCTGGCGGAAGTCGGCATCACCGGAATGACCGTGACCGAAGTGAAAGGCTTTGGTCGTCAGAAGGGCCACACCGAACTGTATCGTGGCGCTGAATATATGGTCGATTTTTTACCGAAGGTCAAAATTGAGATCGTGATTGCCGACGATATCGTCGATACCTGCGTGGATACCATCATGCGTACCGCGCAGACCGGTAAGATTGGCGACGGCAAGATTTTCGTTTATGACGTGTCGCGCGTGGTGCGTATCCGCACCGGCGAAGAAGACGAAGAGGCGATCTAAGCGCTGCCTTTTTCTACGCTGAAGTCGTTGAGGGTCTGAGCATTCAGGCCCTTAAAATTATTAATTCCTTATTTCTGCTGCTGTTCCCCCTCCCCGGTTTGACAATGATCTTCTGATGCTGACAATAGCCCGCTTGAGCCATAAGGGCTGAGCAGACTATCAAGAAGGACTTTTTTATGGCTATTACCCGCCGCGATTTTCTTAACGGCGTCGCGATTACGGTCGCCGCCGGGCTGACCCCCCTGCAGATATTGCGCGCTTCGCCGCTGCAGGCCAACAAAACGCTCTATTACCCACCGGCGCTGAGCGGGCTGCGCGGCAACCATCCGGGCTCCTTTGAAAATGCCCACCGGCTCGGCCGTGATGGCGTCAGTTTCGACTTTGCTTCTCTGCCGGTCAGCGAGGAGTTTGATCTGGTGGTGGTCGGCGCCGGAATTAGCGGCCTGGCTGCCGCCTGTTTCTGGCAGCAGCTGCAGGATAAACCGCAGCGGATTTTGCTGATCGACAACCACGACGACTTCGGCGGCCACGCCAAGCGTAATGAACTCAGCAGCAGCAACGGCACAATCCTTGGCTATGGCGGCAGCGAATCTTTCCAGTCCCCGCACTCCAACTTCAGCCCGGTGATGATGGGCCTGATAAAAACGCTGGGATCAGCCTGGATGCCATGGAGCGCGGCTTCGATAAAACCTTCTATCCTGACCTTGGCCTCAGTCGCGGCGTCTACTTTGATAAGAAAAACTTCGGCGTGGATAAAGTCGTCAGCGGCGACCCGGGCAAAGTGGTGGCGGATGATATCCCACGCGATCGCCTTAACGGACGTTCATGGCAGGCGTTTATCAATGACTTCCCGCTGCCGCAGAGCGATCGCGCCGCGCTGATTGAGCTGCATACGGTGGCAAAAGATTATCTGCCAGGACTCAGCCAGCAGGAAAAAGTCGCCTGGCTGGATACTCACAGTTACGCCACCTTCCTGCGCGATAAAGTGGGCCTGAGCGAGCTGGCAATGCGCTACTTCCAGCAAACCACGAACGACTTTCAGGCGGTGGGTATTGATGCTACCGCCTGTAGCGATGCGCGTATCTGCGACCTGCCGGGCCTTGACGGCATGGGGCTGCCGCCGCTGGACGCTGAATCGCAGGCTGACCTCGACGATCCTTATGTTTTCCACTTCCCGGATGGCAACGCGACACTGGCCCGGCTGCTGGTGCGCAAGCTGATCCCGGCCGTTGACCCGCCGGACACGATATGAATGATATCGTGCGGGCGAAATTTGACTACAGCCAGCTGGACAGGGCGGACTCTGACGTCAAGCTACGCCTTAACAGTACCGGCATGCAGGTGGTGAACGTCGACGGTGGCGTGGAAGTCAGCTATATGACGGGTGAAAAGTTGACGAAGGTCCGCGCCGGGAAGGTGGTCATGGCCGGATACAATATGATGATCCCGTATCTGGTGCCGCAGATGTCGCAGGCGCAGCAGGAAGCGCTGAAGCAGAATGTTAAAGCTCCGCTGGTCTACAGCAAGGTCACCATCGCTAACTGGCGCGCCTTTATCAAACTGGGCGTGCATGAGGTTTATGCCCCTGGCGCACCTTATTCACGGGTCAAGCTTGACTATCCGGTCAGCCTCGGCGGCTACCAGCACCCCCACGATCCCAATCAGCCGATCGGGCTGCATATGGTGTATGTGCCGACTCTGCCCGGCAGCGGCCTCAGCGCCCGCGAGCAGTCGCGTAAAGGGCGCGCGATGCTGCTGGGCACCTCGTTCGATGCTCATGAACAGATGATCCGCGAACAGCTCCAGGCGATGCTTGGGCCGGCAGGCTTCGACCATCAGCGCGATATTCAGGCGATTACCGTTAACCGCTGGTCGCACGGTTACTCTTACGCCATCAATGGCTTATTTGATGATGAGGATGAGGCGCAGAAGATTATTGAGCGCGCCCGTGCCCCCGTCGGTAATATCGTGATTGCTAACTCCGACTCGGACTGGAGCCCTTATGCCCATTCGGCGGTCGATCAGGCATGGCGGGCAGTGAACGAGCTGGTGCACGGAAAAAACGCACCGGGGGAGGGAGTATGAAAACGTTGCTTTCAGGGATGGTTCTGCTGCTGGTAAGCAGTGCGGCTAATGCCATGTCGCCGGGCGAATATGTTGCCAAAGCGGCGGACTGTACTGCCTGTCACACACCGCACCCGGCGGCGCAGCGCTGGCGGGCGGGCTGCGTTTCCCTACGCCGCCCGGTGATATCTACAGCACCAATATTACCCCGGATAAACAGCAGGGCATTGGCCGCTATACGTTTGCCGAATTTGACCGCGCCATGCGCCAGGGTATCGCTCGCGATGGCCATCACCTTTATCCGGCAATGCCTTATACCGCCTATGCCAAAATGAGCGATAAGGATATGCGCGCGCTTTATGACTATCTGCTGCATGAAGTCCCGGCCAGCAGTCAGCCAAATCGCGACAGCGATATCTCCTGGCCGCTGTCAATGCGCTGGCCTTTGGGGATCTGGAATGCCCTGTTCCACAATGACGATCGTTATCAGCCTGATGCGCAGCAGAGTGCGCAATGGAATCGCGGGGCTTACCTGGTGCAGGGCGCAGGGCACTGCGGCAGTTGCCACACCCCGCGCGGCTGGGCACTGCAGGAGCAGGCACTGGATCAGAGCCGCAGCGTTTATCTCAGCGGTGCCGAACTTGACGCTGGTTTGCACCGTCGCTGCGCGGCATGGCGCAGGATGAACTGGTGGCGCTGCTGAAAACGGGGCGCAGCAAGCAGGGGGCGGTAGTCGGCCCCATGGCGGAGGTGGTGATGCACAGCACTCAGTATCTCAGCGATGCGGACCTCAACAGTATCGGCGTCTACCTGCGCAGCCTGCCGCCGGCTCCAGCATCCCCGCTGCCCGCTGCCGCTCCTTCCGCCGCGGGCGCGAAAACCTATGCCATGTACTGCTCAACCTGTCACGGCAGCGAGGGTAAAGGCGATGCGCATGTCATCCCGGCGCTGGACGGTAACGCAACGCTGACGGCAGCAAACCCGCTGAGCGCACTGCGCGTGGTGCTGGAAGGTGCGCAGACGCCAGTGGACCCGGCACGGCATGGCGCAGGCGATGCCCGGTTACGGCTGGACGCTGGATGATGTGCAGATGAGCGAGTTGATGAACTACCTGCGCAGCAGCTGGAGCAATCAGGCCCCTGCCGTCAGCGCAGAGCAGGTTGCTGAGGCGCGCAGGCTTAAATAGCCAGCGGGACGATCGGGCAGCGGCGGGAGAGATCCCCGCTGCCCGACAGCATCACAGCGCTTTATGCGGGCCAAATACTTCGTAGTGAATACGCTCTTTCCCCACGCCTGACTGCAGAAGGCTCTTTTCCACCATCGCCATAAACGCCAGCGGGCCGCACAGATAGTAGTGCATCGCCGGATCGCTGAGTTTCGCTTCCAGCGGCAGCAGGTTCATGAGTCCTCGTGCTGATACTTGCCTTCATCTTCCGCGCGCGGATGGTTATACCAGATCTCCTGCGAGAACTTCGGCAGCTGCTGACCCAGTTCGCCGACTTCCTCTGCGAAAGCATGCATTGCGCCGTCTTCCGTCGCGTGGAACCACTGTACCGTCGCCTGATGTTGTTCCTGTGCCAGTTTGTGCAGCATGGCCAGCATCGGGGTCAGACCGACGCCGCCAGAGATCAGCGTTACCGGGGTTTGCGCCGCAATATCGATAAAGAAGTCGCCGGCAGGTGGCGCCAGGTGCAGACGCACGCCGGGCTGCTGCTGATGCAGCCAGCTGGAGAGCGTGCCGCCCTCTTCATGGCGCACGGCAATGCGGTAGTCACGACCATTCGGCATCCGCGTCAGTGAATACTGGCGGATCTCCTGATTAGCAAATGACGGGTCACGCACCCACAGCGTAATGTACTGACCGGGCTGGTAATCCACGACGGGCTGACCGTCAACCGGGGTCAGGATAAAGCTCTTAATTTTTGCGCTGCGCGGGATAATTTCGCTAATAACAAACTCACGTTGACCACCGCGCCAGCCGCCGACTTTCTGCTCAACTCTTCATAGATTTGCTCTTCACGCTGCACAAATATTCCGGCCAGTACGCCATAGGCTTTACCCCAGGCGGCGAGGATCTCCTCACCCGGATGCAGCAGCTCATCAATACTCGCCAGCAGGTGTTCACCGACAATGGCGTACTGCTCCGGCCGAATGGCAAAGCTGGTGTGCTTCTGCGCAATTTTCTCCACTGCCGGGCCGAGCGCGGCCAGCTTATCGAGGTTACTGGCGTAGGCACAGACCGCGTTAAACAGCGCTTCAGGCTGATTGCCACTGCTCTGGTTGCTCATGTTGAAGATATCTTTCAGCTCGGGATTGTGGCTGAACATGCGCTGATAGAAGTGTGCGGTCAAACGCGGACCCAGCGCGGCGACGGCGGGGATAGTGGATTTCACGGTGGCAATAGTGTGGCTATCTAGCATGGTAGGCTCCTGATTTACCCATAACATGTATTTTAAATGCATCTTATAGTTTGAAAGATGCATTGTAAATACACCTTTATTACTGAGGGGTATTTATCCACAGGGCGCTGGTGGTGGTGGTGAAAAATCCGCAACAGGCAGATGAGGAAAACTCCGCTGTCAGGGAATGAAAAAAAGCGTAAAAAACCCTTGCCAGACGCGGAGCCAATCGTTTGCGTAAAAAGGCGGCCGTGAAGCTATTCAACAGGGTGCTAAACAGTTTAAACTGTTGCCCATCATTTATTGTTGATAGTCAGTCGAGTCAGGAGATGCAGATGTTAAAGCGTGAAATGAACATTGCCGATTACGATGCCGAGTTGTGGCAGGCGATGGAGCAGGAGAAAGTGCGTCAGAAGAGCACATTGAGCTGATTGCTTCAGAAAACTACACCAGCCCACGCGTGATGCAGGCTCAGGGATCGCAGCTGACCAACAAATACGCTGAAGGCTATCCGGGCAAGCGCTACTACGGTGGCTGCGAGTACGTCGATATCGTTGAGCAGCTGGCTATTGATCGTGCCAAAGCGCTGTTCGGTGCTGACTATGCCAACGTGCAGCCGCACTCCGGTTCCCAGGCTAACTTCGCGGTCTACACCGCGCTGCTGCAGCCGGGCGACACCATTCTGGGGATGAACCTGGCACACGGTGGTCACCTGACTCACGGTTCCCCGGTTAACCTGTCGGGCAAACTGTACAACGTGATCCCTTACGGCATCGACGAAACTGGCAAAATTGACTACAACGAGCTGGCCGAACTGGCGCAGAAGCATAAGCCGAAAATGATCGTGGGCGGTTTCTCTGCTTACTCTGGCGTGTGCGACTGGGCAAAAATGCGTGAAATCGCTGACACCGTTGGCGCTTACCTGTTTGTTGATATGGCGCACGTTGCCGGTCTGATTGCTGCGGACGTTTACCCTAACCCGGTTCCTCATGCGCATATCGTGACTTCCACCACCCACAAAACCCTGGCGGGTCCACGCGGTGGCCTGATCCTGGCGCAGGGCGGTGACGAAGAACTGTATAAGAAACTGAACTCTGCTGTCTTCCCTGGCGGCCAGGGCGGCCCGCTGATGCATGTGATTGCCGGTAAGGCCGTCGCGTTCAAAGAAGCGATGGAACCTGAGTTTAAAACCTATCAGCAGCAGGTCGCGAAAAACGCCAAAGCGATGGTAGAAGTGTTCCTGGCACGCGGTTACAACGTGGTTTCGGCGGTACGCACAACCACCTGTTCCTGCTGGACCTGGTTGACAAGAACCTGACCGGTAAAGAAGCGGATGCCGCGCTGGGCCGTGCCAACATCACCGTTAACAAAACAGCGTGCCGAACGACCCGAAAAGCCCGTTCGTCACCTCCGGTATCCGCATCGGCTCCCCGGCTGTGACGCGCCGCGGCTTCAAAGAAGCGGAAGTGCGCGAGCTGGCCGGCTGGATCAGCGATATTCTCGATAATATCAATGATGAAGGCGTGAGCGAGCGCGTGAAGAAGCAGGTGCTGGAAATCTGCGCACGCTTCCCGGTTTACGCCTGATAACTTCTCGATTTTGAGAGCGTTATGACAATAACGGGACACGCAAGTGTCCCGTTATTTTTTTGTCCGCAGCAACGGTGTACATTAGCCTCCACTTTGTCGGAGGGAAAATGACGATACGCTCCACCTACTGGCTTGGATTAAGCTACTTCACCTACTTTTTCGCCTATGGCGTCTACCTGCCTTTCTGGGGCGTATGGCTGAAAGAGAGTGGCCTGGCACCCGAAAAAATCGGTCTGCTGCTCGGCTGCGGGATGATTGCGCGCTTTGCTGGTAGCCTGCTGATTGCTTCCCGCGTCACCAATCCTTCCCGCCTGGTCAGTGCGCTACGCCTGCTGGCGTCACTGACGCTGCTGTTTGCGCTGGGCTTCTGGCTGGGCGCCGAGTGGCTGTGGCTGCTGCTGGTGATGGTCGGCTTTAACCTGTTCTTCTCGCCGCTGGTGCCGCTGAGCGATGCGCTGGCCGCCACCTGGCAGCGGCAGATCGCGCTACCTTATGGCCCGGTCAGGCTGTGGGGATCGCTGGCGTTCGTCATCAGCTCTGCGTTAACCGGCGTGCTGGTCAATATCTTCTCTTATCACGCCATTCTGCTGCTGCTGTGCGCGGGCTGTATCGCGATGCTCGGCGGCATGATGCTGCGCCCGGCGGTCATGCCACTGGGTGCGCAGAAGCCGCTAAGCCATGCGGGCTGGGCGCAGTGGAAGCAGATGCTGAGTGAAAATGCCGTCTGGCGCTTCCTGCTGTGCGTGACGCTGATGCAGGGGGCGCATGCCGCCTATTATGGCTTCAGCGCGATCTACTGGCAGGAAGCGGGCTACTCGTCGAGCGTGATTGGCTATCTGTGGTCGCTGGGGGTGGTGGCTGAGGTGGTGGTGTTCGCCTCCAGCAACCGTCTGTTCCGCCGCTGGCGCGCGCGCGACCTGCTGCTGCTCTCGGGCATTTGCGCCATTGTGCGCTGGAGTTTGCTGGCTTCCTCCACCGAACTGGGCTGGCTTATCCTCGCACAGATCCTGCACTGCGGCAGCTTCACCGTCTGCCACCTGGCGGCAATGCGCTTTATCGCGGCGCGGGAAGGGGGCGAGGTGATCCGCCTGCAGTCGGTGTACTCGGCGCTGGCGATGGGCGGCGGAATTGCACTGATGACGATGGTGTGCGGCGTGCTGTTCCAGCATCTGCAGGGCGGGGTGTTCTGGGTGATGGCGCTGCTGGTGGTGCCGGCGCTGTTCCTGCGGCCGAAAGTGGCCTGATTATGACTCCAGCAGCGCGCGGATACTGTGCTGCTGGTGTTCGCCCAACGGCAGCTCGGCGTGGATCAGCGGCGGTGAGTAGAGCGGCAGCGGCGTGGCATAAGGGGTGATCACCAGCGCAATGCCTTTTGGCGCGCTGTGGCGCTGGAAGTCGGCGACATCCTGATATTTGATATTAAGCGGCAGCAGCGTCAGCTCGCGCAGCTGCTGTTCTACCTGGCGCTCCAAATCCCGGTCATGGCCGGTGAGCAGCAGCACCTGTTTCTCCTGCAGCGCGCTCTCCTGCATCAGCCATGCGCCAAAGATAATCGCAATCAGCCCCATCTCCTCATCGGAAAACTGCAGCCTGTAGTGCTGCTCAAAGTCGGCTATCGCTTCACGCGTGGTGCGCAACAGGCGTGGATACTGCTGCGCCACATCCTCCACCAGCGCGTGATCGATGCCGATAGCAAAATGCGTGCGTTCCACCGCCTGGGCCAGATGGGTGTAGAGCTGCGCGCTGAGCCCGGCCTCGTTGCTGAAGTGCATGCCGCAAAGCGCCTGGAAGCGCTGAATAAGCTGTTCAACCGCCTGCAGCAGCTGCCACTCGTTTTCCCGCTGGCAGTGCTCAGGTAGCGGAATATGCAGCTGGCTGAACATCAAGGCCAGCAGCGCCGGGTCGCAGGGCATGGGCTGATAACCGCGCTTCTGCCAGCAGTGGACAATATTTTCGGCCAGCGGGTACTCTCCCTTTTCGCGCAGCCACCGCTGCTGCTGGGGGTAAAGTCTGTCGGGCAGCGGTGTGCGAGTGAATACTGAAAAACCAGCTGTAAAAAATAGCCGTCGCGCCCGCTGAAATCGCGCGCGAGGTAGAGCGCACAGTGCTGAACCAGCGCGCTGAGATTATGTTCGTCGTACAGGGCTTTATCGACCGTTATGGCCTGCAGCTGGCGGCGCAGCGCGCTGGCAAAATAGCTGCGGGCGAAGTCGGGTGACAGCCGCAGCGTGCGGCGCAGGCTATGCAGCAGGCACAGCCGCTGGTCGAGCTGCGTCCCCTGGATGCGCAACCTTTGGCCGTCCTGCTCAATGGCAAGACGGTGATAACGCTGGATTTCCAGCGCGACCTCCGCTATATCTTGCCGGGCAATGGCAGGATCAACTGCGTTCAGCTGACAAACCGACTCCAGCGTGACAATGGGTTCAGGAAGGCAGAGCATCAAAAGCAGGTGACAGCGGCGCTGCGGACTGGAGAGGACAGAAATTTCTGGTGAGTATGCACTCATCATCTGCGATCCCAGTGACAATTGATTGCGCTAAGAATAGCCCGCGCCGCGCGGTTTGTGACAAATCCGCGCGCTTTTATTCAGAGCTTTTAAGACAGGTCACAAAATTAATCGACAATAGGTGACGTGGAGTTTGATTTGTTACATTATAACAATTTGAAGGCTAGCCTGCTGTGGCTGGCTGCAGGATTTTCGCCCGCTGTTTTGGCGCATCCGCACAGCTTTATCGCTATGCAGACCACGCTGGTCCATCAGGGTGACCAGCTCACCGGGCTGAAAATGCGCTGGGTGATGGATGAAATTACCTCGGCTGACCTGCTGTATGACGCGGGCGCGGCAAAGCCCGACTCGGTGGTGTGGAAAAAGCTGGCGGCGGAAGTGATGGCGAACGTGCTTGGCCAGCACTATTTCAGCGAGTTCTGGCACCAGAAACAGCCGGTAAAGTTTGATAATCTGCCGCCGAATACCATCTGTCACGCCAGGGGCATAAAGCGGTGCTGGAGTTTATCCTGCCGCTGGCGCACCCGCAGCCGCTGAAAGGCCAGCGCTATCTCTTTTCGACTTTTGACCCAACGTACTTTGTAGATATGTATTACGACTCCGAAAAATCACTGACCGTCCCGCCCGAGTTGGCTGCCCAGTGCAGGTTCCAGCTGCAAACCCCGCAGCCGGATGCCTCCATGCAGGCTTACGCACTGTCGCTGGATAAAGCCGATGCCCCGCCGGAAGAGATGGATCTTGGCCGCCAGTTTGCCCAGACGGTGACTTTGATATGCCAGTAAATATGCTCAGGGCGCAAACACACGGCGGCTGGCAGGCCTGGCCGCTGTATCTGCTGACGCTAATCGTCATCGCGGCGGGCGTGCTGGTGTGGCACTTCTGGCCGCAGATCCTGTTGCAGAGCATTCTGTGGCAGAAAAGCCTGCATCAACAGATGACCGCGCTGCTGCAGCAGGTTGCCAGCCATCCTCATCAGGCAGGGCTGACGCTGATGGGCTTTAGCCTGCTGTACGGCGTGCTGCACGCGCTTGGCCCCGGGCACGGCAAAGTGGTGATTGCCACCTTCTTGCTACCCATCCCACTAAACTGAAAACCAGCCTGCAGCTGACGCTGGCGGCCGCGGTGGTACAGGGAGCGGTGGCGATCCTGCTGGTCACGGTGATGCTGGTGGTGCTGCAACTCTCCTCGCGCCAGCTGCATCTCAGCAGCTACTGGCTGGAGAAGGGCAGCTATCTGCTGGTGAGCGGGCTGGGCTTATGGCTGTGCTGGCGCGCAGGTAAAAAGTTATGGGCCGCACTGAAACCAGCAAGGCGAGGGCTGAGCATCAGGCGTATTGTCACGGCCGATCATCAGCACAGTGAGCAGTGTGGCTGCGGCCATCAGCACGTGCCGGATAGCGCGATGCTGGCGCAGGCGGTGGGCTGGAAAACCAAAGCGGCGGTGGTGCTGTCGATGGGGCTGCGCCCGTGTTCCGGGGCGATCATGATGCTGCTGTTTGCCAAAGTGATTGGGGTTTATGCCTGGGGGGTGTTATCCGCCATTGTGATGGCGCTGGGAACGGCACTGACGGTGTCGGCGATGGCGCTGGTGGTGCAGATGTCACGCGCGCTGGCGCTGCGTCTGAGCAAAGGCGCTTCCGCGCAGGGATGGCAGACGGTGGCGGTCAATTCGCTGGCGCTGCTGGGGGGCGT
The DNA here is from genome assembly GCA_910589765.1 of Avena atlantica. Lineage (NCBI taxonomy): Eukaryota > Viridiplantae > Streptophyta > Magnoliopsida > Poales > Poaceae > Avena > Avena atlantica. Next base: position 974,059 of record CAJUWN010001575.1, on the reverse strand, counting down.
GTTGCTGGTCATGGCGGGGGTCATGCTGTGGCTGAGTGCGCAGCCTGCGATATCCGGCGGGATTCGCCCGATGTTTTTACGCTGATCCGACATTAAAAAAGGGTTGACCAGAAAAGCGGTCAACCCCTGTAGGGGCCGATCATTTTTTTCGATCGGCCCCTACAGGAATGCCAGGGCAACGATAGCAATTAACGCTTCAGCGCTTCGCTCAATTCGTCACGCATATTCGCCAGCATCGCTTTCACCACGCGCGGATTGCCCGCCACGATGTTGCCAGACAGCATATAGCCGTGCCCGCCGGTGAAGTCAGTCACCAGGCTACCCGCTTCACGCACCAGCAGTTCACCGGCAGCGAAATCCCACGGCTTCAGGCCAATTTCGAAGTAACCATCTACGCGACCCGCGGCAACGTAGGCGAGATCCAGCGCGGCAGAACCGGTGCGACGGAAGTCTGCACACTGGGTGAACAGTTTGCCAACGATGTTGATGTAAGGAGTGGCGTGCTGCTTCAGCTTGAACGGGAAACCGGTCGCCAGGATGGTGCCATCCAGATCGCGAGCGCTGCCGCCGCGCAGACGGTAGCCGTTGAGCTGAGCGCCCTGACCGCGTACGGCGCTGAACAATTCATTACGCATTGGGTCGTAAACCACGGCGACTTCGGTGCGGCCTTTGATGCGCACGGCGATAGAAACACAGAAGTGTGGCAGGCGTTTGATGTAGTTGGTGGTGCCATCCAGTGGATCGATAACCCATTGTACATCCTGGTCTTCGCCCGGCAGTTCACCGCTCTCTTCTGAGATGATGGTGTGCTGTGGGTAAGATTTGCGGATCACTTCAATAATCTGGCGTTCCGCTTCACGGTCAACATTGGTCACGAAGTCGTTTGCTGCCCTTCTGGGTGGCTTCGACGGAGTCCGGGGTTTCATAGTGCTTAGCAATTACGTTTCCGGCCTTGCGCGCAGCGCGCACGGCAATGTTGAGCATTGGATGCATATAAGTTTCGTCTCACTGGATGTTAAAGAACGGTATATCATTTAATCTGATATAAACGGCGCGTAGTATAGCAGGGCATAACGGCAAATGTCCTGAAAATATGTTAGCATCTTCAAATTATCTCTCAGACCGCGAGCAGACCCCAATCCTTATGCTGCAAAATATCCGAATTGTGCTGGTTGAAACCTCTCACACTGGCAACATGGGCTCCGTGGCCCGTGCCATGAAAACCATGGGCTTAACCAACCTTTATCTGGTCAACCCGCTGGTAAAACCGGACTCGCAGGCCATTGCGCTAGCCGCCGGTGCCAGCGATGTGATTGGCGATGCCAAAATTGTTGATACCTTTGATGAAGCTATTGCCGGCTGTAGCCTGGTCGTCGGCACCAGCGCCCGTTCGCGTTCGCTGCCGTGGCCGATGCTGGACCCGCGTGAATGCGGGCTGAAAAGCGTCGCAGAGGGCCAGCAGGCGCCGGTAGCGCTGGTGTTTGGCCGCGAGCGCGTTGGGCTGACCAATGAAGAGCTGCAGAAGTGTCACTACCACGTCGCGATTGCCGCGAACCCGGACTACAGCTCGCTCAATCTGGCGATGGCCGTGCAGGTTATCACCTATGAGGTGCGCATGGCGTACCTGCAGTCGCTGGAAACGGAGCAGACCGAAGCCGTCGAGTCGCCCTATCCGCTGGTCGATGACCTTGAGCGCTTCTATAAGCATATGGAAAAGATGATGATCGGCAGCGGCTTTATCCGTGAAGCCAGCCCGGGCCAGGTGATGAGCAAAATGCGCCGCCTGTTTACCCGCGCCCGCCCGGAGCGTGACGAGCTGAATATCCTGCGCGGAATGCTCTCATCCATCGAGAAGAAGCAGGGCGAGTAAGGGGATAGTGGCGATGAAAATAACAGCATAATACTTGAGTGAATTACTTGGTTAAATAGTTGAGTGTTTTAGTAGGTTAAATACTTGACCAATTTAGTCAGGAATGTCAGACTTGCGTCCATATTTTGTTAACGCCCATCCAGGGTTACAACCGAGGTCGTTTACGCCATGAGACTGACATCCAAAGCCGTTATGCTGTTACCGCTATGCTCGACGTTGCACTGCACTCTCACGAAGGCCCGGTGCCTTTAGCGGATATTTCAGAGCGTCAGGGCATCTCCCTCTCTTATCTTGAGCAGCTGTTCTCCCGTCTGCGCAAGAACGGTCTGGTGGCAAGCGTACGTGGTCCGGGCGGTGGTTATCTGCTGGGTAAAGCCTCCGATGCTATCGCTGTGGGTGCGGTGATCACCGCCGTTGACGAATCGGTTGATGCCACCAAGTGCCAGGGCAAAGAAGGCTGCCAGGGCGGCGAACGCTGCCTGACTCACGTCCTGTGGCGTGACCTGAGCGAGCGCATCAGCGACTTCCTCAACAACATCACGCTGGCTGAACTGGTTAACAACCAGGAGATCCTGGACGTGGCTGACCGCCAGAACAGCAATGAAATCCGCCGTGCGCCCAATGGCCGCATGCAGGAAACAATTAACGTCAATCTGCGCGCCTGATCGCAGCCAGGGTGAGGCTCTGCCTCGCCACCGGAGATAAATAAAAGGCCTGCCGGGCCTTTTATTCATTTCTGCAGCCGTCAGAATTTCAGGGCGCAGCAGGACGGAGACTACAACCTCCCGGAGCCTAATCAGCAATGAAATTACCGATTTATCTGGATTATTCTGCCACCACGCCAGCCGATCCCCGCGTGGCGGCCAAGATGATGCAGTTCCTGACAATGGACGGCACCTTTGGCAATCCGGCTTCCCGTTCACACCGTTTTGGCTGGCAGTCTGAAGAGGCGGTGGATATCGCCCGTAACCAGATTGCTGAGCTGGTTGGCGCTGACCCGCGTGAAATCGTCTTTACCTCCGGCGCGACCGAAGCCAACAATCTGGCCATTAAAGGCGCTGCTACCTTCCATCAGGAAAAAGGCCGCCACATCGTCACCTGCACCACCGAACACAAAGCCGTGCTCGACACCTGCGCACAGCTGGAGCGTGAAGGGTTCAGCGTGACCTATCTCGACCCGCAGGGCGATGGCACTCTGGATCTCAAACAGCTGCAGGCTGCCCTGCGCGATGACACCGTGCTGGTGTCGATCATGCACGTGAATAACGAGATCGGCGTGGTGCAGGATATCGCCACCATTGGCGATCTGTGCCGCGAGCGCGGGATTATCTTCCACGTTGATGCCACCCAGAGCGTCGGTAAGCTGCCGATCGATCTCAGCCAGCTGAACGTCGATCTGATGTCGTTCTCCGCCCATAAAATCTATGGCCCAAAAGGTATCGGCGCGCTGTACGTTAGCCGCAAGCCGCGCGTGCGTCTCGAAGCACAGATCCACGGTGGCGGGCACGAGCGCGGCATGCGTTTCCGGCACGCTGCCGGTGCATCAGATTGTTGGCATGGGCGAAGCCTATCGCATTGCCAGAGAAGAGATGAGCGTTGAGATGGCGCGCCTCGGCGCACTGCGCAGCCGCCTCTGGGCCGGGCTGAACAGCATTGAACAGGTGCAGCTTAACGGCTCGCTGGAGCACGGCGCAGCCAATATTCTTAACGTCGGCTTCCGCTATGTTGACGGCGAATCGCTGATTATGGCGCTGAAAGATCTGGCGGTCTCGACCGGTTCGGCCTGCACCTCTGCCAGCATGGAACCCTCCTACGTACTGCGCGCAATTGGCCTGGACGATGAACTCGCGCACAGCTCTATCCGCTTCTCGCTTGGCCGCTTTACCACCGAAGAGGAAGTGGATTACGCTATTGCGCTGGTGCAGAAGTCTATCGCCCGCCTGCGTGAGCTGTCGCCGGAGTGGAAAGCCTTTAAAACCAACGGTGTCGCTCAGAGCAGCTAAACTGACTTATTGTGACGCAGAGAACGGGCCGGAAATTTCTGGCCCGTTTTGCATTGGTGCCGCCGCTCAGAGCACCTGACGAAAACATCCCTGACATATTTCTGTTAGTCTGACTCAACAAATTCGAATAGCATCCGTCTGCGCAATAGATCGCAGAGGCCGGGCAGACCCGGTCCACAAGACAAAAATGGTAAGGAGCCATGCGATGACCACCCCGATGAACATTACCCTGTCCACGGCAGCAGCCGACCCACGCTGGGGCGAAAAAGCCACCCTCAGCAGCAATGACGCGGGTATGACAATCCACCTGACCGGCAGCGACCCGCTGGTCACCATCCAGCGCGCGGCGCGTAAGCTTGACGGCCAGGGCATTCGCCACGTTAGCCTGAGCGGCGACGGCTGGGATCTGGAAAGCAGCTGGGCATTCTGGCAGGGCTATAAAAGCCCGAAAGGCGAGCGCGAAGTGCAGTGGCCTGCGCTGAGCGAGGCTGACCAGAAAGAGTTGAACAGCCGCCTGCAGACCATCGACTGGGTGCGCGACACCATTAACCTGCCGGCTGAAGAGCTCGGCCCGGAGCAGCTGGCCACGCGTGCCATCGATCTGCTGTGCGCTGTTGCCTGCGATGACGTCAGCTACCGCATTACTAAAGGCGACGATCTCAAAGCGCAAAAATACATGGGCTTGCATACGGTTGGCCGGGGTTCCACGCGTAGCCCGGTACTGCTGACGCTGGATTACAACCCGGGCGGCAGCGATGACACCCCGGTTTATGCCTGCCTGGTGGGTAAAGGCATCACCTTTGATACCGGCGGCTACAGCCTGAAGCAGAGCGCCTTTATGGACTCAATGAAGTCCGACATGGGCGGGGCCGCCACCCTGACCGGCGCTCTGGCGCTGGCGATCGCTCGCGGCCTGAAAAAGCGCGTGAAGCTGATCCTGTGCTGCGCGGACAATATGGTGAGCGGCAATGCTTTTAAGCTGGGCGATATCATTCACTACCGCAATGGCAAAACCGTTGAAGTGATGAACACCGATGCCGAAGGTCGTCTGGTGCTGGCCGATGGTTTGATCGACGCCAGCGCCTTAACGCCTGAGCTGATCATTGATGCGGCTACGCTGACCGGCGCGGCGAAAACGGCGCTGGGTAACGACTATCATGCGCTGTTCAGCTTCGACGATGCGCTGTCTGACTCGCTGATGAGCAGTGCAAAAGGTGAGAACGAACCGTTCTGGCGCCTGCCGCTGGCTGAGTTCCACCGCAGCCATCTGCCGTCGAACTTCGCCGATCTGAATAACATCGCCAGCCCCGCGCACTCGGCCGGTGCCAGCACTGCGGCGGCTTTCCTGTCGCACTTTGTCACTGACTATAAGCAGGGCTGGCTGCACATCGACTGCTCCGCGACCTACCGCAAAGGCGCAGTGGACCAGTGGTCCGCCGGTGCTACCGGGCTGGGCGTGCGCACCGTCGCTAACCTGCTGTTAAGCCGCGGATAAGTACCCGGGGCGACCGGAAAAAATGGTCGCCCCCTACACGTATCGTATGATGTCGTAGGGGCGGACCCTCTTTTTCGGTGCGCCCGCTTCTTATTCTGGAATATCTCAATGAACGATCTTAATTCGCGCCTGGAAGAAGTGCTGAAACTGGCCGCTACGGAGCCGGCACACCGCCCGGAGTTTTTCTCGCTGCTGCTGGATGCCAGCGTGGTGGTGCCGGGGGAAAGTGCGCAATCCGGGCAGGCGATTGATGCCAGCACGCCGGTGGATTTACAGCACTGGGAAAAAGAGGACGGCACCAGCATTATCCCGTTCTTTACGTCAGCAGAAGCGCTGGAGCAGGCCGTCAGTGGCGAACAGGCTTACCTGGTGATGCCGGTACGTACCCTGTTTGAAATGACCCTCGGAGAGGCGCTGTTCCTCAATCCGAAATTGCCGAACGGCAAAGAGTTTTCACCGCGTGAAATTGCCCATCTGCTGGGTGATGACAGTAATGCCCTGAGCCAGCAGACGGTGCTGGAGGGCGGTACGGCGCTGCTGCTGTCGGAGATCGCTGAGCCGCCTGCACAGATGGTGGACTCTCTGACCCAGCTGTTTGCTAAATATAAGTCAGTGCGCCGCGCCTACCTCGCGCATATCAAAGAGCGTGCCGACCAGCCGGCCAACCTACTGATTGGTATTGAAGCCGATGGCGACGTCGAGGCGATTATTCAGGCGGCGGGCAGCGTGGCAACGGATACGCTGCTGGAAGATGAACCGATTGATATCTGCCACGTTGTAGAAGGGGAGAAGGGCATCAGCCACTTCTTTATTGCCCATATCACCCCGTTTTACGAGCGGCGCTGGGGCAGTTTCCTGCGTGATTTTAAAGTGAAGAATATCGATTGAAATACGGGATGTTGCGGGCGAACCAAAAAAAGGGTCCGCCCCTACTCGTAGGGGGGATCCTCTCTTTCGATCGACCCGCGGCGGTCAGCCCTAAAGTGAATCATTCACCCGCGGCAGATCCTGGCGCGTGCCCCATTCGCCCCAGGAACCGTCATACAGCGCTACGTTTTTCACGCCCAGGCTGGTCAGTGCCAGAATCACCACGACCGCCGTCACCCCGGAACCACAGCTGGCTATCACCGGCTGCGACAGATCCACCCCCTGCTGGCTGAAAATCTCACCCAGCTCTTGCGCCGGTTTTAAGCGACCTTCGCTCACCAGTGAGTTCCACGGTACGTTCAGGCTGCCCGGAATTCTGCCACGCAGCAGGCCAGGGCGCGGCTCGTCCACTTCACCGTGGAAACGATTGGCGGCGCGGGCGTCAACGATCTGCGCGCCACCTTCATGGCTGACCAGCAGAACATCGGTGATGCGCTTAATCTCGCCTTCACCCGGTGCCACTTCAAACTCGCCTTCCGTCAGTTCAACCGCACCGCTGGCCAGCGGCAGCTCTGCCTGCTTCCAGCCTGCCAGGCCTCCGGCGAGAATCGACACCTGAGAGACGCCGAAATAGCGCAGCATCCACCAGGCGCGCGGGGCGGAAAACAGATTGCCCTCATCGTAGACCACCAGATGTTTATCGCTGTTCACGCCCAGCTCACGCATCGCCACGGCGAAGGTTTCACCGCGCGGCATCATATGTGGGTAGGGGCTGGTGTGGTCGGACAGCGCTTCAATATCAAAAAGCGGCGCATCCGGCAGGTGTGCTGCCCGGTACTCAGCGCTGAGGTCGCGGGTTTTCTCCTGGCCTGGCGGCAACATGCGCGCATCCAGAATCTGCACATTGTCATCATCGAGATGCTCCGCCAGCCAGTCAGCGGAAACAAACAGAGAAAGAGTCGTCATAGCGGCCTCGCAGTCAGTCAAAATATGAAGCTGAGTTTCAGCCATTTCATGCGCTATCACAAGGGTAAATCACTGCATTCAGAGCAGGCGCTCAAATCCGGCAAAATGTTGCTGTCGCAGATAGATATTGCACGGATAAACAATTACTCTTTGACCAGTTTTGTTACACGGAAGGTTCTCACCGATGGATGTGCTCAAGTTTCTGCTCCGCCTGCCTTTTATCCTGGTCAATGCGCTGTGCTGGCTGATCTGCCTGCTGCTGCGTTTACTGGGGCGAATTTTGCGCCCGCTGCTGGGCGAGGTTAACTGGCGCGCTCCCGTCTGGGTTGCCCCGCTGAAAAACGGCTTCCAGCGGCTGGAGCAGGGCGTGAACCGCCATCCTAAAGCCATTACCGCCAGCCTGCTGCTGCTGGTGGCGATGGCTGCTGCGGCCTTCTATGGCTGGCACGAGTGGCAGAACCGGCCAAAACCCATTGAGGTTGCGCCGCTGGCCGTCCAGCATAGCCAGGTCAGCGCCGTCGACCCCTCTGCCGTGGATTACAGCCAGGCAAAACCCGCAGTGCAAACCCTCACGCTGCGCTTTAATCAGTCGGTGGCCCCGGTCACGCGGGTGGGCAAAACCGTCACTGACGGCATAACCCTGAAACCGGCCCTGAAGGGCGGCTGGCAGTGGCAGAATGCCTGGACGCTGACCTTTACCCCAGAGCAGCCGCTGCCACTGGGCGCGGGCTACGATGTCACCCTCAACCGGAAACCCTGCTGGCGCCCCAGATCCGCATCGATAAAACGGACTACCACTTCAGCACCCCGGCCTTCGACTATCAGGTGGCTTCTACCGAGTATTATCAGGATCCGCAGGACAGCAGCCAGCACAGCGCCATCTTCAATATTAAATTTAACGCGCCTGCCGATGTGCAGAGCGTGGAGAAACAGCTGTCGCTCGGGCTGACCAGTGCCAAAGGTCAATCTGAGCAGCCGCTAAAATTCAGCGTCACCTGGGATGAAAAGAAACTGAACGCCTGGGTGCGCTCTGCGCCGCTGCAGCCGATGGATCATGGCGGCTTCGTTCATCTTAAGGTGAATGGCAGCGTGAAGTCCTTGCACCCCGGCAATGAAGCCGGGCGCAAAGCCGAAGCCTGGGTGACGGTGCCGAATCTCTACAGCCTGAGCGTCAGCGATATCAGTGCGATGGTGGTCGATAAAGCGGGCAGCCAGGGCGAGCGCGCGCTGATCCTCTCCTTTAGCGATGCGGTGCGCGATAGCGATATTAATAAAGCGGTTCGGGTCTGGCTGCTGCCGCAGCACGATCCGCGCCATCCTGATGAGCAAGAGACTCACTGGGATCGGCAGGAGGTCGATCAAGCGGTCATCAACCAATCAGCACCGCTGCCGCTCAGCCTGAACGATGCGGAAGAGAGCTATCAGCCGCAGTTCAGCTTTAAATTTTATGCCCCGGCCAGCCGTTGGCTGCTGGTGGAAGTCAATGCCGCCATGACCTCCAGCGGCGGCTATAAAATGCCGGAAAAAGTCTGGCGCGTGGTGCAGGTGCCGGACTATCCGCAGCTGCTGCGCTTCGCCGTCGAGGGATCCCTGCTGTCCGTGAAGGGGGATAAGCGCATCAGCGTGGCCGCGCGCAACGTGCCGGGCCTGCGGGTTGACATTAAACGCGTGATCCCCAGCCAGCTACAGCACATCGTTTCGTTCAAAAGTCGTGAATTCGCTTCGGCCGATTTCAATCGTCTGAACGATGAATACTTTACCGAGCACTTCCGCTACCAGACGGCGGTCAATAATAGTCACCCGGGGGAGGTGAGCTATCAGGGCGTTGATCTGTCGCGCTACCTCTCGACTGACGCCAAATCGCATCGCGGCATTTTCCTGCTGACCTTATCGCAGTGGACACCGGGTCAGAAGGATCAGCAACCTGCAGAAGATGAGTACCAGGAGGAGGACGCTGCCGCAGAGAATGTGGGTGATTCACGCTTTGTGGTGGTGACCGATCTGGGCATTATTGCCAAGCGCTCGCAGGATAAGACTCGCGATCTGTTCGTGCAGTCGATAGGCAGCGGCGAGCCGGTTGCGGGCGCGCAGGTATCGGTGGTGGCGAAAACGGTGAGAAGATAATGAGCCGCGTCACCGGCAGTGATGGTCACGTCAGCTTCCCGTCGCTGGAGGTTTACACCAACGAGCGCCAGCCGGTGATGTTCCTGGTGGAAAAAGAGGGGGATGTCTCCTTCCTGCCGACCGGGCGCGACAACGATCGCGGCCTCGATTTCTCCCGCTTGACGTCTACGGTGATGCCACGCCTGACGACAAGCGCACGCTCAGCAGCTATCTGTTTTCAGACCGCGGCGTTTACCGCCCTGGCGATACCTTTAATATCGGCCTGATTACCCGTTCCGCCGACTGGCCGTCCCGGTGACGGGGGTGCCCGTGCGGGCAGAAATTCATGACCCACGCGACAAGCTGATGCGCACCGTGCCGCTGACGCTGACGGCGAGCGGCTTCAACGAGCTGAGCTTTACCACGGCAGAAAACGCGCCGACCGGCGAATGGAATATCTACCTCTATCTGCCGGGCAAGGATGAAGACTCTACGCGCCTGCTTGGCAGCACCTCGGTCAACGTCAAAGAGTTCGAGCCGGACCCGCTGAAGGTTAAGCTGACGCTGACGCCAGACCAGCAGCAGGGCTGGGTGAAGCCGGACCAACTGAAGGCCAGTATCGACGTGCAGAATCTGTTTGGTACCCCGGCGCAGAAGCTGCGCGTGGCGTCAAAACTGGCTCTGCGCCCGGTCTATCCGGCCTTCGATCGCTATGCCGATTACGCCTTCTATGAAGCGCGATCCGCCAGCGACGGCTATGAGACCGAGCTGGAAGAGAGCACCACCGATGACAAAGGCCAGGCGGCCATCAAGCTCGATCTCAGCGCATGGGGCGAGTCAACTTATCAGCTGCAGCTGCTGTCCGAAGCCTTTGTCGCGGGCAGCGGTCGCTCGGTGGCTGCGACCGCCCGCACGCTGGTCTCGCCATATGATTATTTGATCGGCGCGAAGGCCGATGGCGACCTGGGTTATATCCGTCAGAATGCGCTACGCAACGTTAATCTGATCGCCATTAATCCTGCGCTGGATACCATTGCGCTCAGCGGCCTGAAGCTGCAGCTGCTGCAGCAGAAATATCTGTCGGTGCTGACGCGACAGGAATCCGGCGTGTATAAATACCAGTCGAAGCTGAAAGAGATCCCGGTTTCTGAGATCGCGCTCGATCTGCCTGCCAGCGGCCATAGCCTGGCGCTGGCGACCGACAAGCCCGGCGATTACGTGCTGGTGGTGCAGGATGCGAAAGGGGCAGTGCTCAACCGCATCGCCTACAGCGTGGCCGGGGAAGCGAACCTGACGCGCTCGCTCGACCGCAATGCCGAGCTGAAAATGAAGCTGGATCGGGCCCAGTATCTGCCAGGTGATGAAATTGAAGTGGCGATCAACGCACCCTACACCGGCAGCGGGTTAATCACCATAGAGAAAGACCGCGTCTACAGCTGGCAGTGGTTCCATACCACCACCACTAACTCAGTGCAGAAGATCCGCATTCCGTCAGAGCTGGAAGGTAACGCCTATATCAACGTGCAGTTTGTGCGTGATATCAACTCCGACGAGATATTTATGAGCCCGCTGAGCTATGGCGTAATGCCGTTCAAAATCAGCAATGCGGCGCGCAAAAACAGCCTTAGCCTGACCAGCCCTGAGTTGCTGAAGCCAGGGCAGAACCTGACCATTGATGTCAAAACCGATGGCCCACAGCAGGTGGCGGTGTTTGCGGTAGATGAAGGGATCCTGCAGGTGGCGCGCTATCGCCTGACCGATCCGCTCGACTACTTCTTCCGCAAGCGCGAACTGAGCGTGGAAAGCTCACAGATCCTCGACCTGATCCTGCCGGAGTTCAGCAAACTGATGTCGCTGACCTCGGCACCGGGCGGTGACGGGGCAGAAGGGATGGATCTCCACCTCAATCCGTTTAAGCGCAAGCGTGACAAACCGGTGGCTTACTGGTCCGGCATCACCGAAGTCAACGGCATCAGGCAGTTTACTTATCCGCTGCCGGACTACTTCAATGGCAAAATCCGCGTGATGGCGATTTCGGTCACGGCGGATAAAATCGGTAAAGCGCAGACCGCCACTACCGTGCGTGATGACTTTATCCTGACGCCGAACGTGCCGTCGATGGTGGCGCCGGGCGATGAGTTTGACGTCAGCGTTGGGGTGAGCAACAACCTCAGCGGCCAGAGTGCAGAGCCGCTGCCGATTGCGGTGCAGCTTACGCCACCGCCGCAGCTGGAAGTGGTCGGCAGCGCGCAGCAGTCGCTGAGCCTGGCCGCCAGACATGAAGGCATGGTGAGTTTCCGCCTGCGGGCCAAAGCCGAACTGGGCGATGCACCGCTGCAGTTCAGCGCCAGCTTCGGCGACAAAACCAGCCGGCGCACCATCAGCACCTCGGTACGCCCGGCGATGCCGTTCCGCGTCCAGACGGTGATGGGGCGCATGAACGGTAGCAGCCAGCAGGTCGACAACCTGCGCCAGATGTTTGGCGCTTACGCTCAGCGTCAGGCCGCAGTGTCGAACTCGCCGCTGGTGCTGACCCGTGGATTAGCCAGCTATCTGGCTGACTACCCGTACTACTGCTCCGAACAGATTGTCAGCCAGTCGATCCCGCTGCTGTTGCAGAGTGAGCACCCGGAACTGCGCGGCGCGCTGGATGCAGATAAAGTGCGTCAGCAGCTGAAGGGCATTCTCGACGTGCTGCGCTCGCGCCAGAACGCTGACGGCGGAATTGGCCTGTGGGTGGCTTCACCGCAGGTTGACCCGTTTGTTACTCCTTACGTGGTGCAGTATCTGCTGGAAGCACGCGCCGCAGGCTACCCGCTGCCCAGCGGGATGTTGGAGGAGGCTAACGTGGCGCTGCGCACCCTGGCGGCCAGCGGTTATGAAGATCTCTATCACCTGCGTCTGCGTGCCTGGGCGGTCTATCTGCTGACGCGCCAGGGTGAAATCACGACCAGCGCGCTGGCTTCAGTACAGGAGACGCTGCAAAAGCGCTTCCCGCAGAGCTGGAGTTCCGATCTCAGCGCGCTCTACCTGGCCTCGTCGTGGAAGTTACTGAAAGCCGATGATGAAGCCAACCGCCTGCTGCAACCGACCTGGCAGGCGCTGAGCAAATCCTGGGATAACAGTTGGTGGACCAATAACTATTACGATCCGCTGGTGACGGACGCTACGCGGCTGTATCTGATTACCCGCCACTTCCCGGAGAGAGTCTCCGCCGTGCCGCCGCAGGTACTGGAAAATATGGTGCAGGCGCTGCGTGAACAGCGCTACACCACCTTCTCCGCCGGGATGAGCATTCTGGCGCTGGAGAGCTACTCCGCACAGGTGGCGCAGCAGAACGATCCGGCCGCGCTGAGCATCAGCCAGCAGGAACGCGGCAGCAAAGTGCCGCAGCTCATCTCCACGCTGCAGGGCCGCTTCGCGCAGGGGCAGTTCACTGCGGCTGCCAGCGCCGTGCAGTTCAGTAATCAGGGCGATGCACCTGCCTGGTATGTGGTCACTCAGGCAGGGTACGATCTGGCTGCACCGCAGCAGGCGGTGGCGAAAGGGCTGGAGATTAGCCGGGATTACACCGATGCCGCAGGCAAAGAGGTCAGCAAGGTGACGCTGGGGCAGACGATTAACGTGCGCCTCAAGATCCGCGCCAATGCAAACCAGGCGCTGAGCAACCTGGCGATAGTCGACCTGCTGCCGGGCGGTTTTGAGGTGGTGCAGCAAACGCCACCCGCGCCGGAAAACGACGCTGAAGAGCCGTCGGGCGAAACCTCTTCCGCCTGGCAGTCTCCGCTGGCGGCCAATGGCTCCTCCTGGTCGCCGGACTACAGCGATATTCGCGAAGATCGGGTCATTATTTACGGTAGCGCGACGAAAGATCTGCAGGAGTTTGTCTACCAGATCAAAGCCACCAACACCGGCAGCTTCACCATCCCGCCTGCCTATGGTGAAGCGATGTACGATCGCGATATTCAGGCGATGTCGGCGGCGCAGGGGAAAATCGAGGTGGTGGCGGCTGAAGCACCGTCTGCAGCGTCACGATGAAACGCCTGCTGCAAAATCTGGCAGTAGCGCTGGGGCTGCTGGCGCTGCTGCTAATCGGTTTTCGTCTGTGGCCTCACCCGCCGCTCTCGCAGGGCATCCCACTCTCTACCGCCTGGTATGACCGCCACGGTACGCTGCTGCGCCTCTCGCTTGCCAGCGACGACCGCTATCGACAGTGGACGCCGCTGGAGCAGGTTTCTCCGCTGGCGGTGCGTGGGCTGCTGCTGCATGAGGACCGCTGGTTCTGGTACAACCCCGGTTTTAATCCCCTCAGTCTGGTGCGCGGTTTCTGGCGCAGCTATGTGGCGGGCGGGCGGCTTCAGGGCGGCTCCACCATCACCATGCAGCTGGCGCGCATGCACTGGCAGCTGAATACCCGTTCGCCCGGCGGCAAGCTGATGCAGGTGCTGCGCGCCGTGCAGCTCGAGCTGAGCTACTCCAAACACGATATTCTCGAAGCGTATCTCAACGCCGCGCCCTATGGCCGCAACATCGAGAGCATCGGCGCCGCCAGCCTGATCTATTTTGCTAAACCGCCGTCTCAGCTGACGCTGGCCGAAGCCCTGACTCTTGCGGTACTGCCGCAGTCGCCGAGCCTGCGCATGAATCCGCGCAGTGACGAAGTCAGCCCGCCGTTGATGCAGGCCCGAAACCGCCTGTTTCAGCGCTGGCAGCAGCATTATGCAATGGATGCCAGCCAGCGAGCGCTGTTCAGCCTGCCGCTGGCGCTGCGCCAGCCGCAGGATTTGCCGTTTATCGCACCGCATTTATTGAGCAGCTGCAAAATGGAGAACGTCAGCCGCGCGTTGACACCACGCTTGATGCCGGGCTGCAGCGGCTGGTGGAGCAGCAGGTGCGGGCGTTTATCCGGCGCAATCAGAGTCGCGGCATTCATAACAGCGCCGTACTGCTGGTGGATACGCGCGACATGGGCGTACGCGCGCTGGTCGGCTCGGCGGATTATGACAACCGGCAGATTCAGGGGCAGGTTAACGGCACCACCGCCAAACGTTCACCGGGCTCAGCACTCAAGCCGTTTATCTACGCGCTGGGCATGGAGCAGGGCGTACTGCACCCGATGACGGTGCTAAAGGACGTGCCTTCATCATTTGGCAGCTATGCGCCGGAAAATTTTGACCGCCGCTTTCTCGGCCCGGTTACCGCCACCGATGCACTGAACTTCAGCCGCAATATTCCGGCGGTGGCTATTGCCTCGCAGCTGCGCCAGCCCGGCTTCTATCAGTTCCTGCAGCTGGCCGGCGTCAGCAATATGGCGAGTGAAAAACATTATGGTCTTTCGCTGGTGCTCGGCGGTGGGGAAGTGACGGCGCAGGAGCTGGCTAAGCTGTACGCCATGCTGGCAAACCGTGGCGAACTGCGCGACCTGCGCATGCGCGAGCAGGCACCTGTGCCGGCGGCCTTTCGCCTGCTGAGTGAGGAGGCCAGCTTTATGACGCTGGATATTCTGCGCCAGCATCGTCGCCCGGGTGACACTCTGGCGCAGCGGCCCGCGTCACTGCCGGTGTACTGGAAGACCGGCACCTCCTGGGGATTCCGCGATGCGTGGAGCGTCGGGATTTTCGGTCCGTACGTGCTGGTGGTGTGGCAGGGTAACTTTGCCGGGCAGGGCAATGAGGCCTTTGTCGGGGTGGAAGCGGCCGCACCGCTGTTTTTCAATATCATCGACAGCGTGGTGGCGAGCTACCCCCAGCTGAAAGAGCCGCAGCACCGTTTCCCGCCGCAGCTGAAAAGGGTGGAGATCTGTCTGCCGAGCGGCAACCTGCCAACGCAGTGGTGTCAGCAGCGCGGGCGCAGCTGGTTTATTCCCGGCAAATCGCCGATCAAGGTCGACACGGTTTACCGCCCGCTGCGCATCGATAACCACAGCGGTGAGGTGGCCTGTGCGCCGTGGGACCCGCAGCAGACGCACGTTGAGGTGTTTGAGTTCTGGCCCTCTGACCTGGCGAACGTTTTCGCGCTGGCAGGGTTACCGAAACGCCCGCCGCCCGCTACGCAGTGCCAGCAGGGCGCCGTGGGGGGAGACGCGCCGCGCATCACCTCGCCGCAGAAAAACATCACCTATACGCTGCGCCAGTCGCAGCAGGGGCGTGACAAACTCAGCTTTAGCGCGGTGACGGATGCCGACAGCAGCAGCGTCTACTGGTTTATTGACGATATCTTCCTCGGCAGCAGTGCCAGTAAAGTGCCGCTCGACTGGCGGCCAACAAGGCCGGGTAAATACAGAGTCCGTGCGGTGGACGATCGCGGGCGTGCCGACAGCCGTCTGATTCATGTCGAATTAATTCGTTAATTTCAGACAGAACCCTGGCCGCAGTGATGGTCATCATTCGCCGCGCTGCGTAAAATAGCGCCAGCTGGGGCAAATTTCCCGCGATGGTGGTCGAGTTTTTCAATAAATTATTGAATCTTCGATAGGCATCCATCGCGATGCCCCCTATAATCTGCGGCCATTTTCCCGGCCGGGAACACCGTTTTCGCGGCTACATTCGAAAGATAAGACAGGGGTCAACATGACTATTGAGCGTACATTCTCCATCGTAAAACCTAACGCTGTGGCAAAAAAACGTGATCGGCGCAATCTTCAACCGTTTTGAAAGCGCTGGCTTCAAAATCGTTGGCAGCAAAATGCTGCACCTGAGCAAAGAGCAGGCTGAAGGTTTCTACGCTGAGCACCAGGGTAAGCCATTCTTCGATGGTCTGGTTGAATTCATGACCTCAGGTCCGGTAGTGGTTTCTGTGCTGGAAGGCGAAAATGCCGTACAGCGTCACCGTGACCTGATGGGCGCAACTAACCCAGCTAACGCGCTGGCTGGCACCCTGCGTGCAGACTACGCGGACAGCTTCACCGAGAACGCGACCCACGGTTCAGATTCTGCTGAATCTGCTGCTCGTGAAATCGCTTACTTCTTCGGCGAAAACGAAGTGTGCCCGCGCACCCGTTAATTCGGCTGCCTGGCCTGCAGCAGGGTTTACAAATTAATTCGCTATAGTGCTTTAACCCTGTGAAGGTCATGAGTACAATAATGCGCCCCGGGAGTTCGCTCTCCGGGGCGCTTCTATTTTATTCACTTCAAACCCAGCGCCATAACGTGTAACAACGAGGCCAGAGAATATTATGTCCGAACTTATTGTGACTCCGTCGTCCGCTTCACCTGCCGTCGTAACGCCAAAAAAAGAGAAAATTAACCTGCTCGATCTCAATCGTCAGCAGATGCGTGAGTTTTTTGCCAGCATGGGTGAAAAGCCGTTTCGTGCCGATCAGGTGATGAAGTGGATCTACCACTACTGCTGTGATGACTTCGACGAGATGACCGACATCAACAAGGTCTTCCGTAACAGGCTGAAGGAAGTTGCGGAAATCCGCGCGCCGGAAGTGGCTGAAGAGCAGCGTTCCTCCGATGGCACCATCAAGTGGGCTATCCAGGTCGGCGGGCAGCAGGTCGAAACTGTCTATATTCCAGAAAAAGATCGCGCCACCCTGTGTGTCTCTTCCCAGGTGGGCTGTGCGCTGGAGTGCAAATTCTGTTCCACCGCGCAGCAGGGCTTTAACCGCAACCTGCGCGTGTCGGAAATCATCGGTCAGGTGTGGCGCGCGGCGAAAATTATCGGCGCGGCCAAAGTCACCGGCCAGCGCCCGATCACCAACGTGGTGATGATGGGGATGGGCGAGCCGCTGCTGAACCTGAATAACGTGGTTCCGGCGATGGAAATCATGCTGGACGACTTCGGCTTTGGCCTGTCGAAACGCCGCGTAACCCTGTCCACCTCCGGTGTGGTTCCGGCGCTGGATAAACTTGGCGATATGATTGACGTGGCGCTGGCGATTTCACTGCACGCGCCAAATGACACAATTCGTGACGAAATTGTGCCAATCAACAAAAAGTACAATATTGAGACCTTCCTGGCCGCGGTCAGCCGCTACATCGGCAAGTCAAATGCCAACCAGGGGCGTGTGACCATTGAGTACGTGATGCTCGACCACATCAATGACAGCACGGATAACGCCCATGAACTGGCCGCGCTGCTGAAAAATACACCCTGTAAGATCAACCTGATCCCATGGAACCCCTTCCCAAGCGCACCCTATGGTCGTAGTTCGAACAGTCGCATCGATCGCTTCTCTAAAGTGTTGATGGATTACGGTTTTACTACTATTGTGCGTAAGACCCGCGGTGATGATATCGATGCCGCCTGCGGCCAGCTGGCCGGGGAAGTGATCGACCGCACCAAGCGCACGCTGAAAAAGAAAATGGCCGGTGAAGCCATCTCTGTGAAGGCGATCTGAAACCCGGTGTTTTCCTGCCCTGCAGCGTGTTGACTCTGTAAACATTGGCGTAGCATAAGCCGCGAATGGATACCGGGAGAAACAGGGATGCGGGCAGGTTTAATCGTGGGTTTAGCGCTGTCGCTGCTGGTGGGGTGCCAAACTTCACCGCAGCGTAAAGCACTGGTAGAGACGCGCATACAGCTAGGCCTGGCCTATCTACTGCGGGGGGATAACCAAGCGGCTCGCCGCAATTTGCAGCGGGCGCTGGCATTGGCGCCAAAAGATTACCGAACCCAGCTGGCAATGGCGCGTTATCAGCAGCAGATGGGGGAGCAGAGCCAGGCGCAGCAGCATTATCGCCGCGCGCTGAAACTTGCACCGCAAAACGGCTATGTGCTTAATAATTACGGTGCGTTTCTCTGCGGTTTAGGGCAGTATGATGCGGCACAACGGCAGTTCAGCAGGGCCATTGCAGATTCAGCAGACGGACTTCGTGCCGATACGCTGGAAAACTCGGGCTACTGTTTTTTGAATGCCGGGCAGCAAGAGAAAGCGCGTTATGCGCTGGCGGATGCGGTGCAGACCGATCCTGCTAAGGGAATGCCTATGCTGGCAGAAGCCGAAAGGCGATTTGGAAAGGGGAGATGCTCAGACTCGCGCCTCCTGTTAGATGTTTATCAACACAACTTTCCTGTTTCTGCGGAAAGTCTGTGGTTAGAGATTCGCTTCGCCGCGCAGGCCAACCAGCCCGATGATGTACAGCGTTATGGGGCGCAACTTGCGCGAATTTTTCCACAATCGATACAGCACCAGCATTTTTTAGCTAATGAATACTGAAGCCACTGAAGACAAATCCAACGTAAATTCAACAGGCGAGCGCCTGCGCAGCGCCCGTGAACAGATGGGCCTGACTCAGCAGAACGTTGCTGAGCGCCTCTGCCTGAAACTTTCCACCGTCCGCGATATTGAAGAGGACAAGTCGCCTGCCAATCTGGCATCGACCTTCCTGCGTGGTTATATCCGTTCTTATGCACGCCTGGTTCGCGTGCCGGAAGAAGAACTGCTGCCGATGATGGCTAAACAAGCCCCGGTCAGAGCCGCAAAAGTTGAACCGATGCAAAGTTTCTCCCTCGGCAAGCGCCGCAAAAAACGTGATGGCTGGTTGATGATCTTCACCTGGCTGGTGCTGTTTGTGGTGGTGGGCCTGACGGGCGCCTGGTGGTGGCAGAATCATAAAGCCGCTCAGGACGATCTGGTCTCGATGGCCGATCAGAATGCGCCTGCGGAAAGGGGAGAGCGGCAACGGGCAGTCTATTCCGTTGACTGACGGTAATGCCAGCAGCAGTGCGGATACCAGCGGCCAGTCGGTGCCGATGGATATGGCACCAAGCCAGGCTCCGGCGGATACCAGCAGCGCGCCTGCTGCTACCCCGGCCGATAACGCTCCGGCTGCCAGTGCTCAGGCACCGGCAGCAAACACCCAGGCTGCCAACTCGCAGCCTGCGGTGGTATCTCCAGCGCAGGCACCGGTTGATAGCGCTGCCAACGGTCAGCTACCTACCAGCAGCGCCGGCGTCAGCCAGCCTGCTGCCGATCCGAATGCGGTTATCATGAACTTCTCCAGCGATTGCTGGCTGGAAGTGACTGATGCTGCCGGTAAAAAAACTGTTCAGCGGCATTCAGCGTAGCGGTGGTAAACTGAGCCTCGCCGGTACGGCTCCTTATCGCCTGAAGATTGGTGCCCCGGCTGCAGTACAGATCGAGTATCAGGGTAAGCCTGTTGATCTGAGTCGTTTTATCCGTACTAACCAGGTTGCTCGCCTGACTTTAGGTGCGCAATAACGCATCTTTTTCTGGTCGCGAGTAATTGTGGAGAAAGAATATGCATAACGAAGCACCCATTACCCGTCGCAAATCTAAACGTATTTACGTCGGCAAGGTGCCTGTGGGCGACGGTGCCCCAATCGCCGTTCAGTCCATGACCAATACCCGAACGACTGACGTCGCTGCTACGGTCGCCCAGATCAAGGCACTTGAGCGCGTTGGCGTTGATATCGTGCGCGTTTCCGTGCCAACCATGGATGCCGCCGAAGCCTTCCGCCTGATCAAACAGCAGGTTAACGTCCCGCTGGTTGCTGATATCCACTTCGACTACCGCATTGCCCTGAAAGTCGCCGAATATGGCGTCGACTGCCTGCGTATTAACCGGGCAATATCGGCAATGAAGAGCGCATCCGCTCGGTGGTCGACTGCGCCCGCCACTACAACATTCCGATCCGCATCGGGGTGAACGGCGGATCGTTGGAAAAGGATCTGCAGGAAAAATACGGTGAGCCGAATCCGCAAGCGCTGCTGGAATCGGCGATGCGTCATGTGGATATCCTCGACCGCCTGAACTTTGACATGTTCAAAGTCAGCGTGAAAGCTTCCGATGTGTTCCTTGCCGTCGAGTCGTATCGCCTGCTGGCTAAGCAGATCGATCAGCCGCTGCACCTCGGGATCACCGAAGCCGGTGGCGCCCGAGCCGGTGCGGTGAAGTCCGCCATTGGCCTTGGCCTGCTGCTGTCTGAGGGCATTGGTGACACGCTGCGTATCTCGCTGGCGGCGGACCCGGTAGAAGAAGTGAAAGTCGGTTTCGATATCCTGAAATCACTGCGCATCCGTTCCCGCGGCATTAACTTCATCGCCTGCCCAACCTGTTCCCGTCAGGAGTTTGACGTGATCGGCACGGTGAATGCGCTGGAAGAGCGGCTGGAAGATATCATTACGCCGATGGATATTTCGATTATCGGCTGCGTGGTTAACGGCCCGGGTGAAGCCACGGTATCGACCATGGGCGTCACCGGCGGCAACAAGAAAAGTGGTTTCTACGAAGATGGCGTGCGTCTGCGCGAGCGTCTCGACAACGACAATATGATTGACCAGCTGGAAGCGCGCATTCGTGCTAAAGCCACCATGCTGGATGAATCGCGCCGGATCACCATCCAGCAGGTCGAAAAATAATCTGTAGGGGGCGACCTGCTGTGCCGGTCGTCCCTTACTGCATGAAATTGATGAGAGAAATCAGTGGCGAAGAATATCCAGGCCATTCGTGGCATGAACGACTATTTACCGGCTGACACCGTGGTGTGGCAGCGTATTGAACAGATCCTTAAGCAGGTTCTGGGCAGCTACGGCTTTAGCGAAATCCGCTTGCCGATTGTAGAGCAGACCCCGTTATTCAAGCGCGCTATCGGTGAAGTGACCGACGTGGTTGAAAAAGAGATGTATACCTTTGACGACCGCAACGGCGAAAGCCTGACGCTGCGCCCGGAAGGGACCGCAGGCTGCGTGCGCGCCGGCATTGAACACGGTCTGCTGTACAATCAGGAACAGCGTCTGTGGTACATCGGCCCGATGTTCCGCTACGAGCGCCCGCAGAAAGGCCGCTACCGCCAGTTCCACCAGATTGGTGCCGAAGTGTTTGGCCTGCAAGGCCCGGACATTGACGCTGAGCTGATCATGATGACTGCCCGCTGGTGGAAAGCGCTGGGCATCTCTGAGCATGTGCGCCTGGAGCTGAACTCTATCGGCTCGCTGGAAGCCCGCGCCAACTATCGCGATGCGCTGGTGGCCTTCCTGGAGCAGCACGTGGACGTGCTGGACGAAGACTGCAAGCGCCGCATGTACAGCAATCCGCTGCGCGTGCTGGACAGCAAAAACCCGGACGTGCAGGCGCTGCTGAACGATGCGCCAACGCTGAGCGATTATCTGGATGACGAGTCGCGCGAGCATTTCACCGGGCTGTGCAGCCTGCTGGATGCGGCGGGCATTGCTTACAGCGTGAACCAGCGCCTGGTGCGCGGCCTCGATTACTACAACCGCACCGTGTTTGAGTGGGTGACCAGCAGCCTGGGCGCGCAGGGCACGGTTTGTGCCGGTGGCCGCTACGATGGTCTGGTAGAACAGCTGGGTGGTCGTGCCACGCCGGCCGTGGGCTTTGCCATGGGGCTGGAGCGCCTGGTTCTGCTGGTACAGGCAGTTAACCCGGAATTTGAACCGACGCGCATTGTTGATGTCTATGTTATCGCTTCAGGCCAGGGCGTACAGAGTGCGGCGATGCTGCTGGCTGAACAGCTGCGTGACGCGCTGCCAGAGCTGAAGCTGATGACGAACTTTGGCGGTGGTAACTTCAAGAAGCAGTTTGCCCGTGCAGATAAGTGGGGAGCCCGCATCGCACTGGTACTCGGCGAGGACGAAGTGGCTAACGGCCAGCTGGTCATTAAAGATTTACGTAACGGCGAGCAGCAGACGCTGGCGCAGTGTGATGCTGCATCTACGCTGGCCTCGATGTTACAGCGCTAAGCCCTGACGGCACGATTTAAAGGAGTAGGATTGCGTGGAAGTATATAGCAACGAAAACGAGCAGGTAGATGCGCTGAAGAACTTCTTCGCACAGAACGGCAAAGCGCTGGTAGTTGGCGTGGTGCTGGGCGTGGGCGCATTGGTCGGCTGGCGTTACTGGAGCAGCCATCAGGACAGCGGTTCACGTGAAACCTCTGCGGCCTATCAGCAGGTGACCTCGTCACTGGATGCCAGCAAACCCGCCACGCTGGATGCCGCAGCGAAATTCGCCAGCGATAACAGCAACACTTACGGCGCGCTGGCTTCTCTCGACCTGGCGAAACGCTATGTTGATGCTAACCAGCTGGACAAAGCCGCAGCCCAGCTGCAGAGCGGTCTGAAAGATACCAAAGACGCCAATCTGCAGGCGGTACTGAATCTGCGCCTGGCGCGCATTCAGCTGCAGCAAAAGCAGCCGGATGAGGTGCTGAAAACGCTGGAAAGCGTGAAAGGCGACGGCTGGACAGCGATCGTGGCTGACGTGCGCGGTGAAGCGCTGCTCAGCAAAGGCGACGCGAAGGGTGCACGCGATGCGTGGACTAAAGGCATTGATTCTGACGCCTCTTCGACGCTGAAAGAGATGCTGCAAATGAAAGTGAATAATCTGCCGGGCTAAAAAGCTCTAATATTTGGCCTTCAAGGCACAAGAGGGATTTCATGGAATTGCGTAAGTTACTTCTGCCGGGACTGATGTCAGTCACCTTACTTAGCGGATGTTCATGGTTTAGCGGTGAAGAAGACGTGGTTAAAATGTCGCCACTGCCAACCGTACAGAATCAGTTCGAGCCAGAGAAAGTCTGGAGCACCTCGGTGGGCAACGGAGTTGGAGATTTCTACTCTAACCTGCACCCGGCCTGGGCGGAAAATACCGTGTATGCGGCTGACCGTCATGGCATCGTCAAGGCGCTGAACTCCGGCGACGGCAAAGAACAGTGGAAAGTGGACCTGGCAGAAAAAACCGGTTTCTTCTCCAGCAATATCCCGGCGCTGCTCTCTGGCGGCCTGACCGTTGATGCCGGCCACGTCTACGTGGGCAGCGAGCGCGGGCAGGTTTATGCCCTGAACACCAGCGATGGCTCCGTTGCGTGGCAGACCAAAGCGGCCGGTGAAGTGTTATCCCGCCCGGTGGTCAGCGACGGCCTGGTGCTGGTTCACACCAGCAACGGCATGTTGCAGGGGCTTGATCAAACCAGCGGCAGCGTAAAATGGACCGTTAACCTCGACGTGCCGGCCCTGAGCCTGCGCGGTGAGTCAGCGCCATCGACCGCATTCGGCGCCGCCGTAGTGGGCGGTGATAACGGCCGCGTGAGCGCCGTGATCCTCAACCAGGGCCAGATTATCTGGCAGCAGCGTATTTCCCAGCCAAGCGGCGCGACGGAAATCGACCGCCTGGCGGATGTCGACACGACCCCGGTAATCGTCAATGGCGTGGTGTATGCACTGGCCTACAACGGTAACCTGACGGCGCTGGACCTGCGCTCCGGCCAGATCATGTGGAAGCGTGAAATCGGCTCGGTCCACGATATGATCGTTGACGGTGGCCGCATCTATCTGGTGGATCAGGATGACCGCGTGATTGCCCTGAACACCGACGGTGGCGTAACCCTCTGGCGCCAGAGCGATCTGCTGCACCGTAACCTGACCTCCCCGGTGCTGTACAACGGCTACCTGGTGGTGGGTGATGCGGAAGGTTACCTGCACTGGCTTAACACCGACGATGGCCGCTTTGTGGCGCAGCAGAAACTGGACAGCTCTGGCTTTCAGACTGAGCCGGTGGTGGCCAGCGACAAGCTGCTGATCCAGTCCAAAGATGGTGAGGTTTACGCGATTACGCGTTAATCAGCTGCGATCGGCTACCCGTAGTCAGGGTAAAACGGCTCCTTGATCACAAGGGGCCGTTTTGTTTTATCCAAGGCGTGTTATTCTAGGCGCCATCGGCCTGAGTAGAGCGGCAGTTTATCTGCCTGCAGCGCGAATAAAATCGCAGCCAGGCGCTTATTTTTTAGTTATGAGGCTTCACTATGGTACCTGTGGTCGCGCTTGTCGGGCGTCCCAATGTGGGAAAATCCACCCTGTTTAACCGTTTAACGCGCACGCGAGATGCGCTGGTGGCGGATTTTCCTGGGCTTACTCGAGACCGCAAATATGGTCGCGCAGAAATTGAAGGGCGTGAGTTTATTTGTATCGATACCGGCGGTATCGACGGTAACGAAGAGGGCGTGGAAACACGCATGGCGGAACAGTCGCTGCTGGCGATTGAAGAAGCCGACGTGGTTCTGTTTATGGTCGATGCGCGTGCCGGGCTGATGCCTGCTGATACCGCCATCGCCAAGCACCTGCGCTCACGCGACAAGCCAACCTTTATCGTGGCGAACAAAACCGATGGTCTGGACGCGGACTCGGCCGTCACCGACTTTTGGTCGCTCGGCCTGGGGGAAATCCACGCGATTGCCGCGTCTCACGGGCGCGGCGTCACCAGCCTGCTGGAGCTGGTGCTGCTGCCGTGGATGGACGAAGTTGCCCCCGAAGCGGAGCTGACCGAAGAACAAGAGAACGAAGCCTACTGGGCGGAGTTTGCGGCGAAAGAAGCCAAAGCTAACGGCGAAGCGCCGGAAACTGAAGAGGATGATTTTAACCCGCTGGATCTGCCGATCAAGCTGGCTATCGTCGGGCGTCCAAACGTCGGTAAGTCAACGCTAACTAACCGTATTCTCGGTGAAGAACGCGTGGTGGTTTACGACATGCCGGGCACCACCCGCGACAGTATCTATATTCCCATGGAGCGTGACGGGCGTGAATATGTCCTGATCGATACTGCCGGGGTGCGTAAGCGCGGGAAAATTACCGAAACCGTGGAAAATTCTCGGTCATCAAAACCCTGAAAGCGATTGAAGATGCCAACGTCGTGCTGCTGGTGATTGATGCTCATGAGGGGATTTCCGATCAGGATCTCTCGCTGCTCGGCTTTATCCTGAATAGTGGGCGCTCACTGGTTATCGTGGTTAACAAGTGGGATGGCCTGTCACAGGAGATCCGTGACGAAGTGAAAGAGCAGCTGGACTACCGTCTGGGCTTTATCGACTTCGCACGCATTCACTTTATCTCCGCCCTGCACGGCAGCGGCGTCGGTAACCTGTTTGAATCGGTGACCGAAGCCTACGACTGTTCAACTCGTCGCGTGAACACCTCCATGCTGACGCGCATCATGAACATGGCGGCCGACGACCATCAGCCACCTATGGTGCGCAGCCGCCGCGTGAAGCTGAAGTATGCCCACGCCGGGGGCTATAACCCGCCGATTGTGGTGATCCACGGTAACCAGGTGAAAGACCTGCCGGATTCCTACAAGCGCTATCTGATGAACTATTTCCGCCGCTCGCTGGAAATTATGGGTACGCCAATCCGTATTCAGTTCAAAGAGGGTGATAACCCGTACGAAGGCAAGCGCAACCTGCTGACGCCAAACCAGCAGCGTAAACGTCAACGCTTAATGAGCCATCTCAAAAGAACAAACGTTGATCCGCAAGGGGGCCTGATGGCCTCGCCAGCGTGTAAAGTAGGGGTTGACCGCTTTTGGGGTCAACCCTTTGTTTTTGGTGCCGCGCTGAAGTAAAGGAGATGCCGATGTCACTTTCTTGCCCCGTTTGTCAGCACCCACTCACCGTCATGGCCGGGCAGTTTCACTGCGACTGCTGCCAGCGCGCTATCCCTGCTATTGCCTGCTGCCCCGACTGCCAGAAACCGTTACAGGTCCTGAAAGCCTGCGGCGCGGTCGACTATTTCTGCCAGCACGGTCACGGGCTGATCTCAAAGCAACGGCTGCTGCTGCTGCCCGCTGACACTCCGTAAACCCCGGCAACTATCACCTTTATCATTCTGTGCGAATTTCGGTCTATAGTTATCAAAGATAGACGGCTTGTTAATTTTCTGTTTATTACATTATGAACCTGGTGGTACAATCCTGCCGTTTGTTACGGGTGCTCAGCCACGCCTGCCGTGAGTTACGAGCGTCAGCAACAAACGCAGGACGGGCCATCCCGTGTAACATGTTAATAAAAATAAGACGTTGAACATTGCTACGCCTTATTCTCCAGGAGTATTTCTGCTATGCCTCAATCAACTGCCGGGTCATCTAAATGGCTGGGCTTGTGGTGCTTCTTGCTGGGCTTAATCCTGCTGGCAACGGGCCTCTACTTTGTCATTGGTGGTGGGAAATTAGCCTCACTCGGTGGTAGCTGGTATTTCGTTATTGCCGGCATCCTCATCGTGATTTCCGCCGTTCAGTTCTTCCGCCGCAAATCTTCTGCGGTACTGATTTTTGCGCTGGTATTTATCGGTACCCTGATCTGGGCAGTGCAGGATGCCGGTCTCGACTTCTGGCAGCTGGTTTCGCGCCTGATGTTCCCGGCAGGCATGTTCCTGCTGGCGCTGATCACCTTCCCGGTACTGCGCAAGCGTGAGGGTAAAGCACCCGCGGCGAAAGTGGCCTATTGCCTGAGCGCGGTGATGGTGGTTGGCCTGCTGGCAACTGTGTATGGCATGTTCCAGCCGCATCCGACCGTGGCAGCAAACGGTCAGGAGCTGCCGCTGGTTCCGGTGGATAAATCCGCCGAGCAGAAAAACTGGGATAACTACGGCAACACCCCGGGCGGCAGCCGCTTTGTGGCGCTGGACCAGATCACCCGCGATAACGTGAAAGATCTGAAAGTGGCCTGGACTTTCCACACTGGCGATACGCCACTCAGCCCGGATGGTAACGGCGCAGAAGACCAGCAGACACCTCTGCAGGTCGGCAACACCGTGTTCCTCTGTACTCCGCATAACAACGTGATTGCAGTGGAAGCCGACAGCGGCAAGCAGATCTGGAAAGCGGACATCAATGCGAAATCCTCGGTCTGGATGCGCTGCCGTGGCCTGGCTTACTTTGATGCTACCCAGCCACTGACGCAGCCTAAAGTACCGGGATCTGTTCCTCCGGCGGCAATCGACCTGCCTGCCGGTGCGGCCTGTCAGCGCCGTATTCTGATGAACACCATCGACAGCCGTCTGATTGCCTTAGACGCTGATACCGGTAAGTTCTGTGCAGACTTCGGTAACAACGGCAGCGTTAACCTGCTGGAAGGTATGGGCGAAGCCAAAGATCCGAGCTACGTACTGACGTCGGCACCGACGCTGGCCGGCACCACCGTTGTAGTCGGCGGCCGCGTGGCGGACAACGTTAGCACCGATATGCCTGGCGGCGTGATGCGTGGCTTTGACGTCATCACCGGTAAAATGCGCTGGGCGTTCGACCCAGGCAAAGACGACCCGAATGCGATCCTGATGCCGGGCGAGCACTTCACGCGCAGCACGCCTAACTCCTGGGCACCCATGTCTTACGATCCCGATATGAACACCGTGTTCATTCCGATGGGCAGCTCGTCTGTTGACCTGTGGGGCGTCAATCGCACCAAGCTGGATCACAAATACGGTGCCTCCGTACTGGCCGTGGACGCCACCACCGGTAAAGAGAAGTGGGTTTATCAGACCGTGCATAACGATCTGTGGGACTTCGACCTGCCGATGCAGCCAAGCCTGATCAACTTCCCGCATAAAGATGGCAGCACCACGCCAGCGGTGGTCATTGGCACCAAGTCTGGTCAGATCTACGTGCTGGATCGTCAAACCGGCAAGCCGCTGACTGACGTGGTTGAACAGCCGGTTCCGCAGGCTAACATCCCGAACGAGCAGTATGCTAAAACCCAGCCGCGCTCAGTAGGCATGCCGCAAATCGGCAACGAAACGCTGACCGAGTCGGATATGTGGGGCGCCACGCCGTTTGATCAGCTGGCCTGCCGTATCAGCTTCAAATCCATGCGTTATTCCGGACTCTACACGGCGCCGGGTACCGATAAGTCACTCAGCTTCCCTGGCTCTCTGGGCGGGATGAACTGGGGTAGCCTGTCGACCGACCCGAACAACAACCTGATCTTCGTCAACGATATGCGCCTGGGCCTCTGGCAGCAGATGGTGCCAGCAGCGCCAGCGAAAGATGGTGCGGTCAGTAACGGTGGTGAAGCCGTGAATACCGGCATGGGCCTGGTGCCGATGAAAGGCACGCCGTACGCGGTGAATAAAAACCGCTTTATGTCGCCGCTGGGCATTCCTTGCCAGAAGCCGCCGTTCGGTACGCTGTCGGCGATCGACATGAAGACGCAGAAAATCGTCTGGCAGGTGCCAGTCGGTACCGTGCAGGATACCGGTCCATTTGGTATCAAAATGCGTGCGCCAATGCCGGTTGGTATGCCGACTCTGGGCGGCACGCTGGCAACCCAGGGTGGCCTGGTGTTCATCGCAGGCACTCAGGATTACTACCTGCGCGCCTTCGATACCTCTACCGGTAAAGAAGTGTGGAAAGCCCGTCTGCCAGTGGGCAGCCAGGGTGGCCCAATCAGCTACAAATCACCGAAAACCGGTAAGCAGTACATCCTGATCTCCGCAGGCGGCGCTCGTCAGTCGCCGGACCGTGGTGATTACGTGATCGCTTACGCACTGGACAACTAACGGCAGCGGCCTGGCCGCTAACCCGATGTCACGCATACCCCTTCAGCGATGAAGGGGTATTTTTTTGCCTGTTAGCCATCGCGCCACAGCGATTCCAGCTCCGGCGGCGCCAGCTGTTCGGGGATCAGTATCACGATAGCGCCTGCGGACTGCTGCGTGCTGTAGCTAATCTGAATACGAAAATAGCGCTGGTCGCCGCGCCCCAGCGCGGCCTGGTGGTCTTCCGGTTCGCCCAGCGGAAGCGCCTGGCGCATCACCTCGCACACCCGCTCTTTCTGCGCTGCCGCCAGCTGCGACAGCGCAAAACGGCGTGGCTCAGCCAGCTTAGGTATCAGGGCAAAGCCCCCTTCACGCGCCACATCGATAATCGCGTCATCGCTTAATTCTGGCTGTTTCATGTCAGCACACCCACCTGTTTCCAGGCCTCCTCAATCGCCGCCGCCGTGGCCTGGTTAAAGCGTTTCTCGCCGTGGCGAATAGTGAACTGCGCGAAGGTTTTGAAATCGGCATTCTGCGGCAGCGTTTTATCGCAGACCGTATCGTACCAGGCATAGCCCGCCAGCTCCCACGCGAAGCCGCCCAGCGCCACGGCGGCCAGGTAGAAGGCGCGGTTGGGGATGCCGGAATTAAGGTGCACGCCGCCGTTATCGTCGCGTGTCTGAATGTAATCGCGCATATGGCCGGGCTGGGGATCTTTACCCAGCAGCGGATCGTCGTAGGCGGTGCCCGGCTCGGACATCGAGCGCAGGCCGCGCCCCTTAATCCCTTCCGCCAGCAGCCCCTCGCCAATCAGCCAGTTGGCCTGGTCGGCACTCTGCTGCAGGTGATACTGCTTGACCAGCACGCCGAACACATCGGACAGCGACTCGTTGAGCGCCCCGGCCTGTTCGAAATAGATCAGCCCGGCCTCGGTTTCCGTCACCCCGTGCGCCAGCTCGTGGCCCACCACATCGAGTGCGATGGTAAAGCGATTAAAGATTTCGCCATCGCCGTCACCAAACACCATCTGCTGCCCGTTCCAGAAGGCATTCTGGTAATCCTTACCGTAGTGGACCGTGCCAAGCAGCGTCAGGCCCTTGTTATCCAGGGAGTTGCGCTGGTAGGCGTGCCAGAAAAAATCATAGGTAATACCGAGGTAGTCCCAGGCTTCGTTCACCGCCACATCGCCGGCGGCGGGCTGGCTGGCACTGCGCACCAGCGTGCCCGGCAGGCTCTGCGTCTGCCGGCATCGTAGATTTCACGCTGTACGCTGCCCGGCGTGGCGGTGGTGGCTGAGTGCGGCGTCTGCCAGCTCTCATTCATCAGGGTCTGTACGTGGGTCAACGTCTGACGCGCGCAGCTCTGCTGGCGGGAAGAACCGTGGTCAATAATCTTGCGCAGGATATACGGGGGGATCACGCCATAAGGCATAACAGGCTCCTTGCTTAACGAGGAATGTCAGACAAGTATAGTTTCGCGTGGGCCGAATGGGGGAAATGGGGGGAAGAGGAGGGCAGAACCCTCCTGGCTTCAGGCGCTGCGCCTGCGCGTTTTTTTCACCGGGGTAATCGCGGTCACTTCACTCTCCACCCAGCCGTCGTCAAGACGGGTTTTCAGCGTGTCGCCGGGGTGCAGCTGTTTGGTTTTTTTGATCACCTGGCCGTCGGCCGCGGTGGTGACGCTGAAACCGCGTGCCAGCGTCGCTAACGGGCTGACGCCCTCCAGCTGGGCGGCAAGATTGCCGAAGCGCTGTTTGTTGCCGTTAAGCTGCTGCTGCACCGCCTGCTGCAGGCGGTAGTGCCACTGCTGCAATTGCTGGCTGGCGCGCTCAATGCGCATCTCCGGGCGGGTGGCCTTCAGGCGTTGGCCGAGCCGCTCCTGCTGGCGCGTTGCCTGGCGCAGATGCTGCTGCACGGCATCATCGAGGCGGCGCTGCAGCTTCATCAGCGCCGTCTGCTGGCGTGCCAGGCGCAGCTGCGGGTGCTGCTGCTGCAGGCGGTGCTGCAGGCGCGTGAAGGTGCGCTGCTGCTGCGCAAGGTAGTAATCCATCGCCATTTCCATGCGCTGCTGCTGGGATTGCAACTGGCGCAGCAGCTCAATCTGATTGCGGCTGACCAGCTCCGCCGCGGCGGAAGGGGTCGGCGCGCGCAGGTCGGCGACGAAATCGGCAATGGTGACGTCGGTTTCATGGCCGACGGCGCTTACGACTGGAATGCGGCTGGCAAAAATCGCCCGCGCCACGCGTTCGTCGTTAAAACTCCACAGATCTTCCAGCGAGCCGCCGCCGCGCCCGACAATTAATACATCACACTCATTGCGCGCGTTCGCCAGCTCAATGGCCCTGACGATGCCTGAGGGGGCATCGCTGCCCTGTACCTGAGTTGGGTAGATGACCACCGGCAGTGACGGGTCGCGTCGCTGTAGCACGCGCAGGACGTCGTGTAGCGCGGCACCGCTGGCGGAGGTGATGACCCCAACCTGACGCGCCGGGTCCGGCAGTGGCTGCTTATGGCCCTGCTCAAACAGACCTTCGGCCATCAGGCGCTGCTTCAGCTGCTCGAACTGCTGCTGTAACAGACCATCGCCGGCTGGCTGCATGCTCTCGGCAATCAGCTGGTAATCGCCGCGCGGTTCATACAGCGTGATGGTGGCACGCACCAGAATCTGCTGGCCGTTTTGTGGGCGGAAGGTGACGCGGCGGTTGCTGTTGCGAAACATCGCGCAGCGCACCTGGGCACCATCATCCTTCAGGGTGAAGTACCAGTGACCGGAAGAGGGCTGGGAGAAATTCGAGATCTCCGCGCTCAGCCAGACCTGGCCCATTTCCATCTCCAGCAGCTTGCGCACTGTACTGTTCAGACGGCTGACGGTAAAAATATTGGCGGTTGGCGGTAGCGACATGTGATGAAGATAAAACTTTAAATCAGAGGGTTAATTAACCGATACTACATGGCTCACTGAGGGGATCAAGAGTTTTTGGTAAATAATGCTGGAGGCAATCGATTACGGCCTGTATAATGCCGCGGCAATATTTTACAAGTTCTCATTCACCCTGAGGTTGAGATATTGCCATGCTAAGAATCGCTAAAGAAGCCCTGACATTTGACGACGTTCTGCTCGTTCCTGCCCACTCGACTGTACTGCCAAACACGGCCGACCTCAGCACCCAGCTCACCAAAACTATCCGTTTAAACATTCCTATGTTGTCCGCTGCAATGGATACCGTGACCGAAGCGGGTCTGGCTATTGCACTGGCGCAGGAAGGTGGTCTGGGCTTTATCCACAAAAACATGTCCATCGAGCGCCAGGCTGAAGAAGTGCGCAAGGTGAAGAAACACGAAAGCGGCGTGGTCACCGACCCGCAGACCGTATTGCCTACCACTGCCCTGAGCGAAGTGAAAGCGCTGACCGAACGTAACGGCTTTGCCGGCTACCCGGTAGTGAACGGCAATAACGAACTGGTGGGGATTATCACCGGCCGTGACGTGCGCTTTGTGACCGACCTGAGCCTGCCCGTTTCTGCCGTGATGACGCCGAAAGAGCGCCTGGTCACGGTGAAAGAGGGCGAAGCGCGCGAAGTGGTGCTGCACAAAATGCACGAAAAACGCGTCGAGAAAGCGCTGGTGGTGGATGACAGCTTCCATCTGCTGGGCATGATCACCGTTAAAGACTTCCAGAAAGCCGAACGTAAACCGAACGCCTGTAAAGACGAACACGGACGCCTGCGCGTCGGTGCCGCCGTCGGTGCCGGTGCCGGTAACGAAGAGCGCGTGGATGCGCTGGTCGCAGCCGGTGTTGACGTGCTGCTGATCGACTCCTCTCACGGCCACTCCGAAGGCGTGCTGCAGCGTATTCGTGCTACCCGTGAAAAATATCCTGACCTGCAGATCGTCGGCGGTAACGTGGCAACCGGCGCTGGCGCACTGGCGCTGGTGGAAGCGGGCGTCAGCGCGGTGAAAGTCGGTATCGGCCCTGGCTCAATCTGTACCACCCGCATCGTGACCGGCGTGGGTGTGCCGCAGATCACCGCCGTATCTGACGCGGTCGCTGCGCTGGAAGGCACCGGTATTCCGGTTATCGCCGATGGCGGTATCCGCTTCTCGGGCGACATTGCCAAGGCTATCGCCGCCGGCGCTTCTGCGGTGATGGTTGGCTCAATGCTGGCCGGTACTGACGAATCTCCGGGCGAAATCGAGCTGTATCAGGGCCGTTCATTCAAGTCCTATCGCGGCATGGGGTCACTGGGCGCCATGTCTAAAGGCTCTTCAGACCGCTACTTCCAGACCGATAACGCCGCTGACAAGCTGGTGCCGGAAGGGATCGAAGGCCGCGTGGCTTACAAAGGCTTCCTGAAGGCTATCGTGCATCAGCAAATGGGCGGCCTGCGTTCCTGTATGGGTCTGACCGGCTGTGCTACTATCGACGACCTGCGCACCAAAGCGGAATTCGTTCGCATCAGCGGTGCCGGGATTCAGGAGAGCCACGTTCACGACGTGACCATCACCAAAGAGTCCCCGAACTACCGTATGGGTTCATAACAACCCCGTATTGCCCGCCCGGCTCAGAGCCGGGCGTTATAAACCTAATCCCGAATTTGTACTACATCGCCCTGGAATAGCCCAATGACGACGGAAAATATTCATAAGCATCGCATACTGATCCTCGATTTCGGTTCACAGTATACTCAGCTGGTTGCGCGCCGCGTGCGTGAACTGGGCGTGTACTGTGAACTGTGGGCGTGGGACGTCACCGAAGAGCAGATCCGCGGGTTCAACCCGAACGGCATCATCCTCTCCGGCGGCCCGGAAAGTACCACCGAGCATGGCAGCCCGCGTGCGCCAGACTACGTGTTTAACGCCGGTGTGCCGGTGCTGGGCGTGTGCTACGGCATGCAGACCATGGCGCAGCAGCTGGGCGGTAAAGTGGAAGGTTCCAGCGAGCGCGAATTTGGTTACGCGCAGGTGGAAGTAAGAACCCAGAGCGCGCTGACCCGCGACATTGAAGACGCCATTAGCGCTGGCGGTAAGCCGCTGCTGGACGTGTGGATGAGCCACGGCGACAAAGTGACGGCGATCCCGTCTGACTTCGTCACCGTTGCCAGCACCGATAGCTGCCCGTTTGCCATTATGGCCAACGAAGAGAAGCGTTTCTACGGCGTGCAGTTCCACCCGGAAGTGACCCACACCCGTCAGGGCCTGCGCCTGCTGGAGCGCTTCGTGCGCGATATCTGCCAGTGTGAAGCGCTGTGGACCCCAGCGAAAATCATCGAAGATGCCGTTGAACGCCTGCGCGAGCAGGTGGGTAACGACAAAGTGATCCTCGGCCTGTCCGGCGGCGTTGACTCCTCCGTGACCGCGATGCTGCTGCACCGCGCGATTGGCGACCGTCTGACCTGCGTATTTGTCGATAACGGCCTGCTGCGCCTGAACGAAGCCGAGCAGGTTATGGAGATGTTTGGCGACCACTTCGGTCTGAACATTATCCATGTGGAAGGTGAAAAACGCTTCCTCGACGCGCTGGCGGGCGAAGCCGAGCCGGAAGCCAAACGTAAGATTATCGGTCGCGTGTTTGTTGAAGTGTTCGACGAGCAGGCGCTGCAGCTGGAAGACGTGAAGTGGCTGGCGCAGGGCACCATCTACCCGGACGTGATTGAATCCGCCGCGTCTGCCACCGGCAAAGCGCACGTGATCAAATCACACCACAACGTCGGTGGCCTGCCGAAAGAGATGAAGATGGGCCTGGTTGAGCCGCTGCGTGAGCTGTTCAAAGACGAAGTGCGTAAAATCGGTCTGGAACTCGGCCTGCCGCACGCGATGCTGTTCCGTCACCCGTTCCCGGGCCCGGGCCTTGGCGTGCGTGTACTGGGCGAAGTGAAGAAAGAGTACTGCGACCTGCTGCGTCGCGCCGATGCTATCTTCATCGAAGAGCTGCATAAAGCTGACCTGTATAACAAGGTGAGCCAGGCGTTCACCGTGTTCCTGCCGGTGCGTTCCGTCGGCGTGATGGGCGATGGCCGTAAGTACGACTGGGTGGTTTCCCTGCGTGCGGTCGAGACTATCGACTTTATGACCGCGCACTGGGCACACCTGCCGTACGATTTCCTCGGCCGCGTTTCCAACCGCATCATCAATGAAGTCGATGGTATTTCGCGCGTGGTTTACGATATCTCCGGTAAGCCACCGGCGACGATCGAGTGGGAATAATTTAACGTCTGGCAACAGCCTGCACGTAAAAGCAGTAAAGTATCTCTAAGCCCGCGTAACTGCGGGCTTTTTTGTTTTTGTGTATGGCACTTTCTGGCAGCTGTTAGCAACCGGGAGCACAGTTTCTTCAATGGAATTTTTGATGGTGCTCTCAACTTTCGAATTCAGGTTTGGAAAAGTACCAACTAATAAATTTCGGTTGGGTTATGGTATTTATTCTTCATAAATAAATTAAAACAGCGAGTTAAATAACTTCTGTGAAGTTTATAACATGGTGTTTTTGGATAAATGAAAACAATAAACCATGTTGACTGACACCAGGCTGCGTCACCTTAATCCAAGGAGAAACTCTATAAAGTTAATGACCGTGATGGTTTGCATGCTGCGTTCACTCCGGTGGGAACAATCTCATTTCGTTTTAAACGTAAGACAGGAGACCGTTACTTTTGGCCGCTATCGCTAACGGAGCTGCAGATTACAGACATTAAAGCGAAGTAGCGATTCTTCTCGTGTCCAACGGACTATTGGAGAAGAGTTGGCGACTCAGATACGTAAACAAACAGCTACTCGTCGGGATAACCGCGAACATGATGATTTTGCCGGAGATAGCTTATCCGGCAATAATAAATCTTGAATTAAGCGCGTCAGTTTATGGGAAAACGCGAACTGACGCTTTCACTGAGCAAACTCTACTCCTGCAACTCAAAGGAAAAATCATGTCCAGAACTCCCGATTCACGGTTACTCATTGAGGGCTTCCGTAAAGCATAGGCTTCCCTCAGACTTGAAGGAATGGACCCCAGTGGTACGCCTCTGTTCGAGTCCGTTAAGGCACGTATTATTTCAGGCGAGCTGACGTATGAGCAGGGGCGTTCAGAGATTTTTACATACTACACAAAATCAGATACCGCCGGGCCTGTGACCGTGGGAGAAATGCTGGCATAAGAATTCTTAAAACTGCTGAACATGTCTCATGATGAACTGGCGGAAGCTATGGGTATCTGCAAGCGGTATATTGACAATATTATCTGCGCGTTGCGTCGTCTTACGGATGATGAGGCTCGGGTTCTTGCTGCCGTATTGGTACTGATTGGGATTTTTGGAGCAATCTGCAGGAGATGCAAGTTCACCGAGAACAACAGCATAAGTAATTAAAAACATTACTATCTCATAATTTATCATACCAGCAGTCCCTCAAGTGCCATGATATTCGACCAACTCGCGAACTCTTCCCTCAGCTTGGTTCTAGTTGGAAACTGGCAGAGATCCAAAATCTATCCACAAAACGGTGAGTTACCAGATACTCTTAGATACTGCGCTTTTTGCTCGTCTATGCTAGCTGTGGATGTTAATATTTGCATCAAGTTTTCATTGTTTTGATTGGATAAATGAATCCACAAACTTGATACGCAACTATGAGGTTTCGAAAACGACAATTTAGCAATGGTGTGTAATAAGTCGTTGTTATTTATGGAGATTAAATGAAATTTGCATACGAAGATCTAAGCGATGGTCAGTTCGAGACCTTGATCGTTCTTCTGTGCCAGCGGTTGCTTGGTGCCGCCGTACAGGGATTTGCAAAGGGCCCTGATGGTGGGCGCGATGCTAAGTTTATGGGAACAGCTGAACTGCACCCGAGTAAGAACGCGCCATGGGTAGGTACAACCATAGTTCAGGCAAAGCACACCAATGGATATAACCGTAATTTCTCCGAATCTGACTTCTTCAGTGTTACGTCTGCGAACACCGTGCTGGGTAAAGAAATTCCTCGTATAAAAAAACTTCGTGATGCCAAGCAGCTAGATCATTACATGTTATTCGCTAATCGTCGCTTATCTGGCAATGCTGAAACGGAGATACGTGACTACATCTCGTCTCAATGTGACATTTCCAGTTCATCACTTTATCTTTGTGGGCTAGAACAACTGGAGATCTGGCTTAAGCGTTTCCCCGATGTAGCGAGGGAAGCAGACCTTGATCCAGTTGATTCGCCGCTGATTGTTAGTCCCGATGACTTATCTGATGTTGTACAGGCATTAGCTCGAAATAAAGATAGCTTGGTCGAAATGCTTGACGATCCGCCGACTGCGCGAGTGACATACGAGCAAAAAAATACACTCAACAATATGAGTGTTGAGTATGCCAAGGCACAGAGGAAGAGATACTTGAAGGAAACGGCTCAAATTCGGGCTTTCTTGGCTGCTCCGGAAAACCTCGAATTATTACGTATGTACGAGTCGGTAGTCGATGAGTTCCAACTCAAGATCATTGCAAAGCGTAAGGAGTATCAAACTTTTGATGAGGTAATGGAATATCTGGTTGACATATTGTTCAGCCGTGATCCTATCTTGCGGCAGCACGCTCACAAGCGCTTGACGCGTGCTGTACTTTTTACATGTACTGGAATTGTGATATTGGGGAGGTAGGCGATGCTACGGCCAACGAAGCACTCTCATCCTGATCGAACAGTCATCAATGTCTCACTGTTACTATTGGCTCGCTTGAAAACTCGGCGTATTGATGATTATGACGCTCTGCGTAAATTTGCGAAAAAAAGCGTTATCGGTGGAGACGTGTTGTTCTTACCTGCTCTTAATTTTCTTTATCTCATGGGATTGATTGAGTATCGCCCTAAAACCGATGCTCTAGAATATGTGGGGCTAAATGAAGTTATCTAGACTCTATTCTAACAAGCCTGACTTGTTCGATCCCGTGGAGTTTGTCCAGGGCCTAAATGTCATTATGGCTGAAATCCGCTTGCCGGAGAACAGAAGTAAGGACACGCATAATCTCGGCAAGACCACGCTAGGGCGCTTGCTCGACTTTGGTTTCTTAGCCAAACGTGATCCTAAGTTCTTTCTTTTCAAGCACTCCGATGTATTCAAAGAATTTATATTCTTCCTTGAGATTGAGTTGGAAGATACATCGTTCGTAACGATCCGGCGTAGCGTTAAAGAAGCCACTAAAATTAGTTTTAAGCGTCATCAAGCAGGCCATCAGGACTTGTCGGGATTAGCACTGACAGAGTGGGATCATGTGAACATGCCCTTCGAGCGTGCACGTGAGTTGTTGGATGGGGTATTGGATTGGCGAGCAATTAAACCTTGGGCGTACCGCAAAGGCTTAGGATATCTACTACGCTCGCAGGACGATTTCCGAGATGTATTCCATCTACGCAAATTTGCGGCAGCACATTCAGATTGGAAGCCTTTCTTAGCTCACGTCCTTGGTTTTGACGCTCAACTCATCGTTGAGCACTATGAAAAAGAAGAGCAACTCTCTAAGAAACAAGCCATTACGCAGACTATCAAGAATGAATTGGGTGGTTCTATTGAGGATATCAGCAAGATCGAGGGCATTCTGTTACTTAAGCAGAAAGAGGCTGAGAAAAAACAGACATTGCTCGATGCCTTTGATTTTCGTACTCAGGATAAGGATAGTACTAAGCAGTTGGTCGATGACATCGACGTAAAAATTGCGTCTTTAAATGCTGAACGTTACTCATACAATCAGAACAAAAAGAAAATAATATCCTCATTGGAAGAAGATCAGATTCTCTTTAATCCTGATGAGGCGCAGCGTCTATTTGAGGAGGCTGGAGTCCTGTTTAAAGGACAGATTAAAAAGGATTTCCAACAGCTAATCGACTTCAATCGGGCTATTACAGATGAGCGTCGTGGCTATCTGCAGGAAGAGCGGGAAGAAGTCGAAGCTGAGCTAAAACGCATCAATGCAGAATTGAATTTCCTAGGGAAAAAACGCTCGGAGATGCTTTCATTTCTAAGTGAAACTGACATCTTTGGTAAATACAAACAAGTCTCGGACGAGATGGTCATATTGCGTGCTGATATTACGTCGCTAGAGCGTCAGCGAGGCTTCTTGCATCGTTTGCAGGAACTTCGAAAAGAAATTAGGGCGTTGACAGAAGAGCGTGGAAATCTACAGGCCCAGATTGAGGCTAATGTCGAGAAGCAAAACTCTGATCAGGACAGCTTATTTTCTGCAATAAGAGTGTTCTTTAACGAAATAGTTGAAGAGGTCATTGATCGCAAAGCTCTGCTGAGCGTATCACCCAATCAACTAGGACATCTAGAGTTTAAGGCAGAAATACTTGACGAGTCAGGTAATGCTACTAGTGCCGATCTTGGGCATACATACCGCAAACTGCTTTGTATTGCCTTCGATTTGGCTGTATTGCGTGCTCACTTGGACGAAAAATATCCTCGTTTTGTTTATCATGATGGTGTGTTTGAGTCTTTGGATGATCGTAAGAAGGAAAACCTTTTGGCTATCATTCGTCGTTATGCCGAGTTAGGGCTACAGCCAATCATTACTCTTATAGATTCGGACTTGCCTGTGCGTGCCGCTGATCAGCCAGTATTCTCGTCTGATGAAATTGTGATTACGTTACACGATGAGGGAGAGAAAGGTCGAATCTTCAAAATGAGGGCATGGTAATAGTGGAATCATTACGGAATGCGCTGAAGCGGGCTGAGTGCAGTGATTTAGACATTCATGTGGCCGAGATGACTCGTCGCTATGGCATGTCTCGCACGACACCCTCTAAATATGTGGGCGTCGTCACGCCGAGTAAGGCAAAAACTGGAAAACCTGATCAGGTAGATACCGCATTCAAGTTGAATGTTGCTCATAAGCGACGGCGGCAAATTATGGGTGGATGCCAAGAAGTAATCATTGCTGCAGAGAATATCATCAGTCTAGAAAAAAGGTGAAGTTATGAATGAATTCGATCAACAACCATTTAGTGATGCGGAATTCGCTGAAAACCCGGAACAGCGTTGCCCGGTAGTTCTGCTTCTGGACACCTCCTATTCAATGAGCGGTGCGCCAATTTCAGAATTGAACGAGGGACTGGCGACGTTGAGACAGGAACTCATGAATGATCCGATGGCCGCAAAGCGTGTAGAGTTGGCGATGATCACTTTCGGGCCTGTGGAGATCAAGTCCGAGTTTGCCACCGTGGATCATTTCTATCCTGAAACGCTGGTCGCGGACAATGCAACTCCGATGGGTGAGGCTATTGTGACTGGACTGGAAATGCTTCGTCAGCGTAAGGACCGCTACCGTGAGAATGGCGTTAAATACTACCGTCCGTGGGTATTCCTGATTACCGATGGCGCCCCTACTGATGGTTGGGAAGAGGCCAAGCGGCGCGTCCATCAAGGCGAGGAACGTAAGGAGTTTATGTTCTATGCCGTAGGGGTGGCGCAGGCAAATATGGATGTGCTTGGCCAGATCGCCACCCGCCAGCCACTTAAGCTTAAGGGGCTGGCCTTCAAAGAACTGTTCCAATGGTTGTCCAGTTCCCTTAGTGCTGTCTCGCAGTCCAACCCCGGCGATGCGGTTCCGCTCAAGAACCCTGCCTCCCCAGATGGCTGGGCTGTAGTTGACTAAGGACGTGGCTTGGCGATGGGCATCCGCATCCGTAATTGGTACGTCCCATATCCAGAATGGCGATAGGTTGCAAGACGCCTATGCAGTTGCGGAATTGCGCAATGGCTGTATCTTCGCTGTTGTGTCGGATGGTGCTGGCAGTGCTGAATTCGGAGCATTTGGCGCATGGCTAATTTGCCGTTTCCTCTCGGTTCGATTCCGCAAATGGGCTGATGAAACTCCCGAGTTGCCGACCAATGAGGTTTTGGCGGATTGGATAGATGAACTGAGGGGGCGGATTTCTGCAATAGCTGCCGGGCGTGGCACTGTTTCCCGGCAATTTGCCGCAACATTGGCGGCAATTGTGGTCTCGCCGGATGAAACGGTCACTCTGCACGTTGGCGATAGCGCCATTGTCGGGAGGAAAGGCGCTGAGTGGGATGTGCTTTGTTGGCCCGAGAACGGTGAATACGCATCCAGTACATATTTTGTCACCGATGACCCCGGACCGCGTCTAAACATCACCCGTCATCCAAGTGAACATGATGCTTTCACGCTGTTCTCTGACGGAGTTGGCGATCTGGCGTTGTCACATCTCGAACGGGCCGCGTATACACGGTTTTTCGATCCGATGATGCGTCCGGTAGATGTGGCATCGGGCGGAGGACGCCTGATCGACCTTTCGGCGAAGTTGGCTACCTACCTTGCCGGTCCATCGGTTTGCGCTCGCTCCGACGATGATAAAACGCTGATTCTCATTTCCGGGCGATGACGATGCAGGAAATTATTGTCGGAAAAGATCGGATTTCAGTTGCTGAGTTGCTCGGGAAGGGCGGCGAAGGCGAAGTCTACGCGATCAGGGGGCGTTCCGGGCTGGCCGTTAAAATTTACAATACCAGCCTGCGTGCAAAACGTGAAGATAAGGTGCGGGCGATGGTAG
Source organism: Avena atlantica (assembly GCA_910589765.1). NCBI lineage: Eukaryota > Viridiplantae > Streptophyta > Magnoliopsida > Poales > Poaceae > Avena > Avena atlantica. The sequence goes on along the minus strand of CAJUWN010001575.1, from coordinate 932,988 downwards.
GTGAAGGCCTTGCTGTCAAGACTGACCTCGTTGCCTATCCCGGCGACGTGGTGACCGACCATGAAGGCAATTTCCTTGGTTTTGTCATGCGGCTTGTCTCGGGCTATCGTCCACTACATGAGCTATACAGCCCGAAGTCCCGCCAGCGCTATTTCCCGAAGGCGGACTATCGATTCCTTGTTCATGCCGCGCTCAATGTCGCACGGGCCATTGGGAAAGTGCACCAGACAGGATGTATCATCGGTGATCTAAACCACTCCGGCGTGCTTGTGGCGCAAGACGCGACTGTTGCCTTGATTGATGCAGATAGCTTTCAGTTCAGCCTGAACGGAAAATCCTATCCGTGTGTTGTCGGTGTACCCGATTTTACCCCTCCAGAGTTACACGGGAAGAACCTCGCATCCGTTCAGCGAACCATAGAACACGATAACTTCGGGTTGGCTGTTGCAATTTTTCACCTTCTTTTTATGGGGCGTCACCCATACGCGGGGCGTTACAACGGGCCAGACATTTCGATGAGCGATGCCATTGCTCAGAACCGGTTTGCCTTTTCTCTCATACGCCAAGCCGCTACCCAAACCACTCCACCACCCGCCTCACTGACACTCGACATGTTCCCGACTGTGGTCTCCCGCGAATTCGAGAAGGCATTTGGGCTGTCACCGGGGCGCGTCCAACCGCACTGGACTGGATTCACGCTCTGAGCTCTCTTGAAGGCTCCCTAAACCATTGTAGCAAGGTCAATACGCACTATTACCCCAGCAATGCTGGAGGCTGTGTCTGGTGTAAGCTGACGTGCATCAGCGGTTTTGACATGTTCCCAGATCTGACCACCTTTGACCCGAACATCCGGACAGATGAGCGTGGCACGGAAAAGACAATCCTCGAGATTCTCGCGTTCCGCTTCCCAACAGCCGCAGACTTGCTGCCCACTCCGGCTATGCTATGTGGTGCCAGTGATACGCTCAGCGTAGCTAGGAGCGGAAAACGCACGCGTGCCTTGCTTGGATTGATCATGATGATCGGTGCCATCGCTGGTTTCATCTTCGCTACCCCGGTGTGGTTTGTGTGGATTGGGCTGGTAATCTGGGGGTGGGTCACCTTCTCTGACCGTGAAGTTGAGTCCAGTCCGTTTCAGAAAGCCTTTAAAGATGCTGATGAACGCTTACAGTGCGAGCTGAATGCCTTTCTTCAGCGCAACAACATGACCGAAGTTGTGAAGGTGCGCGGCGATCTCGATGTCGCTATAGTGGCCTACAAAGGCCTTGATGACGCTCTCGCGCGTGAGTTGATGGTGATGAAGTCTAACCGGGAGTCGCGTCAGCGACATGCCTATCTTGACCGCTTCTCGATACGCCGTGCGAACATTTCTGGCATTGGCCCGGTAAAAACAGCAACGCTCATTTCCTTCGGTATCGAAACTGCCGCCGATGTGAGTCAAAACGCTGTCCTGCGCGTTCCTGGATTCGGTGACGTGATGACAGGCAAGCTGGTAGCATGGCGGCGTGGGCACGAGTCCCGGTTCAAATATGACCGGACACCGAACGCTCAGGACGTTGCCGACGAAAGGGCACTGCGCGGGCGTTTTGCAGAGGAAAAGGCCAGACTGGAATCCACAATACGCAACGGGCTGGGTACTCTGAGAAACGCCAAAGCTCTCCTCGATGCGCTCCCTGCCAAGGCAAGAGCCGACAGGGCACTTGCAGATGCTTTAGCTGCTCAGGCACAAGCCGAACAGGATTTGCGAGAATTGGGCATTTCGGTTCCGACTTCGACCGTTGCTGTGATAGTAACGCCGCCGCCGAGACCTGCACCTCAGCCGTCCGGTGCACCTCGCGCCACTATACCTATCCCATCGCGCGTAACTCCCACATCTGGTGCTCCCACCTGTCCGAGTTGTGGTTCTTCCATGCGGCGGCGTTCCGGGCGCTACGGGCAGTTCTGGGGCTGCTCTAGATACCCAGGATGTAAAGGCACGCGGAAAATTTAATATAAAAGCAGGATTACACAATCTTATGCCGACTTGATTGCGTAGGGTGAAGCCAAGAAATGATTTGCCGCCGTCGCCCACCGGAGCCAAATTGTGTTGCTAAAAGTTTATTTTGCACGGGGTTGGGCTGTATATGGTACTTTTCATGGTCTTAGAAATGAAAAAATTTTTAATATATTGTTTATATTGAATATTTTTCTTCTGTTTATAATCGAGTGGGAATGATTTAACCTCCCGGCATGAATAAGCCATGAATCACGCTAAGCCCGCGTATCTGCGGGCTTTTTTATGCCCAATATTTATCGCCTTTCAGCTATCCGCTGCATCACCCGGCACCGAGCAAGGATAAAGGTTGCCGTTGCGCCATAACTGACTATGATTTCTGCTCTACGCCTTGCTGACCCTGAAAGGATTGTCTGCCGCTATGCCCGTTAATTTTGATCTTAACGATCTCTATGCCTTTCGCGCGCTGATTGAATATGGAAATTTTCGGCTTGCCGCGGAGTCCATCTGCCTCTCCCAATCCGCATTGAGCCGCCGGATAGAGAAGCTTGAATCCGCTTTGGGCATTAAACTGTTCGACAGAACCACCCGTCGCGTCACCCTGACCCTTTACGGGCAGACCTTTGCGGAGCGTTCAGAGCAGCTGCTAATCAACGTAGAGTCAGTATTAGCGGATATCAATAAAGTCAGCGAGGAACGCAGGGGGGTCGTGACCGTGGCCACGGTGCCTTCCGCGGCCTATTACTTTATGCCGGACGTCATCCGCCGTTTCCAGGCCCGCTTTCCCCGCGTGCGCGTCAAGCTTATCGATAGCAGCGCAGGCAATGTCATCGAAGCCGTGACCCGCGGTCAGGCTGATTTTGGTATCTGCTTTGCCACCAGCCTGCAGCCCGACCTCGAATTTTTGCCGCTGGTTGCAGATGTCTATGTGGCTGCCTGCCGGCGCGATCACCCGCTTGCAGGCAGCAAAAGTCTGACCTGGCGCCAGTTTTATCAGCAGGATTATGTCGGTCTGGATAAGACCTCCGGCAACCGCAATCTGCTGGATCAGAAGCTGGAGCACATCACGCCTGAGCGCCCCAGCATCTGTGAAACCCGCCATGTCACCACCATGCTGGGCATGGTGGAGGCGGGGATCGGCATTGCCGCCGTACCCGCCATGTCGATGCCGCGCTCCGGGCATTCAGTGCTGACTCAGCTGGCGCTCACCGATCCGGTGGTGAAGCGCACCGTTGGCCTGATCAGGCGAAACGGGCGCATGCAGTCCTGGTTAGCCACCGAGCTGGAAAACCTGATTACTGAACAGTATCACTCGCCCTCAAGCGTTGCTCACTCTTGACGGATCGCATCCCGCTGGCGTGAATGACCTTTTGCGCCGCGGCGGAGGAGAGAAATTCCAGCAGCGCTTTACCTTCCTGAGGATGTTGCGCATTGGCGGTGACCGCCCCGGCAAAGCGCGTGATGTACTGGACATTGTCAGGCAGTTCGCCAACAAAGGTGATACCCGCGACCGGCAGGAGTTCACTCACCTGCTGGAAACCGAGCGCATAATGGCCTTTTGCCACCTCTGAGGCCACCGGAATGCGTTCAACCTGATGGGCTTTCTCCTTCATCTCCTGCTCAATGCCCAGCTTTTTAAACAGCTGGCTGCTGACATAGCGTCCGCTGGCACTGTCAGAGTAAGCAACAGAACGGGCGTTAAGCAGGGTGTGACGCAGTTGCGCATCAGTTTTAATCTCGGGTGGCGCATCGCCCTGTTTCACCACCATACCAATCGGCGAGTCGGCCAGCTCCACGCGTGAATGCGGGCGGATCCTGCGATCTTTTTCCAGATTTTCCAGCGCGTCGCCGACCATAATCACCGCATCGGCCTTCTCTCCGCGTGCCAGCCGCGAGGGGATCGCCTGCGGCGTCTTACCCATTGAGGGGCCGGATACCAGCGTGATTTTATCACCGCTGCTGGCTTCAAATTGCGGGGCGAGTTTTTCCAGAGCGGCCTTAAAGCCGCCGGAAATCATCACGGTCACTTCTTTGGCCAGCGCGGCGGAGCTGGCGCAGCAAAGCAGCAGTATGGCGAACAGTGAACGAACTATTTTGTGCATAACGAACTCCCTGATTCAGGCGGTGGGTTGCAGTGATAAGGTGCTGCGACGATACAGATACAGCGTCGCTAACAAGGCGCACAGTGCAGCAAAGCCCATCCAGTAGCCTGGTGATGCCTTGTCGCCGGTGTATTCAATCAGTGCGGTAGAGATAACCGGGGTAAATCCACCAAATATGGCCGTCGCCAGGCTGTAGGCCAGCGAGAAACCGGCGACCCGAACCTCCGCTGGCATAATCTCCGTTAATGCCGGGATCATCGCGCCGTTGTAAAGGCCATAAATAAATGAGAGCCACAGCAGCACCGTAAGCATCATGGAGAAACTGGGCTCTTCAGCCAGCAGGCTGAGTGCAGGGTAGGCTGTTACCAGCGCCAGCAGCGCCATGGCGATCAGCACCGGCTTACGGCCAAAGCGGTCGGAGAGGGCGCCACCGATCGGCAGCCAGAGAAAGTTAGATACCGCGACCAGCAGGGTAACCAGCAGGCTGTCAGAGGCGCTGAGCATCAGCACTTTTTGCCGAAGGTCGGGGCATATACGGTGATCAAATAAAACGTCGTGGTGGTCATGGCGACCATCAGCATGCCGGCTATCACCACCTGCCAGTTTGTCAGCAGGGTTGTAAACACCTCGCGCATCGCCAGGTGACGACGACGGGCGCTGAACTCTTCGGTCTCTTCCAGTTTGCGACGCAGGAAAAAGATGAACGGCACAATCAGGCAGCCGAACAGGAAGGGCAGGCGCCAGCCCCAGTCGCGAATAGCGCTCTCCTCCATCAGGGCATTCAGCGCGAAGCCCATCGCGGCTGCCACCATAATGGCGACCTGCTGGCTGCCGGATTGCCAGCTGGTGTAAAAGCCTTTACGCCCCGGTGAGGCAATCTCGGCGAGGTACACGGAGACGCCACCTAGCTCGGCGCCGGCCGAGAACCCCTGCAATAAACGACCGCACAGCACCAGCAACGGCGCCCAAATTCCGATGGTCTGATAAGACGGAATAAGCACGATCAGGAAGGTGCCGGCCGCCATGATCGACAGGGTGACGATCAGCCCTTTACGTCTGCCGACTTTATCAATATAGGCGCCCAGCACCACTGCCCCGATGGGGCGCATCAGGAAGCCAGCGCCAAACACCGCGAAGGTCATCATCAGCGAGGCAAATTCACTGCTGGCCGGGAAAAAGGTATGGGCGATGTAGGTGGCAAAATCCGAACAGGAAGAAATCAAATTGCTCAAGAAAGTTGCCAGAGGTAACGCGCAGGATCGCGCTAAATCTCGCCCGATTTGTCATGGGTGCGTGAGAGGAAAGCATCTTTATCTCCAGTTTGTTATTGACGCTTGTAGCGCGCCTGTTTCTGCAGACTGAATCAGCGAAATAAAGTAAATAAGCGCAATAAACTCATAGACTGATGCGTTTGACGCATCAATTTCTGTTAACAACTGGCTGCATTAAGCGTTAACGGGCCATTAACAAAGCGCCTCTGGGTTAGCGTGTTGGTTTCGGGCAAAAAACCTGATGCGCGTTTTGTGACAGGGTTCATACCGCTTGAGAGGCTAAAAACCTTACGCCAGGGATAACGTGGCTGCCGGGTTTGCCACGTAATCTGTCAGAAAGCCGGGGATGATCGGCGACTGCCTGGTACAGCCTGGGCAATTGCGGGTATAATCCTCCGCTATTATTTAATGGATTCGAGAGCGGAAATGACAAAACTCACTCTACAAGAGCAGATGCTGAAAGCGGGTTTGGTGTCCAGTAAGAAACTGGCCAAGGTAGAGAGAACGGCGAAAAAGTCCCGCGTTCAGGCGCGTGAAGCCAGAGAGGCAGTAGAAGAGAATAAAAAAGCGCAGATTGAGCGGGACAAGCAGCTCAGCGAACAGCAAAAGCAGGCGGCGCTATCGAAAGAGTACAAAGCGCAGGTGAAGCAGTTGATTGAAATGAATAAAGTCACCGTCTCAAGAGGCGATATTGATTTTAACTTCACCGATAACAATCTGATTAAAAAAATCGCGGTAGACAAGGACACTCAGGCACAGCTGATTAACGGCCGTCTGGCGATTGCTCGTCTGGTCAACGACACCAGCGGTGAGAGCCAGTATGCCATCATCCCCGCCAGCGTGGCCGATAAAATCGCCCAGCGCGATGCCAACAGTATCGTATTGAACAGTGCGCTGAGCCAGGAAGAGCAGGACGAAGAAGATCCGTATGCGGACTTCAAAGTGCCCGACGATCTGATGTGGTAATGACGGAGCTTGGCTAAAACGGGCTTTCATTGCGCGCTGCGATCCGTTCTCCACTCACGGGATGAACAAAGTGCAGCTCGCTGGCGTGCAGCATCAGCCGTGGCGCGCTTTGAATGCCGGGCTGTGACAGGCCGCCATACAGGTCGCAGCCCAAAATAGGGTGCCCCAGCTGCTGGCAGTGAATACGCAGCTGGTGGGTGCGCCCGGTTTCCGGCATCAGCTGCACCCGCGTTACCGGCACTCTTGCCCCCTCTGCCAGTAAGTGCACCGTGCGCTCAACCACCCGATAGCGCGAGCGGGCAGGCTTGCCGCTGATGGCGCAAATCGACATCAGTGGGAACAGCGCCGGATCTTTAGCGATCGGCGCGTCAATGATCCCTTCATCGTTTTCCAGATGTCCGCACAGCAGCGCGCTGTATATTTTGGTCACGCTGCGCTGGCTGAACTGCTGGCAGAGTGCGGCATTGATCGCTTTATTGCGGGCAATCACCATTAGCCCGGAAGTGCCGAAATCCAGACGGTGGATCAAAGTACAGCCCGGAAAGGTCTGCACCAGCCGATAATGGACCGAATCGAGATTCTGCGGATTCTTCCCCGACAGGCTGAGCAGCCCGCTGGGCTTATTGATCAGCAGCAGATGATCGTCCTGCCAGAGGATCGCGATCTCTTCATGACAGGGCGGGGCAATAAAAGTATCGATAATCGTAGACATTAAATTGCCTGCAGGAGAAGTGGCAGCGGATGATAAAGAATTTTCAGCCGGGTTGCGAATCCCAACGCGTCAGCAGGACAAGCCTGGCTGGTTAAGGTAAAATCGCGGCCAGACGACCCGGCCATTGTCGGGCGTAAATTTACCCCAGGAGTCTGTTATGCATAATGATGTCCCGCTGAAATATTATGATATCGCCGATGAGTATGCGACCGAATGCGCTAAGCCGGTGAGTGAAGCAGAGCGTGATTCTCTGGCGCTTTACTTCCAGCTGCTGCTGACCCGCCTGATGAATAATGAAGAGATCAGCGAGGAAGGGCAGAAAGAGATGGCTGTTGAAGCCAACATCGACCCGCAGCGCATTGATGATATCGCCAACTTCCTCAATCAATGGGGTAACGAGTAGCCTCGCGCACGGGGAGTTTTTCGCCCAGACTGACAGCAAAGGCGTGGTCTGCGCGGGCGTTGTGCTTTACACTGCGCGCTGAAAAATTGAGTACACTTGTTAGTAGGCCCCACGCGGGGACGTGAGTTATTTAGAGTATGAATAAACGATTAGGTAGGCGGTAATGGCGATGAATGGAACGATCACAACCTGGTTTAAAGATAAAGGCTTTGGCTTTATCAAAGATGAAAACGGCGATAACCGTTATTTTCATGTGATCAAGGTCGTCAATCCCGATCTGATCAAGAAAGATGCGGCCGTCACCTTCGAGCCGACCACTAATACCAAGGGCTTATCGGCGTTTGCGGTGAAAGTGGCCGCGGAAAGTAACCACATCTTTATCGCGGGGGAGCGCCTTAAGCTTACCTCAATCAAGTCCTGGCTGGTCTACAGCGAAGAAGTGCCGGCCGATACCCGTATTGATAAAGAAAACGCGGTGCTCTCCGTCGGCCTGTTGATGAACAGCATCAGGCCAAAAGCCGCCGCAGAACCGGGCGAGATGCGCTCGCTGAAAAAACTGGCGATCACCACTTTCCAGGGAACGACGCTCATCTTCTCGGAAGATGAGATAGACGTGGATGCCACGGTGAAAATGCTCAATGCCCAAGGCCTGAAATAATCAGGATGCACTCCGTGCCGAAATACTGCGCTTGATCCTCAGCAGATTTCGGCAGGGTTCAGTTAACACTATTCATCTTTCATCTGGCTCATGGGTAACGCCCCAGTGTAGTCCGCGCGGAATTTGCTTTTCCTTACAAAATTCATAGGTTATTTAATTGTTATAATTAATCCTCGCCGTAGACGCTTTCTTCTTTCCTCTGAGCCACTTACCCTCTCCCGCACCCTCGATTTGCTGCATTATTAATCACTTTCTTAGGTGTTGTAGACAGCACGATCGGTTAGGCTTAAAGCAAGCTATTGATTAGCATGATAAAAACCCTACAACCTAAACAAAATAAATCATTGAGATGTGGGGCAAAAAGCTATATTGTGGCCGCGCTTTTTACATAGTCTTTTTCTTATTACATTTATTCAACCGCGGTACCAATGAGACCCTGGTTGTAGGAGAGATATGATGACGGATAAAGTCCGTATTGATAATTCAGGTGCGACTACATTAAACGCAAACAATGAAACCTATTTGGCTCGTCAGGCTGAATTTGAATCGAATGTTAGGAGTTATCCACGCAAATTGCCGTTTGCAATTGCGAAAGCCCAGGGCGTTTGGATCACGGATGTTGAGAATAATCAATATCTTGATTGCCTGGCCGGTGCGGGAACGCTGGCACTTGGACATAACCACCCTGATGTGTTGCAAAGTATCCAGAATGTCATTACCAGCGGCTTGCCGTTACATACGCTTGACCTGACAACCCCGTTGAAAGATCAGTTCTCAGAGTACCTGCTGTCACTGCTGCCAGGCCAGGGTAAAGAGTACTGCCTGCAGTTTACCGGCCCGTCTGGTGCCGATGCCGTTGAAGCTGCGCTGAAACTGGCGAAAAAAGTGACCGGCCGTGCTGGCGTGATCAGCTTCTCCGGTGGCTACCATGGTATGACCCACGGTGCGCTCTCCGTAACCGGCAACCTGTCTCCGAAAGAAGCGGTTGATGGCATGATGCCAGAAGTGCAGTTTATGCCTTACCCGCATCTTTACCGCTGCCCGCTGGGTATTGGCGGTGATGCTGGCGTTAAAGCGCTGACTTACTACTTCGAAAACCTGATCAACGACGTTGAGAGCGGCGTGCGCAAACCTGCGGCGGTGATCCTCGAAGCCGTTCAGGGTGAGGGCGGCGTCAACCCGGCTCCGGCTGAGTGGCTGCAGCGCATCCGCAAAGTGACCAAAGAGCACGGCATCCTGCTGATTCTGGATGAAGTGCAGGCTGGCTTTGCCCGTACCGGTAAATTCTTCGCCTTCGAGCACGCAGGCATTGAGCCAGACATTATCGTGATGTCCAAAGCTGTGGGTGGCGGTCTGCCGCTGGCCGTGCTGGGTATCAAGAAAGAGTTCGACGCCTGGTCGCCTGGCCATCACACCGGCACCTTCCGCGGTAACCAGCTGGCGATGGCAACCGGCCTGACCACGCTGAAGATCCTGAAGGAAAACAACGTTGCGGCCAAAGTGGCAGAGCAGGGCGAGTGGCTGAAAGGCCAGCTGGCTGAGCTGCAGAAACGCTACCCGGTCATCGGCAACGTGCGCGGTCTCGGTTTGATGATCGGTATTGAGCTGGTTAAACCTGACGAAGCACCGGATCAGATGGGCTGCCACCCGGCTGACGGCGAGCTGGCTGCACTGGTCCAGAAGCATTGCTTCGGTCACGGTCTGATCCTGGAGCGCGGCGGCCGTAACGGTTGCGTGCTGCGCCTGCTGCCTTCGCTGCTGATCAGCAAAGAAGAGCTGAGCGTCTTCCTGGATAAATTTGAAAACGCCCTGCTGTCCTCTGGCGTAAAACAGTGTTGATTGGAGTAAGTTGATGTCCCGGTTAAATCCAATTCTGGCCGCTTCTGCGCAAAGTACCGAAGCGTACCAGCAGGTGATTGAACAGACCAGCAAGGCTGTGGTGCAGTGGCTGCAGCAGCCTGAGATGTATCAGGGGAAATCTGTTGCTGAGCTGCGCGAACGCATTCAGCTGGACTTTACTCCTCAGGGCCTGGGCAACCAGGCCGCGATTGAGCGTGCAGTTGAGTACTTCCTAAAGGACAGCCTGTCGGTGCATCACCCACAGTGCGTGGCGCACCTGCACTGCCCGAGCCTGGTGATCAGCCAGGCTGCTGAAGTGTTGATCAATGCCACTAACCAGAGCATGGACTCCTGGGATCAAAGCCCGTCAGCCACCATTATTGAGGTGAAGCTGATTGAGTGGCTACGTTCCCAGGTGGGCTATCAGCCTGGCGATGCGGGCGTGTTCACCAGCGGTGGAACCCAGAGCAATCTGATGGGCCTGATGCTGGCACGCGATGCCTTCTTTGCGCGTATCGGTCACTCGGTACAGCAGGATGGTCTGCCGGGCGATCTGAGCAAAATTAAAGTGTTCTGCTCTGAAAACGCCCACTTCTCGGTGCAGAAGAATATGGCACTGATGGGGCTGGGCTACCGCTCGGTCACGCTGGTGAAAACCGACCGCTTTGCGCGGATGGACATCGACGATTTACGCGCCAAAGTGGCGCTGGCGCAGGCTAACGGCGAGCAGATTCTGGCTATCGTGGCAACGGCGGGCACCACCGATGCGGGCGCTATCGACCCGCTGCGTGAGATTGCCGCGCTGGCGGCAGAACACCAGATCTGGGTGCATGTTGATGCGGCCTGGGGCGGTGCGCTGCTGATGTCTGAGAAGTACCGCGACTATCTGGACGGCATTGAGCTGGTGGATTCCATCACTCTCGACTTCCACAAGCAGTTCTTCCAGACCATCAGCTGCGGTGCCTTCCTGCTGAAGGACGCGCGCCACTATGAGCTGATGCGCTATCAGGCGGCTTACCTGAACTCTGAGTTTGACGAAGCGCAGGGCGTGCCTAACCTGGTGTCCAAATCACTGCAAACCACGCGTCGTTTCGATGCGCTGAAGCTGTGGATGGGCCTGGAGGCATTAGGGCAAAAGCAGTATGCCGAGATTATCGATCACGGCGTTACGCTGGCGCAGGAAGTGGCGAAGTACGTTAGCGAGCAGCCTGCGCTGGAATTGGTGATGCAGCCGCAGCTGGCCAGCGTTCTGTTCCGCTATCGTCCCGCGTCACTGGCACAAAGCAGCGATGCCGATATCGCGCTGCTGAACCAGAGAATTGGTGATGCACTGCTGGATTCCGGCCGTGCCAACGTCGGGGTGACCGAGTCGGATGGCGTGACCTGCCTGAAAATGACGTTGCTGAACCCAACCGTGACGCTGCAGGACATCAAGGTGCTGCTGGCACTGGTTGAGAAAACGGCAGAGCCGCTGCTGAGCGCATAACGCTCGACTGCAGCACGTTCGCAGATGAAAGCCGGTAACATTGCCATGTTACCGGCTTTTTTTATTACCGTTAGCGGATAAATATTTCTCCACAGCCCCGCCATATCCCGACATAATGGCAATCAAACCCGCCCGCGAAGTACAGGAACCCCCATGATGATCTCACTGAAAGCCCTGAGCCTGGTCTTTGCCTGCATTCTGCTGCTGTCGCTCGGCGTCAGCCTCGCGCAGGCTAACCGCCAGGAGAGCGCAGGCAATGAGAGCTGGGCAACGGCGCGGCGCGACTCTTCCGGCCAGGCCCCGGACCCGCTGCGTAATGCCGCCAGCGCCATTATTCAGGTTTACGTGGCCCCAACCTATGGCTGGAGAGGCGTGGTGGCGGTGCATCCGTGGATTATCTACAAGCGCGAAGGGGAAACGCATTATCAGCGCGTTGAGGTGATTGGCTGGGGGAGCGGCGACAAAGTGCGGTTTAACCGCAATATCCCCGACGGCTACTGGTTCGGCGCTCGCCCGCGCGTGCTGCTGGAGCGCCGCGGTCCACTGGCCGCAGCGATGATCCCGAAAATCGAAGCGGCGATAGCCTCCTACCCGTGGCCGCAGACTTACCATGCCTGGCCCGGCCCAAACAGCAACACTTTCCTCGCGCACATTGGCCGCGAAGTCCCCGAGCTGAAGCTGAATATGCCCGCGAACGCCATCGGTAAAGACTACCGCTCGCTGCGCAACCCGATAGGTTTGCCGCCGTCCGGGCGCGGCGTGCAGCTCTCCCTGCTCGGCGTCGCCGGGCTTACCGTCGGCGCTGAAGAGGGCGTTGAAATCAACGTGCTCGGCCTCAACCTCGGTTTGGGCATCTCGCCGTTCCAGCTGCGCCTGCCGTTTATCGGCGGCCTCGGCGATAACAATCTGCAGAAAGAAGATCCGCAGACCTGAGGTGAAATTTGCCGGGCTTCCGCCAACATGAAGGCGCCGAACTGACCTTTAACCTCAGTAAAGAGCTTAAGCGCCACCGCTCTCTGCCTGATACTCCCTGACCATCTCATCGAATGAGGCATTGGCCTGGAAGCCGAGGCGACGGGCATAGTCGGCATGGAAATCACCGGGCCAGGAGTTCACGATATTGATAATCGCCTGGTCTGGCTGGTAGCTGATACGCGCCAGCACCTCATCACCGCTGATACGGCGCAGCGAGCCGAGCATCTCTTCAACCGTTACCGACAGGCCGCACAGGTTAATGACCCGGCCCTGGTCGAGCTGCGCGCGCTCCAGTTCGTGCCCGAGGATCAATGCGGCGACGGCCCTTGCCGGGGACATCAGCCACAGCCGGGTATCCAGGCTGACCGGGCAGTTGGCGGCCTCGCCATTGAGCGGCTCACGAATAATCCCGCTGGCAAAGCTGGAGGCTGCCGCATTGGGTTTTCCCGGGCGCACCACAATGGTCGGCATGCGCAGGCTGCGGCCATCAAGAAATCCTTTGCGGCTATAGTCCGACAGCAGCAGGTCGTTCATCGCTTTCTGCGTGCCGTAGGAGCTTTGCGGCATCCAGACCTGGTTATCCGCCACTTTATCCGGCAGCTGGCCGCCAAATACCGCCACTGAACTGGTGGTGACCAGCCTGACGCACTGCGGCAGGGCGCGCAGGCGCTCCATGATCTGACGAGCGGCATCGACATTGATCTTCATCCCGAGGTCGAAATCCTGCTCCGCCTGGCCAGAAACCACCGCTGCCAGATGAAACACGCTGTCGGTCCGCTCATCAATCAGCGTCTTCAGCTCGGCGGCGTTACTGATATCCCCACTCAGCACTTTCAGGCGCGGATCCCCGATGCCGTTGAGCGGCACGATATCAATAGCGGTAATACGTTCTATGGCCTGCAACTTGCCCTGCGCATCACGCAGCGAGCCTTTAGCCAGCAGGGCTTCAACCAGTTTTTTTCCCAGGAATCCGGCAGCGCCGGTAATGACGATATTCATAACTCAACCTCGTTAAATTAGCGGTTAACAATGCGGCCGGGGATCAGGAAGATCGCAGCGGCACCGACAAACAGCGTGCAGGAAATAATCATCATGCCGGTCAGCGTGGAGTGCGTCAGGTCGGTCAGGATGCCCATCATATAAGGCGCGACAAAACCGGCCAGGTTGCCAAACGAGTTGATCAGCGCGATACCGACGGCGGCCATGGTGCCACCGAGAAACGCGGTTGGCAGGCTCCAGAACAGCGGCAGCGTGCTGAGGCCGCCAGCGGCACCGAGCGTCAGGCCAAACATCGCCACCCACAGGTTGTCGCTGTAGAGCGCGGAGATCACCATGCCCATGCCGCTCATCACCGCTATCAGCGCCAGATGCCAGCGGCGCTCGCGGTGCTTATCCGCGCTGCGCGAGGCGACAATCATCGTGACAATTGCCGCTGCGTAAGGGATAGCGGTTAACAGACCCACGGTAAACACATCCTCAACGCCGGCATTGCGCACCAGCGTCGGCAGCCAGAAGCTGACGGTATAAAACCCGGCAATCAGGCAGAAGTAGATAAAGGTCAGTAGCCACAGCTTGCCGTTACGCAGCACGGCTCCGAGGCTGGCCTGCGCCCCGGCAGGCTCCTGTACCGCATCCTCACGCAGACGTTCAGCGATGAGCGCTTTCTCCTCGCTATTGAGCCAGTGGGCAGTGTCGATGCGGTCCGGCAGCAGCCAGAACACCAGCAGGCCAATCAGCAGGGAAGGGGTTCCCTGAATAATGAACAGCCATTTCCAGCCGGCGATGCCCTGCACATTATGGAAATACTCCATGATCCAGCCCGAAATCGGTCCGCCAAGCAGTCCCGATAGCGGCACGGCGGCGGCAAACAGCGCAAACATCTTGCCGCGGCGGTAGGAGGGGAACCACAGCGAAAGGTAAAGGATAACGCCGGGATAAAAGCCCGATTCGGTCAGCCCCAGCAGGAAGCGCACGGCGTAAAACTGGAACGGTGTCGCCACCAGCGCGGTCAGCGGGGCGATCACCGCCCATGAGATCAGCAGCGCGGCCAGCAGGCGGCGCGCGCCGAAGCGATGCAGCGCCATATTGCTGGGGATCTGAAAAAAGAAGAAACCGATAAAGAAGATCCCGGCGCCCAGGCCATAGACCGTTTCAGAAAATGCCAGATCGCTGGACATCTGAAGTTTGGCAATGCCCACATTGATGCGGTCTAGATAGGCAAAAATGTAGCTGACGGTGAGGATAGGCAGAATGCGCCAGACGGCGCGGCGCCAGATAGTTTCTTCCCTGTCGTCTGCGGCCGTTATCTGCGGTTGAACCGTGGCTGATGAGTTCATAGAGCATCCTTTAGCTGGGGTAGGGTGATGTCCTTTTTCAGGCAATAGCAAACCGCCTTCCGAACGCTGAGGGGATCCTCAACCTTCGGAAGTTAATTAACGTGCAGGTTTGTTATTTTTTGTTAGGTTAGGCGCTGCGGGGAATTTGTTCTGCGCGATAAGTCACAGATTAAACCATTAATTATCATTTTATAACAAAGTGCGTCACATCCTGCGATCAGGGCAGCAGGAAGATCGTGGCCAGCCCGAGGAAGATAAAGAAGCCACCGGTGTCGGTTAGCGCGGTAATCAGCACGCTGGAACCCACCGCCGGGTCGCGCTTGAATTTGGTCATCAGCAGGGGGATCAGCACCCCCATCAAGGCCGCCAGCAGCAGATTCAGCACCATTGCCAGCATCATCACGCCGCCCAGCGCCGGGTTGCCGTACATTGCCCAGGTAATGCCCCCCATGATGCCGCCCCAGAACAGGCCATTAATCAGCGCCACGCCAAGCTCGCGCCCTATCAGGAACGAGAAGTTTCCGGGTTCCACCTGATGCAGGGCGAGGGCGCGCACAATCATGGTGATAGTCTGGTTGCCGGTGTTGCCGCCAATCCCGGCGACGATAGGCATTAATGCGGCCAGCGCCACCAGTTGGGAAATCGTCGCCTCGAACAGGCCAATTACGCGTGAGGCAACAAACGCAGTGCAGAGGTTGACCGCCAGCCAGGCCCAGCGGGTACGCACGGCTTTTCGCACCGGGGCAAACACATCCTCTTCAGGATTAACCCCACCCATTTTACGCATGCTGCTGTCGTTGGTTTCGTTGACCAGGTCGACGACATCTTCGATAGTGACGCGCCCCATCAGCTTGCCCTTGGCATCGATAACGGCGGCGGAGATCAGGTTATAACGTTCGAAGGCACCGGCCGCGTCTTCCGCTTTATCGTCAATCAGAAAGGTGGTGGGTTTGGCGTTCATCACCTCCGACACCCGCTTTTCCGGAGTATTCAGCAGGATTTCCGTCAGCGGCAGTTCGCCCAGCAGCTTGTTATTTTTTCCGGTGACAAACAGCTTGTCCGTGCCGTCGGGGATGGTTTTCTTACTGCGCAGAAAACGCTGAACGGTCGCCAGCGTCACGTCGGCGCGCACCGTGACCAGCTTGAAATCCATGATGCGGCCAACGCGGTCGCGGTCGAAATCCACCACGTCGAGCACGCGCGAACGCAGTTCCGGATCCAGCGAGGTCAGCAGGCGCCCGGTCAGGTCGCGCGACAGATACTTAGCCAGATAAACCTGCTCGTCGATATCCAGCGGTTTGATGGCGCGCAGCAGATCGCGGTCGCTCATCTCCTCAATCAGGCTTTCCCAGACGTTTTCTGAGGCTTCAACCAGCACCCGGCCGCGGCGATCGTTGCCAATCAGCCGCCATAGCGCCAGGCGTTCATCCTCGGGCAGGGCCTCCAGCAGGTCAGCAATATCGGCCGCGTGCAGTACCGGAAGCGTGGCTTTAATCTCTTCAACCTGCTCGCGATGCGCCTCAGCTTCAGCCTCGGACTCGCGCAGCGGGCGTTCCAGCAGGGTATCGACGAGGTCTTTATCATTCAGCAGCAGGTTCAGAATACGGCTGCGAACTTCAGCTAACTGCTGAACATGAGAAGGCGCTACGGACATACAACATCCTTTTGTCAGACTGAACTTTAACCACTCCAGACGGCAGAAGCGTGAGCTGCAGCCTGAGGGTTTTCAGGTATAAAGAGGGAAGCGGAGCGCATATAGCTTAGCTGATTTTGGGCATCAGCGGGTCAGCAAAAGCTCCGAAAAGCGTTTGCTGCATGGCCACCCGGCAGTGGCTATTTGTCGTTAACGACGCTGACTGGGTTCGCAGGTAGCAGTTTTTTCTGCTGATGATGCTCGATAGCACCGGGTACTACGAAGATCAGGCGTCCTAACAAGATGATAAAACTCACCAGCAAGATAACTCGCGTCATGCTTCCGGTTTTCTGACGTTTTTTAAATGACATAGCGCTATTCACGCAATTTTTCCTGTAATGTGCCCGTGCGGGCGATGAACAATTTACGCACAGCATCGCGTGCAGGTCAACGATCCTGCGCCACGATCAACAACTGGCCCGCTGAAGAATAACATCTGTTGTGGCCGATGGTGGTTTGATCAAATGGTGGGAATAGCATTTATTATAAAATAAACTGATTTAGATCAAATTAGAGTGAGATTTTAGCTCTACTATACTCAGGATTTAATAATACTTTTCACCAATTCTCAACATGATTGTTGGTTAGAATAAATAAAACCTGCTAATAATACTAAATTCTACGATACCCTCATGACTAAATTGGTAATGCTGCAAACACTCTCTCGCCGCTGGTGGGGGCTACCGCTCCTGTTCGCCCTACTGCTGATGCCTGTGGCCTCCTCAATGTCGGTCCGGTTATGGTTCCCTGAAGGTTACGTCTATCTCATCTATTTGCCGCTGGCGTTGATGATCGCCTTGCTGATGGTTTTTGACTGGGGAGCACTACCGGGTATCGTCATCGCGCTATGCTGGCACTATTTTCATCGTTACACCGGCACTCAGGCGACGGTGATTGTTTTATTAATTATGACTACGCTGGTGCTGGGCTGGAGTGGCTATCGCGCACAGACCAAAAAGCGCTGGGGGATTAGCTTCGGTGAGGTGAGCCAGGTCTCTGCACGCCTGTTCTGGCTGGCCTTTGCCATGCCGACGATGTTTATTGCAATGATGCAGCTGGCGATGCCGATAGGCATATTACCCGTGACGAATTCAGTATTCGCTCATGATTTCTACTCTCTGCATACGCTGCTGAACTATCAATCGGTGCTGCTGGCCTCCCTGGCTACCGTGCAGCTGTTCTACTTTATGCTGCGCATTTTTCGCAACCCCTATTATCTACGTATTCTGAGCGGCCGCTGCCAGCAGCAATTTGCTGCCGGGGTTACGCTGCGCGAGTGGTTTAGCTGGCTGGCGCTGATGCTCGCTGCGCTGATTATGCTGACGCAGTTTCGCACTACGACCAATAATCTGCTGACGACCGAGTATGGCATCCCCCTGCTTTTACCGCTGATGCTGTGGGCAGCGCTGCGCTTTGGCTATCTGTTCACCTCTTTGTGCTGGGGGACGTTGCTGGTGGTGCTCTATCAGCTGCGTGACCGCTTTATGGACCCGTTGGTTGAACCCTACAACCTCGCCGTGATCTCAGCCAATTTGCTGGTGTTTACGCTGACGATCTTATTGATGTCGGCCCTCAGCACCCGCCAGCGTCGTTTACTGGCAAAAGCTCGCGAAATGGCGCTTACCGATCCGGTCATTGGCATGCCGAATCTGCGCGCCTTAAATCAGGACCTGGCAAAAAATGCCGGTTCGGCACTCTGCTTTTTACGTATTCCCGATCTTGACCGCCTGAGCCGAACCTATGGCCTGAAGCTGCGGATTCAGTATAAACGCAGTCTGGCCAGTCATCTGCAACCCTTCCTCCTTAAAGGTGAAGGGATCTATCAGCTGCCGGGGTTTGACCTGGTGGTGCGCCTGGGGAGTATCGGCTACCAGGCTCGCATTGAAGGGTTAGAAGCGCGCTTAAAAGATTATCGTCTGAGCTGGGATGGCCTGCCGATCCATCCGCAGGTCGGCATCAGCCACTGCAGCGTTTATCCGCCCGTATCACATCTGTATGAACTGCTGGGGGAAATGAGCGCGATGGCGGAAATCTCCTTGCGCAGCGGCCATGCGGAAAATCTGCAACAGACGGAGAAGGTCCCGGTCCAGCGTCACGTCAGTGAAAAGTTGGAGATGCTGCGCGATGTTCAACTGGCGCTGCAGAGCGACGGTTTTTGCCTGGTGGCGCAGAAAATCCACGGTGTGCGCGGCGATGACTTTTATGAAATTCTGCTGCGCATGGTGAATGCGCAGGGCGAGTACATCAAGCCAGCGAGTTTTATGCCCGTCGTGCAGGAATTTGGCCTGACATGGGAAGTGGATCGCATGGTGCTGGACCAGGCGTTAACCTTTATTGACCGTCACCGCGCTGTGCTGCCGGGGATCCGTCTGGCCGTTAACCTGTTTGCCGCCACGCTTTGTCGCCCTCAGCTGGCCACCGAACTGGCTGCCCGGCTGAAAGCCAGCGATATTGAACCGTGGCAGCTGATCATTGAAGTCGCCGAATCGCCGATGCTCAGCGATCATAGCTGGGTTAATCGAACCATTGCCCAACTGCGCCAGTTAGGCTGCCGCGTGGCGATTGATGATTTCGGTACTGGCTATGCCAGCTATGCCAGCCTGAAAGTGGTGCAGGTGGACATGCTGAAGATCGACGGCAGTTTTATCCGCAACATGCTGAATAACAGCCTTGATTACCAGATTATCGAGTCAATCTGCATGGTGGCCCGCCTCAAGCGCATGCAGATCGTTGCCGAATCGGTGGAAAACGAGGAGACCGCAAGCGCGCTACGCAAGCTGGGCGTGGATTATCTGCAGGGCGTCGCCATCGGTGAAGCGCTACCGTTGCAGGATTTGGCGACGTCCGCCCTGAGCAAGTAATTACGCTTTCACGCTGGCCTTCTGCGCCAGCAGGGTGGCAAAGCGCAGGGAGATGCGCTGGCCATTCTCATCCTTGCGGTGCAGCTGCCCGACATGCTCGTTGTATTTCACGATGTGCCACTTGCGGTAATAGTGGCTCAGTTCACCGGACTTAAAGGCAAAGGGGAAACCCTGATCGCATGGGTAGTCCTGGGTATCCATCGCGGCGACGATCAGGTTGTAACCGTCGCGCACCGTGCTGGCCTGCATGTCGGCGATCAGCTGTGGGATCGTTTCCGGCTGTAGAAACATCATCACCACCGTCGACAGCACCAGATTATAGGCGCCGTTAAAACGATGCTGGTTGAGATCCTGAATAGAGGGATGGATACCGCTAAGGTTCTCCGCGCTGATAATCTGCTCCAGCCGCGCCAGCGAAGCCGGGTTAATGTCCCAGGCCGTGACGTCAAAGCCGCGATTGTTGAGATAAAGCGTGTTGCGACCGCTGCCGCAGCCGACGTCCAGGGCTTTGCCGCCATCCAGATACGGCATGGCTGCGACGACTTCGGAATGCGGCGCGGTGAGCGAGTATTTTTCGCTAAAGTAGCTGTCTGTACGTAAGGTCATAGGATCAATTTTGCGTGGTCATTTAAGCCTGAGCGAAAAAAAGTTTACATGTAGGGGCCGATCCTCTGTTCCGATCGGCCCTGGTTCTGTCGGGGCCGATCTTCTGTTCCGATCGGCCCCGTCAACGGTTACGCTTCTTCCTGAATGGTCAGCTGCCAGCCGGTGATGTCATTCCAGTAAGTCTGTTCGCGCTCAAGGTCGAGCTGAACCAGGTTGTTCTGGCTGAAGTAGTCACGCGGGAACGTCAGGGTCCAGTGACCCTCATCGGTTTCCAGCTTCAGATCCTCAGGTTTCGAGGTCGCCTGGCGCTGGTTATTCAGCAGCGTACCCAGGCGCAACAGGAACACCAGCGGCAGAAACTGTTTACGTTTAAACAGCGTCAGGCGCGGCATCTCATCCACTTTCACCGCCTTACGGTGATAGCGTACCAGCGTGGCCAGCAGCGTCTGCTGATCCTGATTAAACCCCGGCATATTGGTGTTTTGCAGGATATAGGCGGAGTGGCGCTGCATGCCGCTGTGGTTAATCGTCAGACCCACTTCGTGTAGCATCGCCGCCCACTTCAGCAGCGCATCCAGCTGCGGATTGGCCTGCTTGCTGTTCTGGTCGCGCCACTGGTTGTAGAGCAGTTCAGTGGTTTCCAGCACGCGGCGCGCCTGATCGCTGTCGATGGCGTAGTGGTTTGCCAGGCTCTGTGCGGTACGGCTGCGGATATCCTGATGGCGGAAGCGGCCTTCCATTTCATACAGCACGCCTTCGCGCAGCGCACCGTCGGACAGGCGCAGTTCGCGGATCGCCAGCGCATCGAATACGCCACAAAGAATGGCGAGACCCGGCACAAACACCCCTTTACGCTCTTCCGACAGGCCCGGCAGGCTAAGGGCATCAAACGATTTGTGCTTGATCACCTCGTCATACAGCTTTTCCAGCCGCTCCGGCGTAATCAGCTTGTCTTTCTCGCCCATTGCCTGCAGCACTTCACAGGTGGCCTTAATGGTGCCGGAGGCACCGAGCGCATACTGCCAGCCCATCAGACGGTACTGCCATGCCAGCGTTTCCAGTTTCTGCACCGCAGCCAGGCGCGCCCGGCGGAAGTTCTCTTTGCTGATGGCGCCGCCCGGGAAGTAGAGATTGGCAAAGCTGACGCAGCCCATGCGGCGGCTTTCGACCAGTTTTGGCTCGAAGTCTTCACCAATCACCAGCTCGGTTGAGCCGCCGCCGATATCGATCACCAGCTTGCGGCCTTTTTCCGGCTGGGTATGTTCCACACCCATAAAGATCAGGCGCGCTTCTTCGTGGCCGGAGATCACCTCAATCGGGTAGGGGATAACGTCGGCGGCACGCTGCAGGAAATCTTCGGCGTTAACCGCCTGGCGCAGGGTATGGGTGCCGACGATGGTGACATTGGCCGGGCTGAAGCCCTGCAAACGTTCGGCAAACAGCGCCAGGCAGGTCAGTCCGCGCTCGATGGCTTCTTCGCTCAGCACGTTGTTACTGTCCAGCCCGTCAGCCAGGTGCACGCGCTGCTTCAGACGGCCAAGCACCTGCATCGCCCCGTCCACTACGCGGGCAATCACCATGTGAAAACTGTTCGAACCCAGGTCGATGGCAGCAAATTCCTGCGGTTTCGGCGTACTTTTATGGGAAATTTGCATAGTGATTAATCAGGTTGCTCAAGTGATTTAATGTAATCGTAGATGGCCAGCTGGGCGCGCACCTTGCGGCGGTTACCGCGTGGAACATAGCGGTTGCTCAACTCTTTATCGACGAAACGGGCCTTCAGCGTATCACTTAACAGGATGGCGATAATATCCAGGATGCGCTGTTTCAGAATAGGGTCAAGGATGGCGACGGCCACTTCGATGCGATAATCGATGTTGCGCGTCATCCAGTCAGCGGACGAGAGGAACACTTTTTTATCGCCGCCGTTATCAAAAATATAGACGCGATCGTGTTCCAAATAGCGGTCGACAATACTAATAACGCGAATATTTTCGCTGATGCCTTCCAGATTCGGGATCAGCGAGCACATGCCGCGCACCAGCA
Source organism: Avena atlantica (assembly GCA_910589765.1). Taxonomy (NCBI): domain Eukaryota; kingdom Viridiplantae; phylum Streptophyta; class Magnoliopsida; order Poales; family Poaceae; genus Avena; species Avena atlantica. Next base: position 911,041 of record CAJUWN010001575.1, on the reverse strand, counting down.
GCTCGACCTTCACACCGACGCTGGACGCGGTATAAAGGCGGTCCACCAGGCCTTTGTCGACCAGGTTGTTAATCTTCAGGGTGATACCGGCAGGAATGCCTTTCTGCGCATTGGCGATCTCATTATCAATCAGCTGATACAGCATCTTGCGCGAGTTCTGCGGCGAGACCATCAGATGTTCGAAAGTCACCGGGCGATACGGGTTTTCGATAAAGTTAAACACCCGGCGCACTTCGTTGGTGATACGCGCATCGGCGGTCAGCAGCGAGTAGTCGGTATAAATACGCGCGGTTTTTTCGTTAAAGTTACCGGTGCCGATATGCGCATAGCGCGCAATCTCGCCGTTTTCATGGCGCGAAATGAGGAACAGCTTGGCGTGAATCTTCAGGCCGGGCGCGGAGAAGATCACATGCACGCCGGCTTCGGTCAGCCGCTTGGCCCAGTGAATATTGGCCTCTTCATCGAAGCGCGCCTGAAGCTCCACCACCACGGTGACTTTCTTGCCGTTATAGGCGGCGTGGATCATCGCATCGATAATGCGTGAGTCCTTCGCCACGCGGTAGATATTGATTTTGATCGCCAGCACCGCTGGGTCAAAGGAGGCCTGGCGCAGCAGCTCCAGCACGTGCTCAAAGGTGTGATAAGGGTAGTAGAGCAGCACATCGCGATTACGGATGGCGTCAAAGCCATTGCGGAAGCGGTCAAACCAGATATGGCGCAGCTGCGGCAGCGGTTTATTGACCAGGTTCGCTTTGCCCACGTTCGGGAAGCCAATAAAGTCTTTAAAGTTATGGTAGCGGCCGCCGGGAACAATCGAGTCATAGTTGGTGATGTTGAGCTTTTTACCCAGCATTTGCACCATGGCATCCGGCATATCGCGCTGATAAACAAAGCGCACGGGTTCGGCCGTCAGGCGCTGCTTCAGGCTGGAAGACATCAGCTCCAGCAGGCTCGACTCCATCTCGGTGACCAAATCATATTCCGCATCGCGCGTCATCTTCATCGAGTAGGCGTTAAGCGCGTCGTAGTCGAAGAAGCCACGGAAAATATCGCCCAGGCAGTAGCGCAGAATGTTATCCAACAGGATCATCGGCTTGCGGCGGCGCGGCGTCTCCGGCGGCAGGTTAACGAAGCGCGGCACTTTATCGGAAGGGATCTCCAGCAGCGCATAGCGAATATCTTCGCCGCGAATAATCTCCACTGCCAGATAGGTGTAGTCGTCTTTCAGGAACTCAATCAGGTCAGTGTCGTGGTTAATCAAGATCGGAGTAATGTGCTGGCGCAGATGGTGCTTAAAGTAGTGACGCAGCCAGCTCTGCTGATTGGGGGAGAGCTGGCGTTCATTAATCAGGAAGATTTGGTTACGCGCCATCTCCAGCAGCAGGTCATTGTAGAGGCTGTCGAACTCCTGATCGGCTTTCAGTACGCGCGCCTGGATTTTTTTTAGCAGGTGGCGCGGCGTATTCGGGAGCCTTGCTCCTCGCCGATCAGAATGCGGCGTTTCAGGTCAGCAAAGCGGACTTTATAAAACTCTTCCAGATTATTGGAATAGATACCCAGAAAGCGCATACGCTCAATCAGCGGGTTAGTTTTATCGGCAGCTTCCTGCAACACGCGTTCATTGAAGGATAACCAACTTAACTCTTTCTCTATATACAGCTTTTCCTGACCCATTTTTACTCCGTTGGCTGATTCAGGATGAAGGTATCCATTGTTCTGCAACATTATGGCGAGAGTATGGCAGCATTGTCCAACGCCCGGTGAATGTTGATTGTCTTATTAACTACATACGGGCAACATAGCGGCTTCGAAGCACAATGGAAACCCACGTTGATATGACTGACCGCCCAATCCCTGTTCACGACAACGCCGGGCGCCGCCGCTTTATCGATCGGCTGACGCGGCGCGTGGTCACGGCATGCGGTGTGGCCATTCTGCTGGTAATGATGCTGCTGTTTTTCTGGCTGATTTGGGTCGTCGTTCCGCTGTTCGTCTCCCCCGCGATCCACGCCGGGAACGAAATCAAACTGTGGCAGCATCAGCCTGCGGTTGCGCTGGGGATGGACCGGCAGCAGCAATGGGGCTGGCGCATTGATGATCAGGGCAACGGCTATTTTATCCCGCTGAATGCTGAGCCGCCGATGAGCCCGTTCCCGCTAATGCGCAGCGCGGTCAGAGCCAGCAGCAGTAGCGATAACGGCAGCACGCTGCTGCTGTCAGCACAGGGCTCAATGGTGCTGGTAAAACCTGAGTTTATCCCCGGTGAAGCGCCGCGCTGGAAGTTCCCGCTGGGCGATTCTGCCGCTCTCCAGCGGTGAAACGACCATCAACCAGTTCAGCCTGGCGCAAAGTGGTGAAAACCGCTGGCAGGTAGCGCTGGCGACCCCCGACCATATCACGCTATGGCAGCTGCAATCCCAGCTCCCTGCACAAAATTATCGTCTGGACATCCGCGACGTCAGCCAGCTGCTGCTGTCACCGGATGGCCGCCTGCTGTTTGCGCTGGCCGGTTCACAGCTGCGCGTCTGGAACATCGGCAGCGGTGCGCCTCAACTGCGCGACGTGCTGACGCTGACGCAGCCGGTGAAAAGCATCGCGATGCTGAGCGGCGGCAGTTCGCTACTGATCGCCGATGAAGACGGTATCAGCCAGTGGTTTGATATCGCCAGCCCGAGCGGCCCGCACCTGCGCCAGATCCGCCGTTTTGCGGGGGCAGAGTGGCAGCCGCTGATCGTCACTGAAGCACACCGCCGGGTGTTTGCCACGCTTAGCCCGCAGGGCGAGCTTAAGCTGTTTGCCAGCAAGCAGCAGGGCGCTATCCTCAGCCATCAGCTCACACCGGGTATCACCCGAGCGCAGTTCTCTCCGGAAGGCGATGGGCTGCTGGTGGAGCGGGACGGGCGCTGGCAGCACTTTCAGCTGACCAATCCATGGCCGGACATCAGCTGGCGTAACCTGTGGCAGAAAGTCTGGTACGAGCACTATCCTTCCCCGGACTATGTCTGGCAGTCGACCTCTGCCAATGACTACTATCAGGGGAAATACAGCCTGGTGCCGATGGTGGTGGGAACCCTGAAAGCCGCCGGGCTGGCGATGCTGTTTGCCACGCCGCTGGCGCTGGCAGCGGCGATGTACACCGCCTGGTTTATGACGCCGGCACTGCGGCGCTGGGTCAAACCTGCCATCGAGATGATGGGGGCGCTGCCCAGCGTGGTGATCGGCCTGATCGCCGGGTTGTGGCTGGCCCCGCGCATTGCCGACAGGCTCCCGGGCGTGCTGCTGCTGCCGCTGGCGCTGGCCGCCGTGCTGCTGCTGTGCGGCTGGGCAATGCAAAAATTACCGGCGCACTGGCGCAAGCGCTGGCTGTCCGAAGGGCGTGAAGTGCTGATTCTGCTGCCTGTCCTGCTGCTGACCGCCGCGGCAACCCTGTGGCTGGTGCCGCTGGTCACCCAGGCGCTGTGGGGGCAGCAGTTGGCTGACGTCATCAGCACCCGTTATCAGCAGCGCAATCTGCTGGTGGCCGGGGTGGCGATGGGCTTTGCGCTGGTGCCGCTGATCTTTACCCTGGCGGAAGATGCCATCTTCAGCGTTCCGGCGGAACTCGGGCAAGGCTCGCTGGCGCTGGGGGCGACGCAGTGGCAAACCCTGACGCGCGTGGTGCTGCCGGGAGCTTCCTCCGGCATCTTTGCCGCATTAATGATTGGCTTTGGCCGCGCGATAGGAGAAACCATGATCGTGCTGATGGCGACAGGCAATACCCCGGTGACGCACGGCGGCCTGTTCGAGGGGCTGCGCTCGCTGGCAGCGAACGTGGCGGTGGAGATGCCTGAAGCCGCGGCGGGTAGCGCTCACTATCGTATTCTGTTCCTCTCTGCGCTGGTGCTGCTGGTGTTCACCCTGGTGGTCAACACCCTTGCGGAGATGGTGCGTCAGCGCCTGCGCCAGCGTTACAGCCAGCAGGAGATTCAGGGATGATCAACGCGGCACGCAATAATCACCGCTGGCGCTGGCTGACCGGCGGCGCGGTAGCGCTCAGCCTGCTGGCCTTCCTGCTGTTGATTGCGCTGTTGGCCTGGCAGGGGCTGCGCTATTTCTGGCCGCAGCCGCTGGTGCAGTTCACGCTGAAAACGGCACACGGTGAAGTGCAGATGCTGGGCGAAGTGGCGCAACAGCAGACGGTCTCGCGCCAGCAGCTTCTGGCCAGCGGGCAGCCGCTGGTAGGGGAGACGCCGGAACAGGTTACGCGCTATCTGATCAAAACCGGCAACCGCGATTTTAACGCGCCGGATTTTCACACTCTTCTCTCCAGCCAGATTGTGCAGCAGGATAAGCCGGGCCAGGCGATCGTGCTGCAGCGGCGCAGCGGCGGCAACGCCTACGGCTGGTTTGACGGCCTGCTGGAAGATAACCAGCCGCTGACGGCACAGGATCTCGGCCAGGCGCTGCAGCAGCGTTTAGTGCAGACGCGCCAGCGTATCGAGGAAGCGGAAAAGCTGCGCCGGGTGAATATGGCGCGGCTAAATGCGCAGATGGAAGAGCTGGAGCGCCAGCGGCAGAAGCAGCGCGACGAGCAGCGCTACACGGCAGAGGCGCAGTCGATGTATGAGGCAGACCGTGCCGAACTGCAGCGCCAGTTTGGCCGCCAGGCCGCACGTCTGTCGGCACTGCAGCGTGAAAGTAACAGTACCGTGCTGCTGTTGCGCGATGCAGGCGGCGTGCAGCATCCGATCTCCCTGGCGCAGATTGTCGCTGCCTGGCAGCCGAATGCCATGACGCTGGCGCAGAAGTGGCAGCATTTCGGCAGCCAGCTATGGCACTTCGTCAGCGACGCTAAAGGTGACAGCCAGGGCGACGGCGGCATCTTCCCGGCGATCTTTGGCACCGTGCTGATGGTATTGCTGATGTCGGTGGTGGTGATGCCGCTCGGCGTGATTGCCGCCGTCTGGCTGCATGAGTACGCCGGGCGCAACCTGCTGACGCGGCTGGTGCGCATTGCCGTGGTCAATCTTGCCGGCGTGCCGTCGATTGTCTATGGCGTGTTTGGCCTCGGGTTCTTTGTCTGGCTGATGGGCGGTAGCCTCGACCGCCTGTTCTTCGCCTCGTCGTTACCGAACCCAACCTTTGGTACACCGGGGCTGCTGTGGGCTTCGCTGACGCTGGCTCTGCTGACCCTGCCGGTGGTAATTGTTGCCACCGAAGAGGGACTGTCGCGCATTCCGCCCTCGCTGCGCCAGGGCTCCCTCGCGCTCGGCGCAACGCGGGCAGAGACCCTGTGGCACGTCACGCTGCCGCTGGCGTTACCGGCGATGCTGACCGGGCTGATTCTGGCCGTCGCGCGCGCCGCCGGGGAGACCGCGCCGCTGATGCTGGTCGGCGTGGTGAAGATGGTGCCCGAGCTGCCGATTGACTCACTGTTCCCTTATTTACACCTCGATCGTAAATTTATGCATCTCGGCTTTCAGATTTACGATCTGGCTTTTCAAAGCCCCAATGCCGAAGCTGACCGCCCGCTGGTGTTTGCCACCGCGCTGCTGCTGGTATTGCTGATTCTGGGCTTAAATTTAATGGCGATGGTCCTGCGCCATCGTCTGCGCGAGCGCTACCGTGCGCTGATGCATTAACACGGAATTCTTTATGACCAATGTCACCTTTGACGATGCGGATACCGCGCTGGAGCTGGATAAACTCAGCCTGTGGTACGGGAAAAAACCCGCCCTGAATGCCATCAGCCTGCGGGTGCCGAAAAATCGCATCACCGCGTTAATCGGCCCCTCAGGCTGCGGCAAATCGACCCTGCTGCGCTGCTTTAACCGCATGAATGATACGATTGACGGCTGCCGTATCGAAGGGGATATCCGGCTGCAGCAGCACTCAATCCTCGCCCCGCAGCAGGATCTTTCTGCGCTGCGCCGCCGCGTGGGGATGGTGTTCCAGCGTCCTAACCCGTTCCCCAAAACTATCTATGACAACGTGGTGTATGGCCTGCGCCTGCAGGGCGTGCGTGACCGACGCGTACTGGATGAAGCGGTTGAGCGGGCGCTGCGTGCGGCGGCACTGTGGCCGGAAGTGAAAGATAATCTGTGGCAGAATGCGCTGACGCTCTCCAGCGGGCAGCAGCAGCGGCTGGTGATCGCCCGGGCGATAGCGATTGAGCCAGAAATCTTACTGCTGGATGAGCCAACGTCGGCGCTCGATCCCATCTCCACGCTGGTGATTGAGGAGCTGATGAGCACGTTAAAGCAGCACTTCACGCTGATTCTGGTCACCCATAACATGCAGCAGGCTGCCCGCGTGTCGGACTATACCGCGTTTATGCATCAGGGAAGTGTGGTGGAGTTTGGTCTGACCGACGAACTGTTTACTGCGCCGCGTCAGCGCCGTACGGAAGATTATATTACCGGCAGATATGGCTAGGGGTCAGGCATGCCCGACCCGCAAACGCTTATTCGAACGCATGCCCTTCAACAGGCAGTTGCTGGCCGTCCAGCCACGCCGCACCCTCGCGCATCGCCAGGCGACCATCAACAAACCAGCTCACCACCAACGGGTAGATCGCGTGTTCCTGATGCTGCACGCGCGCCGTGACATCCTCTTCGCTGTCGTCGCTGAATACCGGCACTTTCGCCTGCAAAATCACCGGACCGCCGTCCAGCTCTTCAGTGACAAAATGCACCGAGGTGCCATGCTCTTCATCGCCATTTTCAATCGCCTGGCGATGGGTGTGCAGACCGGGATATTTTGGCAGCAGGGAAGGGTGGATATTCAGCATCCGTCCGGCGTAGCGCTGGACGAATTCGGCGCTGAGGATGCGCATATAGCCGGCTAATACCACCAGATCGGGCGCATAGGCGTCGATCTCCAGCATCAGCTGACGATCAAACGCGGCGCGGTCAGCAAATTGCGCAGCCGCCAGCGCATGCGCCGGCACTTCTGCTGCGCGCGCGCGTTCCAGCCCAAAAGCCTCAGCTTTGTTGCTGAAAACGGCAGCGACGCTGCCGTTGATCCGTCCCTGCTGGCAGGCGTCCAGGATTGCCTGTAAGTTGCTTCCATTACCGGAAACCAGCACGACTATGCGCTTCATGCGTTAATAACCACACGTTCTTCAGAGTCAGAGGCTTTGATCACGCCGATTTTCCACGCTTTCTCGCCGGCATCATTCATCAGCTGTACGGCCTTATCGGCTTCAGCCGCGCTCAGCGCGATCACCATGCCGACGCCGCAGTTGAAGGTGCGGTACATTTCGAAGCTGCTGACGTTACCCGCCTGCTGCATCCAGCCAAACACCGCTGGCCACTCCCAGCTTGACTCTTCGAGCACGGCCTGGGTGTTATCCGGCAGGACGCGCGGGATGTTTTCCCAGAAGCCGCCGCCGGTCAGGTGGGCGATGGCGTGAACATCAACTTGTTCAATCAGGCTCAGGATGTTTTTCACGTAGATGCGGGTCGGTGCCAGCAGGTGGTCAGAGAGTGATTTGCCTGCAAGCGTCGTGGTTTCCGGGTCAGTGTTGCTGACTTCCAGAATCTTACGCACCAGCGAGTAGCCGTTAGAGTGCGGGCCGCTGGAACCCAGGGCAATCAGCACGTCGCCATCGGTCACTTTGCTGCCGTCGATGATTTCGGATTTCTCAACCACACCGACGCAGAAGCCGGCCACGTCGTAATCTTCGCCGTGGTACATGCCCGGCATTTCAGCGGTTTCGCCGCCTACCAGCGCACAGCCAGACTGTGAACAGCCTTCAGCGATGCCGGTGATAACGCTGGCTGCGGTATCCACATCCAGTTTGCCGGTGGCATAATAATCAAGGAAAAACAGGGGCTCAGCACCCTGAACCACCAGATCGTTAACGCACATCGCGACCAGGTCGATACCGATGGTATCGTGGCGTTTCAGGTCCATCGCCAGACGCAGCTTGGTGCCGACGCCGTCAGTGCCGGAAACCAGAATCGGTTCGCGGTATTTTTGCGGCAGTGCACAAAGCGCACCGAAACCGCCCAGTCCACCCATCACTTCCGGCGACGAGTCTTTTTCACTACGCCTTTGATACGGTCGACTAAAGCATTACCCGCATCGATATCTACGCCGGCGTCTTTATAGCTGAGAGAGGTTTTGTCGGTCACTGCGAATCCCCACGCGGTTTGCGGTTGGTGTGGTGGTAAAATAAAGCGCCGCAATTCTAACAGTGCAGGCAAACGTTTGCGAGTGCCTTCTTGCACGCATTGCAGATAGCCGGATTTTAGCTAATCCTTAGGAATAATGCTGAGGGTGTGCAAAACTATTGCACTAAGTCATATGGCGCCGCGCCTAAATGGCGCTATAATCTCGCGATTTTTTTTGCAGCTTAACACTCCGGGAGTACAACAATGAAGATCGTGGAAGTCAAACACCCGCTGGTCAAACATAAACTGGGTCTGATGCGTGAACATGACGTAAGCACCAAACGTTTCCGTGAACTCGCGTCAGAAGTGGGAAGTCTGCTGACTTATGAAGCCACCGCCGATCTGGAAACTGAAAAGGTCACTATCGAAGGCTGGAACGGTCCGGTAGAAATCGATCAGATCAAAGGTAAAAAAATTACCGTGGTGCCAATCCTGCGTGCCGGTCTCGGCATGATGGAAGGGGTGCTGGAGCACGTACCGAGTGCGCGCATCAGCGTGGTTGGCGTCTATCGTGATGAAGAGACGCTGGAGCCGGTGCCCTATTTCCAGAAGCTGGTCTCCAACATTGAAGAGCGCATGGCGCTGGTGGTAGACCCAATGCTGGCAACCGGTGGTTCGATGATCGCCACCATCGACCTGCTGAAGAAAGCGGGTTGTACCAGCATCAAGGTGCTGGTGCTGGTTGCGGCACCGGAAGGGCTGGCGGCGCTGGAGAAAGCGCACGCGGATGTGGAAGGTACACCGCGTCTATCGACCAGGGCCTGAACGAGAAGGGCTATATCATCCCAGGCCTGGGCGATGCCGGCGATAAGATTTTTGGTACTAAATAATTTTGCTACGGGCGAGGCATGCCTCGCCCCTACGACAGAATGTACCGGGTTCAATCAGCATTTATCGGGTGTGTTTTGTAGGGGGCGGGCGCGCCCGACCCGAAAGCGTTAAACCGACCGCAGAGTCGGTTTTTTTATAGCAAAGGCAAACTCAAGGGGTAACAACATCATGACGCGTCGCGCAATTGGCGTAAGCGAGCGGCCACCGCTGCTGCAAACCATTCCACTCAGCTTCCAGCACCTGTTCGCCATGTTCGGTGCCACCGTGCTGGTGCCGATCCTGTTCCACATCAATCCGGCCACGGTACTGTTGTTCAACGGTATCGGTACGCTGCTGTATCTGTTTATCTGTAAAGGCAAAATCCCGGCCTACCTCGGTTCCAGCTTCGCCTTTATCTCCCCGGTGCTGCTGCTGCTGCCGCTGGGTTATGAAGTGGCGCTGGGCGGTTTTATCATGTGCGGCGTGCTGTTCTGCCTGGTGGCGCTGATTGTCAAAAAGGCCGGTACCGGCTGGCTGGACGTGATGTTTCCGCCGGCAGCGATGGGGGCGATTGTCGCGGTTATCGGGCTGGAACTGGCGGGCGTGGCGGCAAATATGGCCGGTCTGCTGCCGGCGGATGGCACTTCACCCGACAGTAAAACCGTGATTATTTCGATGGTGACGCTGGGCGTAACTATCTTCGGTTCGGTGATGTTCCGCGGCTTTATGGCGATTATCCCGATTCTGATCGGCGTGCTGGTCGGTTACGCGCTCTCCTGGGGCATGGGTATCGTCGACTGGACGCCGGTGCGCGAAGCCCACTGGTTTGCGCTGCCGACTTTCTACACCCCCGCGCTTTGAGTGGTATGCCATCTTTACCATCCTGCCAGCGGCGCTGGTGGTGATTGCCGAGCATATCGGTCACCTGGTGGTGACGGCCAACATCGTGAAAAAAGATCTGCTGAAAGATCCGGGCCTGCATCGTTCGATGTTTGCCAACGGCGTCTCGACCATTTTCTCCGGCTTCTTCGGCTCCACGCCGAATACCACCTACGGCGAGAATATTGGCGTGATGGCGATCACCCGCGTATACAGCACCTGGGTGATCGGCGGCGCGGCGATACTGGCGATCCTGCTCTCCTGCGTCGGCAAGCTGGCGGCGGCGATTCAGGCGATCCCGGTGCCGGTGATGGGCGGCGTTTCGCTGCTGCTGTATGGGGGTGATTGGCGCTTCCGGTATTCGCGTACTGATTGAATCGAAAGTGGATTACAACAAAGCGCAGAACCTGATCCTCACCTCGGTGATCCTGATTATCGGCGTAAGCGGGGCGAAGGTGCATATTGGCGCGGCTGAGCTGAAAGGCATGGCGCTGGCGACCGTAGTGGGCGTTGGGCGTTTAGCCTGATCTTCAAAGTTATCAGCCTGTGCAGCCGCGAAGAAGAGGTGATCGACGTGCCGGACGAACGCACGGACGGTAAGTAAGGGATTGTATGGGCGAGCTTTATGCTCGCCCTTAACGTAACGACTATTCCAGCCGCTGCTGCTGCACCACTATCCAGTTTTTATCGGCATCAGGGGTTACCCCTGCCTGCTGTTGCTCACTGACCATCTTTTAATCAGCCCATCAAGCTTTTTACGCGTGTTGTCACTGCGGCTAATCCACAGTCGCTGCCCGCCGCTGGCCACATCAGTGCTGTTGAGCAGCATGTAAGTATCCGAATAGAGGGTGTCTCCGCCAACCAGAATCGGTTTGCGCCACTGATCGATGTACGCCAGCATGCTGCCCGCTTTACCTTCATACCAGGTCATTGGGTTCATCAGATAGGAGGTCATCTGCAACTGCTGATTTGTTCGGGCCGGTAGCGGCCCTCGCGGATCTGTTTGCGTGCGGTCGTGAGTTCGCCAGTGACGGTATTTCTTAGCAGGGTATTAATACCTAATACATTTTCCGCTTTGACGTTATAGCCATAGTGAGGGTCGCTGGCCACCATGCGCGCCAGCTCCTCATGTGCGGCGCTCATGATATACACGCGGATACCGTTCTCCTGCAGTTTGGCAAAAAGCTCCTGCATTCCGCGCAGCATTCTCGGCGGCTCTACCGCCGTAATGACCTGCTGACCATCCTGATTCAGGGAGGCCGGGATAGCCTCCTGCTGCGCCAGCATGGCATCCACCTGCTGCTTCAGCTGCTGCAAAGTAAAACCGGAAAAAATCTGTGCTGCCCAGGGATAGCAAATCAGCTCATCAATATGACAAAGGCGGTGATAATAGCTGTAAAGGCTCTCGGGTTTGCCCGGCAGGTCGTTGAAAGGGATCAGCTTAAGCGCAGGATCGAGCGTCTCCCGCGTCAGCAGTTTCTGATTCTCCAGCCACGGTATTAACGCCTCTTCCAGATCGTTCTTATAGGTGGTGTTATCCATATCGAACACCGCATAGTTGCCTTTGTTACGATGCTGTTCGATCAGCTGATTCAGTTTTTCCGCCTGCGGCTGCGGCCAGTGCTGCAGCTCGGTGGCCTGGCTTGCGAGACAGGCTAACAGGCCGGCAGTGAGGATACTCAGGCGAATTTGCGGGTGACCGGCATATAACGACTCCATGTTATTGAATAAAAAAACTGGCCCAAGGCTAATGATTTTTAAACCATTATGCTATCCAGTAAGCGCTAATCGCACTTTTTGCTGCGTATTGTGACGATCCGCGACGATCGCTTACCGCTAAGCGTTTCATGATCCTGACCGAGTTGTGTTAGAATTTTTGGCGATTTCTGCCTGCTAAACCCTGAGGTGATTCTGAACACGCCGGCACAGCTTTCATTGCCACTTTACCTGCCCGACGACGAAACCTTCGCCAGCTTCTGGCCGGGGGAAAATCCGTCGCTGCTGGCTGCGCTGCAGGGCGCTCTGCATCAGGAACACGGTAGCTACTTCTATTTCTGGTCACGTGAAGGTGGCGGGCGCAGCCATCTGCTGCACGCGGCCTGCGCGGAACTGTCGGCCAAAGGCGAAGCGGTGGGCTATGTGCCGCTGGATAAGCGCACCTGGTTTGTGCCGGAAGTGCTGGACGGCATGGAGCAGCTGGCGCTGATCTGCATCGATATATTGAGTGCATTGCCGGGGATGAACCCTGGGAGATGGCGATCTTCGACCTGTATAACCGCATTCTGGAAACCGGAAAAACCCGGCTGCTGATCACTGGGGATCGCCCACCGCGCCAGCTTAACCTCAAGCTGGCCGATCTGGCTTCGCGCCTCGACTGGGGCCAAATCTATAAACTGCAGCCGCTCTCCGACGAAGATAAGCTGCAGGCGCTACAGCTGCGTGCCCGCCTGCGCGGATTCGAACTGCCGGAAGACGTTGGCCGCTTCCTGCTTAAACGTCTCGATCGTGAGATGCGCACGCTGTTTTGACGCTCGATCAGCTGGATCGCGCATCAATCAGCGCTCAGCGCAAGCTGACCATCCCGTTTGTTAAAGAAGCCCTCAGCCTTTAGAACGCAATAAAATCTCCAGCACCTGCTCAGGCGGGCGGCCGATGCGCGCCTGGCCGTTAGCCACCACAATGGCCGCTCAATCAGCTTCGGTTCTGCCACCATCGCCGCCAGCAGCTGCTGCTCGCTCAGGCTTGTATCCCCGAGTCCGGCCGCTTTGTAAGCTTCCTCTTTATGACGCATGAGCTGGCGTGCGCTGCTGAAACCCAGCTGCTGCAGGAGCGCTTGCAGCGTGGCGCTATCCGGTGGCGTCTCCAGGTAGAGGATCACTTCGGGTTCAATGCCGTTGCGCCTGCAGCAGCGCCAGGGTTCGCGGCTTTTGGAGCAGCGTGGATTGTGGTGTAAATCTGTACTTCAGCCATTCATCCTCTCCTTATGATTTCTGATACTGGCGGAAACGTTCCTGTAAATGGCGCAGCTGATCGATACGGGCGTCGTAACGCGCCTGTTTCAGGCTGCCAAGCGGCACGGCGGCGCTGGCGCTGCTCAGGCTGCGGATCGCCTGGTCGAGCTGGCGCGGCAGCGCCAGACTCTCGGCGCGCGCGGCCTCTCTTCATCGCTCAGACCCTGCGCGGCAGAAGCCTGAGCCAGCAGGTCCAGCCGTTAGGATCGTCCTTATTTGCCCAGGTGTAGCGGTACAGTACTTTGCTGGCATTAGCCGCTGTTTCGCTTCGACATAGGCGTTCGCTAGGTTGATTGCAATACCGGGATCGTATTGACGCCTTTCACCGCCAGCAGGCGGTTAATGGCCTGCTGCGGCTGTTTCAGCCCGATATCAATGTCGGTCATGATATCGAGATACCAGACGTTATCCGGCTGCTTTGCCAGCAGCGGGGTGATGATATTGCGCGCTTCGGCAATTTATTCTCGCCCAGCAACAGCACGGCTTTACCATAATGCGCAGCGGCCTGTTCACGGCTGTTGCCGTGCGACAGTGGGATCAGCAGATCGTCATTTAGCTGGTTTGCCCGGTGGAGAAACATGCCCAGCGCCCTGACTTTTGCCATATAGAAATCCTGTGAGGATTGCACCACCACGGCTTCATCTGATTGGCACGGTGCGCGCATCGGCGAGGCGGCTGTCGGGCAGCGGGTGCGTCAGCAGTATTTCCGGTGGTTTGGAGGCGAAGCGCGACTCATCCGCCAGCTTTTGCAGAAAGTTTGGCATGGCTTCCGGGTCAAATCCGGAGCGCTGAAGCACCTGAATGCCAATACGGTCGGCTCCTGTTCGTTCTGCTGGGTAAAGCTGATCATCCCCTGCTGAGTTCCGGCCAGCGTGCCGGTCAGCGCCGCCATTCCGGCCTGCGGGCTGGCCATCGCCAGCAGAAATTGAACCAGCGCACCCACCCAGGTAAGCGGGGCGTTGCGCTGCTGATTTCCATCGCACGCGCCAGATGGCGCTGGGTCACGTGCGAGATTTCGTGCGCCATTACCGAAGCCAGCTGGCTTTCATTATCGGCGTAGCGGAACAGCGCGGAGTGAAGCACCACATTGCCGCCGAAGAAGGCGAAGGCGTTAATTTCATCATTACGGATCAGGAAGAAATGGAACGGGGTTTTGACCGACCAGCATGGGACACCAGGCGCTGGCCGAGGCCGTTAATATACTGATTTAACAGCGGGTCATTGATGATTGGCGCACTGGCGCGCAGCTGGCGCACGTAGAAATCGCCCATTGCCAGTTCCTGATTAATCGACAGGGTTCCGCCCGCGGTGGTGCCAATATCCGGTAGATTATCGCTCACGTCCGCACGTGCTGGCAGCGTCTGGGCTGCGAGCAGCGTCACTATCAGGGAAGCCAGCAGGCCTCGGTTGAATCGGATTAACATATCGCAATCCCTACAAGGAAGTCCAGATTTTGACCGGCAAAGTGCCGAAATGTTCTTCTGCGGGCATAAGATAGCCACACTAAGAAGCCATCTTAACCAGTGCCCGTGGGGAATGAAATGCCTTAATTACCGCTGTTGCACCTGCCGGGGCGCGCAGGGTGGGATTTTGCGGTAAAAAACTGAACGCAGCGGATAGCCAGCCGCAGCACTAATCGACTGCTGGCGTTAGAGAAGTTATCGGGGCATTGCCCCTCTTTGTTTAAAGTTAGGTAAATTTATTCAAATTTACTGATAGTGGCATGCCGTTTGATAGGAGTTACTCTGAAAAATTGCCCGAGACGGTTGCCGCGAGATCTTCTGATACTTAAGCTAAATTTCACTTGAAATCACAGGCGAATAAGTAATCAGGTCCAGTGATAAAAATACCGGAATGGCTCAGGTGGGCGTGACGCTTTCTAAACGCTCGCAACATGCCGTGACCCTGCGGATTACGACGCTAGATGCATGCCTGACCCTGCGGATTTCGCTGGGCTTGTTCGAAATCGGACCCCAATGCCCATTGGTCATTTTAGCTATACAGTAGTGAATACATATTATTTCAATATGAAACTAATAAGCACCAGGCGAAAAATAGCCGGTAAAGCTTTCCCTAAAGCCTGTGTTATATCTCACTCATTACTGTGCTCTTACGGAGAAGTGGTTATGCGTCCTGTGGTTTCTTATGTCCTGATTGCGGCTGTAGCTGGTTTTGTCGGCGCCAGCTTTTCTAAAGCGCCTGAACTGATCGATAAAATTGCCAGTCGTGCCGATCCGGCCAGCGACCCGGCGGTTTCTGGTCGACGCCAGCGATTGAAGGCTATGGCAAAATGCACTACGAGCCGAACGTGGCTTACAAGCCGAACGTCAACGACAGCAATAAAATTGTCTTCCAGATAACCAAAGCGGAGAACGGCCCGAACGATCCGAACCTCGTTTGGAGCGCGTGGCCGCGCGGGTCAATCTGTACGTGGCTTCCGGCGTTCCAGCAGAAAAACTGAAGTTTGTGGTTTCTGTCACCGGCGACGGCACGCCAGCAATGCTGAACAACGAGCAGTATCATAAGCAGTTCGGTATGGATAACCCGAACCTGAAGCTGATTGCTGCGCTGCGCGAGAAGGGCGTGGACGTATCGGTGTGCGACCAGTCCGTGCTTTCCACCACTATAAACCCGAGTGGATTGATAAATCCGTTACCCATGCGCTCTCCAGCCCGACGACCGTTTTCCACCCTCGAAAACCAGGGCTACGCCTTCCTGTCAATGTAACCCCGCGCTGCGGGCCACCTGGCCCGCTTCTTCTGATAAATTCCTTTTTCGATTTAAGTGAAATATTTCCTGGACCTGATAGCGTCAGATTATTCCCAAAACGGCTGAGAGGTGTACAATTGGCAGGTGCTTTACCAGGGCATAACTCGCACTTTTAAACATACCCTCCATCTTGCACGCTGCAGGTGTGTTGGCTGCACTCGCTCACCCCGGTCACTTACTGGAGTAAGCTCCCGGGGATCTCCTCACTTGCCGCCTTCCTGCAACATGAAATTTATTGGGTATCAACGCGCATAAAAAATTATAAGGCGCTGATGATGATGCTTCTCACCGAGGTGAGTCCATGCTGAGGCTTACCCGCCCCAAAACGGACTTGCGCACGCTTATAACCTTGCTGGCGGTCGCCAGCATTGTGATCACTCTCGCCAATTCTCTGTACGCCAGCTGGCGTGTGCAGCGCGATGTGCTGATCGGTAATACGCTGGAAGCCAACCGGGTTTACGCCACCAAGCTGGCGTCGACCACCGAGGTGTTTTTCCAGCTGGCGCAATCACAGCTCTCTTACAGCGCTAAAGTGCTGGGCAGCGGGCTGGAAGATGACGACAGGCTACAGCAGGAAGTGGATCGCCTGCGCGAGCAAACCAACAGCTTTAACTCGGTGGTGATTGTTGATGCTAACGGCTGGGTGCGCGCTATTTCGCCGGAATCACTGATGCTGAAGGGCATGCACCTCAGTTCGGCTGCGGCAAAACAGGCGCTGGCCGAGCGCAAACCGCTGATCAGCCAGCCGAGCATGTCTGCTGCCAATAATCTGCTGGTGTTTGTCTCCTGGCCAATCTGGTCAAAAACCGGCACGTATCTCGGCTATGTTGGCGGCTCTATCTATCTGAAGAAAAAAAGCATTCTGAACGTGCTGCTCGGTGAGCAGTTCTATCGTGATGGCTCAACGCTGTACGTCATCGACGGTAAAAATCAGGTGCTGTATCACCAGGACCGTCAGATGGTCGGCAAAACCATCAACCCGTTAATCAGCAATGACCAGCGCAGTAAAGCCAGCAACGGCAACAGGGAAGTTAGCGCTGATAATGGTGAAGCGATGCTGGCAGGTTACGCTAACGTCCCGACCGCTGGCTGGACCATCGTCACGCTCAAGCCGACGCTGGCTACGCTGGTGCCGCTCAACAGCCTGCTGCTGCAGGTGCTGAAACATTCGGTGCCGTTTGCTCTGCTGACGCTGATTCTGGCCCTGATCCTCGCCCAGCGCATTGCGCTACCGCTGTGGCAGCTGGCGCGTAAAGCCAGCCAGATGGATACGCAAAACGTTTCGAAAGAGATCAACAGCATCCGCTCCTGGTATTACGAGCCTCGCAGATTAAGCGGGCAATGCTGGCGGGGATCGCCCTGATGCAGGACAAAATCGGCCGACTGAAAAGCGAAGTGCAGACCGACCCGATGACCGAACTGCTGAATCGCCGTGGCCTGAATGCGGTGCTGGAATACTTCCAGGCCACCAGCCAGTCGTTCGCGGTACTGGCGCTGGATATCGACTACTTTAAGCGGGTTAATGACACCTTTGGTCATGATGCGGGCGATACGGTGATTAAAACGTGGCGCGCCAGTTGCAGCAGGGGGCCAGACAGACTGATGTCATCTGTCGTAACGGCGGCGAAGAGTTTCTGATGATCCTGCCGGGCGCCGATCGCGAAGTGGCCATGATGATCGCGGAGCGCGTGCGCTGCCGTATTGAAGGGTTCAATCTGGAACAGGTCGGGCATATCACCATTTCTGTCGGAGTGGCATTTTGGGCCGCGAAAAATGCCGTCGCCATGGAGTATACCTTCAAGCAGGCGGATGATGCGCTTTACCGGGCTAAAAACGCCGGGCGCAATCAGGTGATTGTGGCAAAAAACAGCACCGAACAGCCTGCTGTTGTACACCCCCTTCCGCATTAAGCGTTCGCGCGCAGCGCCCCAGACGACACTGCAGGGGCGCTGCGTTTCAGGTACACTTTCCCCACTCATTCTCAGGCAAGGACTTACCATGCTGGAACTTATAATGCAGTGGTATCGCCGCCGTTTTAGCGATCCCCAGGCCATTGCGCTGCTGGCGATCCTGATCGCTGCTTTCTGCATCCTGTTTTTCTTTAATGGCCTGCGGCGCCGCTGCTGGTGGCAATCGTATTGGCTTTCCTGCTGGAGTGGCCCACGGTCAGGCTAGAGCGGCTTGGCTGCTCGCGTACCTGGGCGGTGACGCTGGTACTGATCGTCTTTGCCACCCTGATCCTGATATTGCTGCTGGTGGTGGTGCCGGTCGCCTGGCAGCAGGGCATCAACCTCGCCCATGAGATGCCGACCATGCTGACGCGGCTGTATCAGTTCGCTACCCGTCTGCCGGAGCGTTTCCCAACGCTGATGGATGTCGGCATTATCGATATTGTGGTGGAAAATCTGCGCAGCGCCTGAGCGGCATGGGCGACCAGCTGGTGAAATATTCTCTGGCTTCGCTGGTTGGGCTGATGACGCTGGCTATCTATCTGGTGCTGGTGCCGCTGATGGTGTTCTTCCTGCTGAAGGACAAAGATCAGATGCTGGACGCCATTCGCCGCGTGCTGCCGCGCAATCGCGGTCTTGCCGGGCAGGTATGGGTTGAGATGAACCAGCAGGTGTCGAACTACATTCGCGGCAAGGTGCTGGAGATGGTGGTGGTCGGCATCGCCAGCTGGATTGGCTTCCTCGCTATCGGTATGAACTATGCGCTGCTGATGGGCGTGCTGGTCGGTATCTCGGTGCTGATCCCCTACGTCGGGGCAATGGCGGTCACCATTCCGGTGATTGGCGTGGGGGCTGGCCAGTGGGGGCTGTCCGGAGATTTCTGGACCATGATTATCGTCTATCTGGTGATTCAGGGCTGGATGGCAATGTACTGGTGCCGATACTGTTCTCAGAACGGTAAACCTGCATCCGCTGGTGATCATTCTGTCGGTGGTGATTTTCGGCGGGCTATGGGGATTCTGGGGAGTGTTCTTTGCCATACCGCTCGCCACGCTGGTGAAAGCGGTGGTGCATGCCTGGCCGGATGAACTGGCTAATCGTAGAAGGTTTATCAAGGGCCGATCGAAAAGACGATCGGCCCCGACGTTTGCGGGTCGGCCCGCAGGTTCAAATCACGCCGACTGCAGGTAATCCATCACGATATCGTGGTGGTTACTGGTTGAAATCATCGAAAACTTTTCTCAACTTTGCCATCAGTGCCGATCAGGAAACGGATGCGGTGGATGCCGTCATAGGTCTTGCCCATAAAGGTTTTTTCGCCCCAGATACCAAACTGCTCGCATACCTGATGGTCTTCATCAGACAGCAGAGTGAAGTTCAGCAGCTCTTTCTCGACGAAGCGTGAGAGCTTCTCCGGCTTATCGGTGCTGATACCTAATACTTCAACCCCGGATTTTTTCAGCTCGTCCATGCTATCGCGCAGACCGCATGCCTGTACGGTACAGCCTGGCGTCATCGCTTTCGGGTAGAAATATACCAGAACGCGCTGTCCCTGGAAGTCGGTTAAATTTACCTGTTCGCCGTCCTGGTCGGGCAAGCTAAATTTCGGTGCAGTATCACCGGCTTTCAGTGGATTCATCACTACTCTCATTTTTATCATCATGCTAGGGTAAAAATTCACGCGCTTCCCACGTGCAGGTTAAGGATTACGCGCCGTGGTGAGAAACCGCCTTAATAGTGCCTTGAGCATGGAGTTCTGTACATAGCCGGTTGAACGCTTGCTCGATTAATGACGCATCCTGGCTGGCCGGGCTATGGGCGGTTAACTGATATAGAGCAAAGGCGGCTGGTTTTCTTGTGCAGGCTGTGTGCGCGACACCAGCTCGGCATATTCATCTGATGCGAATCAAACAGATCGGTAAAGCGCTCAATGATGTGCGGGGAGTCGATGACCTCCACCTGCACCCACACCGTGGCGGGCAGGGGGGGGCGCGTACTGGCGCTGGTGCGCTTCATCACAATCAGCAGCTCCAGCTCTGCCCCTTTTAACGGCAGCGTCGATTCAATCAGGGTGATGGCGTTCCAGCTGCCGGACAGCAGCATGATAAAGGTAAACTCGTCACCCAGCATAGCCAGCCGGCTATCTTCAATATGCACCCGCAGCTGCTGACGTGACGGTGATAGTATTGACGATCCCCGGGCGGTCAACCCCAAGGCAGTGATAACCAAATGGTGTTGCGATGACTGCGACAAAATCAATCTTCCTGTGCAAATGCTAATAACCATAAGGTAAACATAAAAAAAACTGCTGACAAGCGCTTGAGCCGTGCTGCGCGCTTGCTTTTACTGCACGGTCAAACGTACCATGAAGCACTTGTTTGTCGAGGGGATGGCTAATGTTCACGGGAAGTATTGTTGCACTCGTAACGCCGATGGATGACAAAGG
Source organism: Avena atlantica (assembly GCA_910589765.1). Lineage (NCBI taxonomy): Eukaryota > Viridiplantae > Streptophyta > Magnoliopsida > Poales > Poaceae > Avena > Avena atlantica. The sequence goes on along the minus strand of CAJUWN010001575.1, from coordinate 891,021 downwards.
TAATGTCTGCCGTGCGAGTCTGAAAAAACTGATTGATTACCATATTGCCAGCGGCACCGCGGCAATTGTTTCTGTAGGAACGACCGGCGAGTCCGCCACCCTGAGCCATGATGAACATGGTGACGTGGTGATGTTGACACTGGAACTGGCCGATGCCGTATCCCTGTTATTGCCGGCACCGGTGCAAACGCCACTGCGGAAGGCGTCTCTCTGACCAAACGTTTCGAAAATTCTGGCGTTGTTGGCTGCCTGACCGTCACGCCGTACTACAACCGTCCGACGCAGGAAGGGTTGTATCAGCACTTCAAAACCATCGCGGAAAGCACCGAGCTGCCGCAGATGCTGTACAACGTACCGTCACGTACCGGCACGGATTTACTGCCGGAAACCGTCGGTCGCCTGGCCAAAATTAAAAATATTATCGGAATCAAAGAGGCCACCGGGAACTTATCGCGGGTTAGTCAGATCCAAGAGCGGGTAAATGAAGACTTTATTCTGGTGAGCGGCGATGATGCCACCTCGCTCGACTTCATGCACCTGGGCGGGCACGGCGTGATTTCCGTTACGGCAAACATTGCCGCACGTGAAATGGTCGAGCTTTGCGCTCTGGCGCAGCAGGGCAACTTTGCCGAAGCGCGCATTCTGAACCAGCGCCTGATGCATCTGCATCACAAGCTGTTTGCTGAACCGAATCCTATCCCGGTGAAATGGGCCGCGAAACGATTAGGATTAATAGCAACCGATACGCTGCGTCTGCCAATGACGCCGCTGACCGATGCCGGTCGTCCGGTTGTTGAGCAGGCACTGAAAAACGCTGGCCTGCTTTAAATTTAGGGAGAATTAATGGCTTACTCAGTACAAAAGTCCACGGTAGCGAAAGTGGTGGGACTGTCGTTGGTTATGCTGCTGGCAGCATGTTCTAACGACCAGCGTTACAAGCGTCAGGTGAGCGGTGACGAATCCTACCTGCAGGCAGCCGATCTTAGCGATCTGCGCGCGCCTGCTGGCATGATCCTGCCGATTCAAAATGGCGACTTTGATATTCCGTCGGTCAACCCTAATGGGCAGGTAGGCAAGCAGCTGGACATTCGTCCGCCAGCGCAGACGCTGGCACTGATGAACGGCACCCGCAGCCAGTTTGCCGGTAACACCGGTACGCTGATGGTCGACAGCCGCAGCGCTATCTGGCCGCAGGTTGTTGACGCGGTGCAGTCACTGAAGTTCCCGATTGCCGACCGTCAGGATGCGCGTCAATCCCTGACCACCGACTGGGTACAGTGGAACCGTGCTGATGAAGATAATCAGTACCGTGGCCGCTATCAGCTGAGCGTGCAGCCGCAGGCAGGCCAGCAGGTTCTGATGGTGAAACTGCTTGAGCTGCAGCAGCAGGATAAAGCAGTGACTTCGCCAGTGCAGATCCAGCGTTACAACCGCCCAGATGCTGAACGAAATCAGTGCCACCATGGATAAGGTTGAAACCACACGTGAAGATGCCGCTGCCAGCCGCAGCCCAACGCAAATTGACGTGCAGAGCGGTGCCGATGATACTGGCCTGCCTAATCTGATCCTGCGTGCACCGTTCAACGTGGTCTGGCAGCGCCTGCCGGCAACGCTGAAGCGCGTTGGTATGGAAGTGACCGACAACAACCGCTCACAGGATAGCCTGAACGTGACTTATAAAGCGCCAGGCAGCAATACCTTCGACGAACTGGGTGCCAAGGATCCAGAACTGAAAAACGGCGACTACAAACTTCAGGTCGGTGACCTCGATAACCGTAGCAGCCTGCAGTTCCTCGACCCTAAAGGTCACCCGCTCACCCAGTCGCAGAACGATGCGCTGGTGGCGGTGTTCCAGGCCGCATTCAGCAAGTAAGCCACAAGGCCGGATACTTCCGGCCTTTTTATTTACGTCTGACGTAAACGATTGCTTCGGTTTTTTACCCGCGGAACATATAATTCCGCCAGGCAAAATATTAACGGCCCGGTTCAGCCGGTCCGACAGTAACAGTTCATTATCGTTTGGAGTTAAACAAGATGCAGAAAAAAGCTGAGTTGTATCGCGGCAAAGCGAAAACCGTTTACAGCACCGAAAACCCGGATCTGTTGGTACTCGAATTCCGTAACGATACGTCAGCGCTGGACGGTGAGCGCATCGAACAGTTTGACCGTAAGGGAATGATTAACAACAAGTTCAATTATTTCATCATGACCAAACTGCAGGAAGCCGGTATCCCAACGCAGATGGAAGCCCTGCTCTCTGACAACGAAGCGCTGGTGAAGAAGCTGGATATGGTGCCGGTTGAGTGTGTGGTCCGTAACCGTGCGGCTGGCTCGCTGGTAAAACGTCTGGGCGTGGAAGAGGGGATGATCCTCAACCCACCGCTGTTTGACCTGTTCCTGAAAGACGATGCGAAACACACGATCCGATGGTGAATGAGTCCTACTGTGAAACCTTCGGCTGGGTAAACAGAGAGAACCTGGCGCGCATGCGTGAGCTGACCTACAAAGCGAACGACGTACTGAGCAAGCTGTTCTCTGACGCTGGCCTGATCCTCGTTGACTTCAAGCTGGAGTTTGGCCTGTTCAAAGGCGAAGTGGTGCTGGGCGATGAGTTCTCCCCGGACGGTGCACGCCTGTGGGACAAAGAGACGCTGAACAAGATGGATAAAGACCGCTACCGTCAGAGCCTCGGTGGCCTGATTGAAGCCTATGAAGAAGTGGCTAATCGTCTGGGCGTGAAGCTCGACTAACCCGCTATTTTGAGGTCGGGTGCGCCCGGCCTTCCTCAGCCTTTTGCGCAAAATCCTCTTCCATTTCCGCGTTTCTGGTTTTCCCCGCTGCGTCAGACTAAAATCCACATACGCTGTTTTGAGCGATCATGAGGATAACTGTATGCGTTGGCAAGGGCGTCGCGAAAGCGACAATGTAGAAGATCGCCGTAACGAGTCCGGAACCGTCGGCGGTGGGCGTATGCGTATTCCCCGTGGTAAAGGCGGAATTATTCTGCTTATCGTGGTGGTGGTGGCCAGCTATTACGGTTACGACCTCTCGCCGCTGTTGGGCGGGGACGGCACGCAGATGACACAAACTTCCCAGCAGCAGCGCAAGGCCAGCCCGAAAGAGGATGAAGCGGCGCAGTTTACCCGCACCATCTTTGCCATGACTGAAGATACCTGGCAGCAGCTGTTCCAGCAGATGGGGAAACAGTGGAAAGCCCCTACGCTGGTGATGTACCGCAATCAGACGCAGACCGCCTGCGGCGGCGGCCAGGCGGCGATGGGGCCGTTCTACTGCCCGGCGACAGCAAAGTCTATATCGACCTCTCTTTCTATGACGAAATGAAAAATAAACTCGGTGCGGGTGGAGAATTCGCCCAGGGCTACGTGATCGCCCATGAAGTTGGTCACCACGTCCAGCACCTGCTTGGCATTGAGCAGAAAGTTCGCCAGATGCAGCAGGGTGCCAGCCAGACTCAGGTGAATCAGCTGTCGGTGAAGATGGAACTGCAGGCGGACTGTTTTGCCGGCGTCTGGGGCCACTATATGCAGCAGCAGAACGTGCTGGAAACCGGTGACCTCGAATCGGCCCTGAATGCAGCCCAGGCGATCGGTGACGATCGTCTGCAGCAGCGCGGCCAGGGGCGCGTGGTGCCGGACAGCTTTACCCACGGCACTTCACAGCAGCGCTACACCTGGGTTTTAAAAAGGCTTCGATGGCGGAAATCCTGGCCAGTGTAATACCTTTGCCGGTTAAACGCGGGTGAGTGAATGGCGCGACGGCACGGCACGGCTGCAGTGCCAGGGCTGGCGACGACTGCTGGTGCTCAGCGGGACAGCGCAATGGAGTGAACAGCAGGCTGCAGGATTGATGGAACAGCTGCCAGGCGACTGGTTGTGGGTTGGCGAGCCGTCGCATAGCGTGCAAAGCTGCGCGCCATCTGCTATTCGCACGCTGCTGGGGCGCGAGTTCCACCACGCGGTATTTGACGCCCGCAGCGGTTTTCACGCCGAAGCGCTGGCCGCCCTGGCCGGAACGTTACAGGCGGGCAGCTGGCTGTTGCTGCTGGTCCCGGAGTGGGACCACTGGGCGCAGCAGCCTGACGAGGATTCACTGCGCTGGAGCGAGCGCGATGCGCCGTGCGCCACCCCGCGTTTTATTCAGCGTCTGCAGCAGCTGATACAGGCCGATGCCCGGGCCGTGCTCTGGCGAGAAAATCACCCCCTGATATTACCCGTCGCTGAAGCCGTGCCGCAGTGGCTGCCGGACGATGGCAGCCTGCAGCAGCAGCAAATCCTGGCAAAACTTCTGCACGCGTCTCCTGGTGTTCAGGCGATCACCGCTGCGCGCGGGCGCGGCAAGTCTGCGCTGGCGGGCATGCTGGCCGCGCGCTGGCCGGGGCGCTGCCTGGTCACCGCGCCGGGCAAGGTGTCCACCGAGGTACTGGCGGAGTTTGCCGGTGATGCCTTTCATTTTATCGCGCCCGACCGCCTGCTGGCCGAAGCGGCGCTGCATCAGCCCGGCGTGGACTGGCTGCTGATTGACGAGGCGGCGGCGATTCCCGCGCCGCTGCTGCACCAGCTGGTTGCGCTGTTTCGCGCGTGCTGCTGACCACCACGGTGCAGGGTTACGAAGGCACCGGGCGTGGCTTCCTGCTGAAATTCTGCGCCGCGCTGCCAATGTGACGCTGCATCAGCTTGATACTCCACTACGCTGGGCGGCGAACGATCCGCTGGAGTCTTTTATCAGCGATGCGCTGCTGTTTGATGACCGGGAGGTCGAGCCGCAGCATGGCAGCATGGATTACGTGGCGCTGGAACAGCCCGACTGGGGGCGGCAGCCTGCGCGAATGGCAGCGGTATATCAGCTGCTGACCAGCGCGCACTACCGCACTTCGCCGCTCGATCTGCGGCGCATGATGGATGCGCCCGGCATGCATTTTAGCGCTGCGCTGCAGGGCGACAGCGTGCAGGGAGCGCTATGGCTGGTGGATGAGGGCGGCCTGAGCGCGGCGCTGTCCAGCGCCGTCTGGGCCGGAACCCGCCGCCCGCGTGGCAATCTGGTGGCGCAGTCGCTGGCAGCGCATGCCGGGCAGATCGACGCGCCGCAGCTGCGCTCCAGGCGCATCAGCCGGATTGCGGTCGCCGCCGCGCTGCGCGGGCAGGGCATCGGTCAGCAGCTGGTGGCGGGCTGTCAGCAGCAGGCGCAGGGGCTGGATTATCTGTCAGTCAGCTTTGGCTTCACCTCAGCGCTCTGGCAGTTCTGGCAGCGCTGCGGTTTTCAGCTGGTGCGTATCGGCAGCGTGCGCGAGGCCAGCAGCGGCTGCTTCAGCGCGATGGCGATTCTGCCGCTCAGCCCCGCTGGACAGCAGCTGGCACAGCGTGCCGCGCAGCGCTTCGAGCGGGCAGGGGCGTGGTTACGTCGTCAGCTGCCCGGAGAAGAGCTGCCGCTCGCGACGCACTGCTATGCTGATATTGATGAGGATGACTGGCGTGAGCTGGCCGGTTTCGCCTGGGCACAGCGGCCGTTTGAAGCCAGCCTGGCCGCGCTGGGCAGGCTGGTCAGCCAGCGGCCCTGCGCACTGCCGCTGCTGAGTGCCGCTCTTCTGCAGCAACAACGCAGTGCTGAAGTGATAGCCAGGGCGAAACTCTCCGGGCGTAAAGCGCTGCTGGCCGCACAGCGCCAGGAAGCCCGGCAGGGGCTGATGGCGCTGGATGCTCAGCAGGCCGATCGGTGGCGCCAGTGGCTTGACTCGTTGCAATAAATTCAACGTCATCGTCAAAAACCGTTCATTTTCTTCCGCGCTCCATCTGATCCACGGCGACGATGACAGTACGCTGCCGCTCTCTCACGCGGTTGCGGCGGAAGCGCGTTTAACGGCGCTGGGAGGGGATGTAACCCTGGATATCGTCGACGATCTACCGCATGCGGTGGATGACCGCGCGATGCAGTTGGCGCTCGAATCGCCTGCGGTTTACCGTGCCGCGCCGCTATTTTGACGAAGCCCTGGGCGGCGCAACGCCGGGCGAGGATGATGTGATTGCGTTGATGTAGGTTTATGCCGGGCAGTACAGCTACCCGGCATCGCTATTTTCCTTCATTGCCCATGGCTTCACGCAGAATGTTATTGATACGCGTCTGATAGCCCGGCCCTTTGCTCTCAAGCCAGTAAAGAACATCTGCGTCGATACGCACCGTTTTTTGTACTTTTTTTGGCCGATAAAACCTGCCGCGTTCAGCCGTTGACCATGCTTTGTCCTTTAACTCTGGCGCATCGCTGGTATCAATGTCTTTGGCCTGAATCGTTGCCAGCTCATTCAGTTGCTCCAGCTTTCCTACCATTGTCTGTATCTCCCGATCTCTTTTGGCAACGCTTTCTTTGAGTCCCACTCGTACTCGTAAGTGTACCCATGGTGTAAGTATAGCAAAAGCATTCCCTATCCCTGTAGTGACATTCCTGTCACTACAAAATAGAGCAAATTTTATGCGCAGCAACGCCAGCCCCGGATAAAAAAAGGGGCTGAGCGGAGTTTCACAAATTGAAATTAAATGCAGGTAGTAGGCTACTTCTTTTCGGCCAGTCGTCTTCATCATCCCACTTATCGTTGAAATCACGATGCGGAGGCAGCTCAGGCTTGTTATCGAGAAACTTTTTATGGTCGATTCGCTTCAGGTCTTTGTAGACATTCATCAGAATGCCGACCATCAGCAGGATCACCAGTATCCACCAGTAATGCTTCAAAAATTCCATATCTTCACCCCAGATCGCTTAGGCGATCAGCTGTTCCATAATCCGCTGATACATGCGGCTTAACAGCTGCAGATCGGCGGCTTTTACACACTCATTGATCTTATGAATGGTTGCGTTCACCGGACCCAGTTCTACTACCTGTGCGCCCATGCGGGCAATAAAGCGCCCGTCAGAGGTGCCACCGGTGGTGAGCAGCTGCGGTCTGATCTCATTATAGTGCTCAACCGCGTTAACTACCGCATCCACCAGCTTACCGCGTGAGGTCAGGAACGGCTGACCGGACACTTTCCACTCAATGCTGTAGCGCAGCTGATGGCGGTCCAGCAGTTCCTGCACGCGCTGAACGATCAGCTCGTCGGTCAGTTCGGTGCTGAAGCGGAAATTGAACTGCACAAAGCAGTCACCGGGGATGACGTTATTGCTACCGGTGCCGGCCTGCACGTTGGCAATCTGCATGCTGGTCGGCGGGAAGAATTCATTGCCCTGGTCCCACTCGGTGGCCACCAGCTCATTCAGCGCGGGCATGGCACGGTGTACCGGGTTATCGGCGAGGTGCGGATAAGCCACATGGCCCTGCACACCGTGAATGGTCAGATTGGCGGTCATGGAGCCGCGACGGCCATTTTTCACCACGTCGCCCACTACTTCGGTGCTCGACGGCTCGCCCACCAGGCAGTAATCCATGCGTTCGTTGCGCGCCATCAGCGCTTCCACTACCTTCACCGTGCCGTTAGTGGCGCTGGCCTCTTCATCAGAGGTGATCAGGAAAGCCAGTCGGCCCTTGTGGTTTGGATGCGCGGCGACAAAGCGCTCGGCGGCCACGGTCATCGCTGCCAGTGAACCTTTCATATCAGCCGCGCCGCGGCCAAACAGCATGCCGTCGCGGATGGTGGGTTCAAACGGCGGGTTGATCCAGCGGTTAGCATCGCCGGTCGGCACCACGTCGGTGTGGCCGGCAAACGCCAGGGTTTCACCCTGACCGCGCCATGCCCAGAAGTTCAGGGTATCGCCGATGTTCATCGGCTCAATAGTGAAGCCCAGCGCCTGCAGGCGGGCAATCAGAATAGCCTGACAACCGGCATCATCCGGGCTGAGGGAAGGGCGACGAATAAGCTGCTGCGTCAGCTCAATGACCGGACAGTACATGATTATGACTTCTCCTGAATAAACGGCTGCCAGGTGGCTTCGCTGAAGCCCAGCAGCATAGTGCCGTCCGGCGCACAGAGCAACGGACGTTTGATGATTGCCGGCTGTGCCAGCATCAGATCGCGTGCGGCTGCGGGATTATTCACCGCATTACGCACCACCTCATCCAGCTTGCGCCAGGTGGTGCCGCGCGTATTAAGCAGCGCTTCCCATCCCAGGGTGTCAATAAAGGACTGCAACAGGGCCGCATCCAGCCCGTCGGCGCGGTAGTCGTGGAACTGATAGTCCACGCCCTGTGCTTCCAGATATTTGCGGGCTTTCTTGATGGTGTCGCAGTTTTTGATGCCGTACATCGTCAGCGAGGTTTTTGCGGTGCTGTCTGTCATAACGCGGGTCCCTGTACTTGAGGCGGCGCGGTGAGCGTATTTAAGGGGCCACGGTCACCGCACCTTGCTAATCAGTTAATTAGCAAATAATGCCTCAGTACGGGGTTTCGATCCAGACTGCCAGCGTTACGGCCTTCTGAACAGCGCAAAGCTGCGTCCCTCCAGCTCAAAATCCTTCTCGCGGGTAATCACCATGCCGGGTTGTGCCGTGGAGCTGGTGGTGATCTCCAGCACCCAGCCGCCTTCGCCAAACTGCGGGATGCGGAAGGGAACGTTGCCTTCAAACGGGTTGAACAGCATCAGCACGTCATGCCAGATCCCTTCCTCCTGCTGTAGGTCGGCGCGTGAGAGATAGACGCCCAGCGTGGTGCCATGCTCCCAGTGCTCGGGCAGCTGGAAGCCGCCCCCGGCGTTAAACCATTTTATCTCCATGCCGTCGCGCCAGCTCTCGCGCCGCAGCAGCGGTTGCGCAGCGCGCAGCGTCAGCAGATGGCGGGTGTATTCATGTAACTCATCGTCAGCTGGGCGGCGATTTTCCCAGTGGACCCACGAGATCTCGCTGTCCTGACAGTAGCCGTTGTTGTTGCCCTGTTGGCTGCGGCCAAACTCGTCGCCCGCCAGCAGCATCGGCGTGCCGTGGGAGAACAGCAGCGTGGCGAGGAAGTTGCGTTTCTGCCGGTCGCGCAGGGCGTTGATGGTCTCATCGTCGGTTGGCCCTTCGGCGCCGAAGTTATATGAACGGTTGTCGTTGTGGCCGTCGTTATTGTCCTCGCCGTTGGCTTCATTGTGCTTCTCATTCCAGCAAACAAGGTCATTGAGAGTAAAGCCATCATGGGCGGTGATAAAGTTGATGCTGGCCGACGGGCGGCGCCCGCGCTGGTCGTACAGATCGCCGGAGCCGAGCAGGCGTGCGGCAAAATCGCTGGAGACATTGTCGCCGTGCCAGTATTCGCGCACGGTGTCGCGATACTTGTCGTTCCATTCGCCCCAGCCCGGCGGGAAGCCGCCAACCTGATAACCCCCGGGACCGATGTCCCACGGCTCGCCAATCAGCTTCAGTTTTGACAGCACCGGGTCCTGCATAATGGCGTCGAAGAAGCCGCCGCGCGGGTCGAAGCCTTGCGGTTCGCGCCCGAGAATCGTCCCCAGGTCGAAGCGGAATCCGTCAATATGCATCGATTCCGCCCAGAAGCGCAGAGAGTCCAGCACCATCTGCAGCACGCGCGGATGCGAGGTATTCACGGTGTTGCCGGTGCCGGTGTCATTGATGTAATAGCGATGTTCTTCCGGCAGCGTGCGGTAGTAGGAGTAGTTGTCGATGCCCTTAAAAGAGAGCGTCGGGCCAAGCTCGTTGCCCTCCGCCGTGTGGTTATACACCACGTCAAGGATCACCTCGACACCCGCATCATGGAAGGCGCGCACCATATCGCGGAAGCCCTGAATACCCGCCGGCCCGTAATAGCGTGAGGCCGGGGCAAAGAACGCCAGCGTGTTATAGCCCCAGAAGTTTTTCAGCCCTTTATCCAACAGGTGCTGATCGTCCGGGAACCAGTGCACCGGCAGCAGCTCCACCGAGGTAATGCCGAGGTTTTTGATGTAGTCGACGGTTGCCGGGTGCCCATGCCTTCATAGGTGCCGCGCAGGGCTTCTGGCAGCGCCGGATTAAGCTGGGTGAAGCCTTTGACGTGCGCCTCATAGATCACCGCATCCGACCAGGCAATCACCGGGCGATTTTCGTCGTGCCAGTTGAACTCCTCCGGGTCGATCACCTTGCACTTGGGCATAAACGGCCCGCTGTCGCGCGTGTCAAAGGTCAGGTCTTTATCTTCGTGCTCAAGATCGTAGGCAAAGCAGGCTGCATCCCATTCAATGTCGCCCACCAGCTCGCGCGCGTAAGGGTCAATCAGCAGCTTGTGGTGATTAAAGCGATGGCCGTTTTCCGGCTCATAAGGACCGTAGACGCGGTAGCCATACAGCGCTCCCGCCTGCAGGCCCGGCACAAAGCCGTGCCACACCTCGTTGGTGTATTCCGGCAGCGTCAGGCGTGCAATTTCGTTTTTGCCGCTGGCGTCATACAGGCAAAGTTCTACCCGTTCGGCGTGAGCGGAGAACAGGGCGAAATTCACCCCGTTCTCCTCAACGTTGGCACCCAGACGATAGCTGTAACCCGCGGTTATTTCATAAAGCTGACTGTCTGACATGCTCTCTCCCCATCGTGCAAGTTATGTAGCGACGTTGACGCTGATAGAGGTCAGCGTATGGCGATGAAAATGGCCGGGAAAAGTCCGGTCAGGGTGGTTTCTAAACGTTCGCTGCTGGTTATCTCCTCGCCGTTGAAAATATTACGGTAGCGGCGCTGGGTTAGCCCGGCAGGCAGTGCGATATCGACGTTAACCTGGGACGTGGCGGCAAAACCGTTTTGCACGGCGCTGAACACCAGGCGCGGCGCGATGGCGATCAGCGCGTCGCTGGCGTCCACTCTTGCCCAGGCGATGAGATGATCCTGCTCAGCATTGGCGGCGGCGAGCGGCAGATAGTCACCGCGGCGAAACAGCGCCGGCAACTGCTGGCGGATTGCCAGCAGGATGGCGATCGTGTGCTGGTTTAGCTGCCCGCTCAGCCAGCTTGCCTCCCGGTTGATATCGGGAACTGCTGCCCGGCCAGCATGCGCTCCAGCGCGGGATAATCGGGTTCGCGGCGGTTATCGGGGTCAATCAGGCTGAAGTCCAGAGTTTCGCTGCCCTGATAGATATCCGGCACGCCCGGCGCCGTCAGTTTTACCACCGTCTGCGTCAGGCTGTTGACCAGCCCGGCGCGCACAAAGGGCTGCAGCGAGCGGGTAAAGTCCTGCAAAAATGTCAGGTTAGCCGGGGAGAGCAGGTGGTGGGCGTAATCGAGCACCGCCTTTTCATAGGCATCATTGCTGTCAACCCAGCTGGTGCGCAGTTTGGCTTCGCGCAGCGCTTTCTCCACGTAGGCCTGGAAGCGTTCATCCAGCGCCCTGAGTCCCGCTTCGTCATCCGGCTGCAGCGTGGCGGGCCAGACGCCGGCCAGCGCCTGGTACAGCATCCACTCTCCGGCGGTTTCGGCGCCGGGCCGTCGGCCAGCAGCGTGACCTGGGCCTGATTCATCTGGCGCCAGCGCATAACGCAGGCTGCCCAAATGTCCGGGGCTTCGGTCAGGGTGTAGAGCCGCGCGCGGGCATCTTCGCCGCGCTTGGTATCGTGGGTGGTGGTGCCGGACAGCGCATCCGGCTGGCGCGCCAGCCGCGTCTGCATCTCCGTGTGGAAGCGGTCGATAGAGAAGGTGCGCGGCAGCGGTTCAGCACCCACTTCATTCAGCGCCAGCGCCATGTTCTGGCGAAAGAACAGCGTATCCTCCACCGATTTTGCCATCAGCGGCCCGGTGAGCTGCTGAAAACGGCTGCGCAACTCATCCGCCGTGGCGCGCTGTTCGTCTGCCACTTCTCCGTTCAGCACCCGCAGCAGAAATGCCAGCGCGCTGGCCTCCGGCGCATATGCGCTGGCGCTGAGTTTTTGCGCAGTCTGCTGTAGCAGTGCGCGGCTGTCGCCAGGCATGCCCTGCGGGGTGCCGTAAGTGCGGTACACCGGGAAGGCAATCAGCAGCTCACGCAGCGCCAGGCGCAAGGCCTGCGCATCCGGTGCCTGGCCGTCGGCAGCGGCGATATTGCCGAGCAGCGCCGCCAGCCGGGTGAACTCTCCGGCAAAGTTGTTCTCAACCATCAGCAGCTTGGCGGCCCGCAGTTCGGCGGCCATATTGACCGGTTTGCCGACCACTTCCTGATAAATTTTGCGTAATGCGGGCAGCTTCGCATTATCGACTAGCGCATCGGAGAGCGACGCCATAAAGTCATAGCCGGTGGTGCCGGAAATCGGCCACTCGGCGGGAATATGCTCCTCCTCCGCGAGGATTTTCTCCACCGTGATGTAACAGTCTGCTCCGGCCTGCTGGCGCAGCGTTTCAAGGTAGCCCTGGGGATCGGCCAGGCCGTCGACGTGATCGACCCGCAGCCCGTTGACCGCGCCGCTGTGAACCAGTTCGAGGATCAGGCGATGCGTATCGGCAAACACCTGGGGATCTTCAACCCGCACGCCCACCAGGCCGGTAATCTCAAAGAAACGTCGGTAAGAGAGGTTGCTGGCCGCCTCGCGCCAGTTCATCAGCCGCCACGGCTGGCTGTCATGCAGGGCGGTGATGGCTGCCCGATCGGTCAGCTGCAACACCTCGGCCTCGCGCCCCTGCCAGCTGGCGGGTGACAGCGGGTAGAAGCTGTCGTAGCAGGCGAGGGCCGGTTTACCGGTGGTGGGGTCTGGCTTGACCGCAATCTGGCCATTTTCCAGCTCGTGTTCAAAGTCGTCGCCGAGGAAGGGCAGCGTCAGCCGCCTTGACCAGTCAATATCAAAATGGTGGGCATAACGGCTGTCAGCGCCGTGTTCGATCACGTCATACCACCAGGCGTTTTCCAGCGAGGCGGCCATATGGTTGGGTACGATATCGAGGATAAGCCCCAGCCCGGCGCGATGCAGCGCCTCAACCATGCGATCAAATCCGGCGCGGCCGCCGATCGACGGTTCGATTTCGTTGGCGTCCGTCACGTCGTAGCCGTGCGTTGAGTCGTGCGTGGCGGTGAAGATCGGCGAGGCATAAAGATGGCTGATACCGAGCCGCTGCAGATAGGGTACCAGCGCGGCGGCGCGGTCAAAGGTCATACCATTGCGAAACTGGATGCGATAAGTGGCGATCGGGATAGTCATGCTGCTTCCTCCTTTGCCAGCCGGACGATAATGGCATTCGGTGCCAGTTCCTCTGCGGCTTCAGGCCAGGCGAACAGGGTGCTGCCGGGCAGTTCAGGCAGGGCGTGTGCGCGCTCTCCTGTGTTCAGCGCCATCGACAGCGTTGCCTGCGGCCACTTCCAGCTGACGGCGAGGAAGCCGGGCGCGGTTTCAATCACACTGCCGCAATTGCCAGGGGCGTGGGCCAGCAGCGGCACCAGATGCTGGTGGCGGATGGCCAGCAGCTGCCGCGTCAGCGCCAGCCACTGCGCTCCTGCGCTGCTCTCAGGCTTCTGCCAGTCGAGCTTCGAGCTGATAAAGGTTGATTCAGCGTTCGGGTCGGGCACGCTCTCATCCATATGATCCTCGTGGCCGGCAAACTCTCTGGCGCGCCCTTCGCGCACCGCTCTGGCCAGCTCGCCGTGAAAATCGGTGAAGAACATAAACGGGTTAGTTTCGCCGTACTCCTCGCCCATAAACAGCAGCGGAATATGCGGCGACAGCAGCAGGGCAGCGTACATAACCTGAGTACGCTCGCTGCCGGCCAGGCTAATCAGCCGATCGCCGCGCGCGCGGTTGCCGGTTTGGTCGTGATTCTGAATAAAGTCGACAAAGGCCACCGGCGGCTGGCTGCGGCTATCGACACCGCGTTTCTCCCCGCTCTGCGGCGACACTTCGCCCTGATAAGCAAACCCTTCGGTCAGGACGCGGGCGAGCAGTTTCTCCGGCTGTTGGGCAAAATCCTGGTAATAAGCGTGGGTTTCGCCGGTTGCCAGCACGTGCATGGCATTGTGGAAATCATCGTTCCACTCCCCGCTGAACAGCGGCGTGGATCCATCCTGCGCCCGGCGATGCAGGAACGTGACGTTGCGGCAGTCTTCGGTGGTCAGGTGGATTGGGCGGCTGGTGATTTCAGCGCGGATGCGTTCGGCAATCTCAATCAGCACGTGCTTTGGCGAGCTATCGACAATCTGGTCAATGGCGTCGAAGCGTAATCCATCCAGCTGATACTCCTGCAGCCACCACAGCGGGGCATCGGCAATGTAGCGCCGCACCGCGTCAACGTGATAGGCGATGCCGGGTCCCCACGGTGTGTTACGCGATTGATCAAAAAAGTCCGGGGCCAGCAGCGGCAGATAGTTGCCCTCCGGGCCAAAATGGTTGAGCACGATATCCAGCACCACCGACAACCCAAGGCCGTGCGCCGCATCGACAAAGGCTTTCAGGTCGTCCGGCGTTCCGTAGGCGGAATGCGGCGCATACAGCAGCACGCCGTCATAGCCCCAGCCGCGCTCGCCGCCAAACTGCGACAGCGGCAGCAGCTCAATCACGGTGATGCCGAGTTCTGCCAGCTGCGGCAGTTTACCCATAGCGGCCTGCAAGGTGCCCTGCGGGGTAAAGGTGCCGACGTGCAGTTCATAGAACACGCTCTCTTCCCACGTTCGCCCCTGCCATCCGGCGTTTTGCCAGCGATAGCTGTGCGGATCGACGACCAGCGAAGGGCCGTTAACGTCCGTTTGCTGCGCGCGCGAAGCCGGGTCAGGCACGGCGGTGCCGTCCGCCAGCACAAACTGATAGGCGCTACCGGGTTTTACGTCTGCAAGCTGCAGCTCAAACCAGCCATCGCCGACGGTGTGCATCGGGTGCTCAACGTTATCCAGCTTCAGAGCGATTTTTTGCTGTCCGCTGGCCCAGAGACGAAAGTTCACCTGACCCGTTTCGTGATATTCGCTACCCCAACCCTTACCCAATGTGCTCGACTGCATTGAATCACCTCGTTATTGAGAACGCCACCAACAGCCGCTGCGCTAAAAATCAATCATAGACCAGATATGCCGACGCTGAAGTAAGAGGGGGCGTTTGATGCCCTGTATCAAAAGTCAGACTTCTGTACCCTTCTGTTATTTGTGGACTTCATCTATATTCGGAGGGGTAGAAACCCATGATAAAAGGAGGGGAGCGATGAACTATCTTAAAGAGTCGGCGGCGCACAAGGTCGAAGAGACCCAGTCAACGATTGTACTGACGCGCAAAAAAAATTCGCGCTGTGAAGAGTTTGCCCAGATCGTCGAGGCGGTGATGAGAGAGCACCCTGATGCCAAGACGCATATTGACAGTGAAAGCGGCGGCTATGACAAAGTGATCATCCTGAAATAACTGGCCCACCCGGTGGCATTCGCGCGCCGGGTCACTTTTCTGCGGATTTGAAAAATTCCAAAACCCGGCTATACATTGACAGCCTGATAATTACCTTAGAAATCATTACCTGAGGAGTGTGCGCCAGCACACAAATTCAGCCAAACCCGATTAATCACGCTTTTGCCTATGGCAGTAACTGGCCGCAATCACTTCCAATTGACTAGGAATCGTCCTAAAATGACCCCACAAAATAAGAGAGGGCATTATGATCGATTTAGAACTAGGGAACTGGAAAGACTTTATTGAAACCATGTTACGTAAGTAATGAGTTTCATTAAGATAAGCACGGCGAGCCTGGCAACCGGCTTGATCTTCAGTATCCCAAATAAATAAAAGGCAGCCCTTTCAGGCTGCCTTTTTGCTGCGGACAATCTTCCGGGTTTGTCTCTTACAGCGGCTTCTCCTTCAGCGGGAAGCGCCTGCGCACCACCACGAAGAACAGCGGTACAAAGAAGATCGCCAGTACCGTCGCCGAAATCATCCCGCCCATCACGCCCGTGCCTACCGCATGCTGACTGCTGGAACCGGCACCGTTGCTGATGGCCATCGGCAGCACGCCGAAGATAAACGCCAGCGAGGTCATCAGAATCGGTCGCAGGCGCTGGCGTGATGCCTCCAGCGTTGATTCAATCAGATCGCCTCCGCGGGTATTGAGATCGTTAGCGAACTCTACGATCAGAATGGCGTTTTTCGCCGACAGCCCGATCACCGTCAGCAGACCCACCTGGAAGTAAACATCGTTTTCCAGCCCGCGCAGCCAGGTGGCGACCAGCGCACCGATGACCCCCAGCGGCACCACCAGCATCACCGAGAAGGGAATCGACCAGCTCTCATACAGCGCGGCGAGGCACAGGAACACCACCAGCAGCGACAGCGCGTACAGCGCAGGGGCCTGCGCGCCGGTCATGCGCTCCTGCAGTGACGCCCCGGTCCACTGCAGGCCGATGCCGGTTGGCAGCTGGCTCACCAGCTTCTCCATTACGTCCATGGCGGCACCGTTACTGACGCCCGCGGCCGATTCACCGACAATTTCCAGCGCCGAGTAGCCGTTATAACGCTCGAGGCGCGGCGAACCGGTTTCCCAGTGGGTGGTGGCGAAGGCGGTAAACGGCACCATCTCCCCGTTGGTATTACGCACGTACCATTTACTGATGTCATCCGGCAGCATGCGGAACTTCGCGTCGGCCTGCACGTAAACTTTCTTGACGCGGCCACGGTCAAGGAAGTCATTGACGTAGGTCGAACCCCAGCCGGTTTGCAGGGTGGCGTTGATATCATCCAGCGAGACGGCCAGCGCCTGCGCCTTGCGCTGGTCGATATCAATGCGCAGCTGCGGGCTGTCATCCAGACCATTGTGGCGTACGCGGGTCAGCGCAGGGTTTTTCTGCGCCATCTCCAGCAGCGTATCGCGTGCGCTCATCAGGGCGTCGTGCCCCAGCCCGGCGTGGTCCTGCAGCTCCATATCGAAACCGGCGGAGTTACCCAGCCCGGTAATGGCCGGTGGGCTGCTGGCAATTACCCGTGCCTCCTTGATTTTACTCAAGGCTTTGGTGGCGCGTTCGATGATGGCAAAGGCGGAGTTTTCGCTGTCCTGCCGTTCTTTCCAGTCTTTCAGGCGCACAAACATACGCGCGACGTTCTGCCCGTTACCGCCCGGTCCCGAGCCGATAGTGGCAAACACCGACAGCACGTTTGTCTTCTCTTCGGTCAGGTAATACTTCTCAACTTTCTCCACCACTTTGGTGGTTTGCTGCAGCGTGGAACCCGGCGGCAGCTGGATCTGCGTGGTGAAGATACCGCGATCTTCCAGCGGCAGGAACGAGGTAGGCAGGCGCACAAACAGCAGGGCCATAATGGCGATCAGCGCCAGGTAGAGCAGCAGCCAGCGGCCACCTTTGGCGAGAATTCTGGCGACGCCGCGCTGGTAGCGTTGCGCTTGACTGTTGAACACGCGGTTAAACCAGCCGAAGAAGCCGCGACGACCGTGGTGATGCCCCTGCGCCAGCGGTTTCAGCAGGGTGGAGCACAGGGCAGGGGTAAGGATCATCGCCACCAGTACCGACAGCACCATGGCCGAAACAATTGTCACGGAGAACTGGCGGTAAATCGCACCGGTGGTGCCGCCGAAGAAGGCCATCGGCACAAAGACTGCCGACAGCACCAGCGCAATACCCACCAGCGCTCCCTGAATCTGGCCCATTGATTTGCGCGTCGCTTCCCGCGGTGACAGACCCTCCTCACTCATGATGCGCTCAACGTTCTCCACCACCACGATGGCATCGTCCACCAGCAGGCCTATTGCCAGCACCATCGCGAACATCGTCAGGGTGTTGATGCTGTAGCCAAAGGTGTAGAGCACGCCAAAGGTGCCCAGCAGCACCACGGGAACGGCAATGGTTGGGATCAGCGTGGCGCGGAAGTTTTGCAGGAACAGGTACATCACCAGGAACACCAGCAGCACCGCTTCGAACAGGGTTTTCACCACGTCCTCAATCGAGGCTTTAACAAATGGCGTGGTCTCATAAGCGATTTCGGTTTTCAGGCCGTGCGGAAAATAGTGTGACAGCTCTTCCAGGCGGGCGCGCACCAGCTTGTCGGTTTCCATTTCGTTGGCGCCGGATGCCAGCTTGATACCGAGACCAGAAGCGGGCAGGCCATTGTAGCGGCTGAGGAAGTCATATTTTTCGGCGCCCAGTTCGACTTTTGCCACCTGGCCGAGGGTGACCACCGAGCCGTCGGTATTCACTTTTAGCGTAATTTCGCGGAACTGCTCCGGGGTTTGCAGCAGCGACTGGGAGTTGATGGTGGCGTTCAGCGCCTGGCGATCAAGGGAGGGCAGGCCACCGAGCTGGCCGACGGCGACCTGGCTGTTCTGCGATTCGATGGCGCTGACCACATCGGCGGTGGTCAGCGCATAGTTAATCAGCTTATCCGGGTCGAGCCAGATACGCATCGCATACTGCGAGCCGTAGGCATCCACCTGACCGACGCCGTCAATACGGCTGAGGGGATCCTGGATATTACTGGCAACGTAGTCGGAGATATCCTGCTTGTCCATGCTGCCGTCGGTGGAGACAAACGCCACCATCAGGATATTACTGTCGCCGGTTTTATTGACGGTGACCCCCTGCGACTGCACGTCCTGCGGCAGTTTACGCAGGGCGGCCTGCAGCTGGTTCTGCACCTGCTGGCGCGCTTCATCCGGGTTGGTCCCGGCGGTAAAGGTGAGGGTGATGGTGGCCTGGCCGGTGTTACTGCTCTGCGATGACATGTACATCAGATTGTCGATGCCGGTCATGTTCTGTTCAATCACCTGAGTCACGGTGTTTTCCAGCGTTTCGGCAGAAGCACCCGGATAGTTAGCCGTAATGCGTACGTTGGGGGGAGCCAGATCGGGATACTGTTCAATCGGCAGCGAGACAATCGCCAGGCCGCCGGTTAAGCACAGCAGGATCGCCAGCACCCAGGCAAAAATGGGGCGGTCGATAAAGAAATTCGCCATCTCGAGCTCCGCAGCGTGTTATCTGAGTAAAGAGTAGAAGAAAAGAGTGCCGGTATTTCCTGCGGCGTTAGGCATATTGCGTCCAGCGCGGAGCAAAATTTTTAATTTATTCAACACGCTCCGGCAGTTAATCACTTTACCTGCCCGTGTGTCAGTAATCGTGGAGAAAATGAGGAGAATATGTAAATTATCGTACGAAAGCGGCCCGGCCAGTTACAGGTTGGCGTGCGGGCTGGATAACCAGAGCACGGTGGCGGCCACGCGTGAGTGCACGTTTAGCTTACGCAGCACATTGCGGATGTGCACCTTCACAGTCTGCTCTGAAATCGCCAGGCAGTCGGCTATCTGACGGTTCGCCAACCCGCTGGCCACCTCACGCAAGACTTCACGCTCGCGCCCGGTGAGAATACTCAGCCGATCGGCCTGCTGTACTGCGGCGCCGTAAACCCCCTGCAGAGCCGCGCTCCAGGCCTTACCGCCCAGCGCAACCTTGACGATCTCTGCCAGCAGTGGCTCCGTTTCGGTGCGTTTTAGAATCACTCCCTGAACTCCGGAAGTCATCAGTGCCGAAAAGTCAGCGCACTGCTGGTTTATTAACACCGCAATCTGCGAATCGGCCGAAGCGCCGCGCAGCGCACTGATCGCATCCGGGTAGGGCATATCGCTGATTTCACGCTCCAGCAGGATCAGGGTGGGGCGCAGGCTGCGCGCTCTGCTCACCCCTTCGGCACCGCTTTTTGCCTCCACTATCAGCTTAAAACGCGGGTCTTGCGCCAGCAGGCTGTGCAGTCCGTAACGTACCAGCGGGTGGCTTTCGATAATCAATACGCTGAAATCATGATCTTCCATAACCTTCACTCCTTGCCTGCGGGCGGCGAATTGAGGGCAACGTACTCTCATCACCCTTTCAATCAAGTGGGTAGTGTAATGCCGGCAGGGAGTTTGCAGAAGTAGCAAAAGCGGGCACTTTCACGCCCTGTTACATCAGTTGGCTTTTGACATACTTCTTGACGTTTGGCGCCAGTTGGCTGGTTTTTCGTTGACAATGCTTTAACGCTTTTACCTAACCCTCACCCTGCTTTTCATTGAACCAGGCCATAATTAACCCATCAACCACGTTAAGTAGTGAGATTGACCGCAAGACCCCAGCATTACCCTCATCCCTGTATGTCCCTGTGTAGTACTTAGTGTTTTCACTGACCGACCGCAAATTGTGGTCGGTTTTTTTATGCGTTCTCCGACAAAAATCACAAAAGCTCACGATTTCGGTCGTGGATTTTTTGCGTCAGTTAATCAGAACGGTTAGGATGCATCGCCGCATTTTCCCTGCCTGCGTCAAGAATATAACTACAGCTGGCAGGGGAGTTGTTCAGACATGCGACAGTGTACGCAATCGTTTGGTCGGCATCTTCGAAAACAGATAAGAAAACAGGATACCCGGGACAGGTAGCCGCATCACTCTTTTGTGGACAGGACAACTAGGATAGAAAATGAAAGCTGATAAAAAATCTGGCGCAGACAAACGCGCTGCAAGAAGACGTTGGTTAAATTCTCATGATTCCGGCTACCATAAAGCTATGGACAACCGTCACGTTCAGATGATTGCCATCGGCGGCGCGATTGGTACGGGTCTGTTCCTCGGCGCAGGCGCCCGCCTGCAGGCAGCGGGGCCGGCGCTGGCGCTGGTCTATTTAGTCTGCGGTATCTTCTCCTTCTTCATTCTGCGCGCGCTTGGCGAACTGGTACTGCACCGCCCGTCAAGCGGCAGCTTCGTCTCCTACTCCCGTGAGTTCCTGGGTGAAAAAGCCTCTTACGTGGCGGGCTGGATGTACTTCGTCAACTGGGCGATGACCGGGATTGTGGATATCACCGCCGTGGCGCTCTACATGCACTACTGGGGCGCGTTCGGCGATGTGCCGCAGTGGGTGTTTGCCCTTGGTGCGCTGGCCATTGTCGGCACGATGAATATGATCGGCGTGAAGTGGTTCGCCGAAATGGAGTTCTGGTTTGCGCTGATTAAAGTGCTGGCGATCGTGATTTTCCTGGTGGTCGGTGTGGTATTCCTCGGCAGCGGCAAGCCGCTGGACGGTAACGCGACCGGCTTCCATCTGATCACCGACAACGGCGGCTTCTTCCCCAATGGTCTGATGCCGGCGCTGGTGCTGGTGCAGGGGGTGGTGTTTGCCTTTGCCTCAATTGAGCTGGTGGGCACCGCCGCGGGCGAGTGTAAAGACCCGAAAACCATGCTGCCAAAAGCGATCAACAGCGTGATCTGGCGTATTGGCCTGTTCTACGTCGGCTCGGTAGTGCTGCTGGTGCTGCTGCTGCCGTGGAATGCCTATCAGGCCGGTCAAAGTCCGTTCGTGACCTTCTTTACCAAGCTGGGCGTGCCTTACGTCGGCAGCATTATGAATATCGTGGTACTGAGCGCAGCGCTTTCCAGCCTGAACTCCGGCCTCTATTCAACCGGGCGTATCCTGCGCTCGATGTCGATGGGCGGATCTGCGCCGAAGTTCATGTCGAAAATGAGCGGCCAGCAGGTGCCTTATATGGGGATTCTGGTCACCATCGGCGTATACATCATCGGCGTGTACCTGAACTACGTGGTGCCATCGCGCGTGTTTGAGATCGTACTGAACGTTGCGGCGCTGGGGATTATCTCCTCCTGGGCATTTATCGTGGTGTGCCAGATGCGCCTGCGTAAAGCCATCAAAGAGGGCAAGGCGGAAGATGTGAGCTTTAAAATGCCGTGGGCGCCGTTTACCTCCTGGCTGACGCTGCTGTTCCTGGCCAGCGTGCTGGTGCTGATGGCGTTTGACTACCCGAACGGCACCTACACCATTGCGGCTATCCCGCTGATTGCCGTGGTGCTGGTACTGGGCTGGTTTGGCGCCCGCAAGCGTGTGAATGCGCTGGCGCAGGAAGAACATAACCACTAATCGCCATCGGCGAAATGCTCAGGTCATCACGGTAAGGGTCAGGCATGCCTGACCCTTTGTCTTTCAGATAGTTTTCCCTCGCGTTGCGTTCTAAGATGGCAGACTCCCGATTCATCTCAACGGAGCCTGTATGTCAGCCAAGATCGACGTCATCAAAAATAAAATCCTGTCAGAAAACTGGTTCACCCTGCGCAACTTTACCTACGAGATCACCGCGAAGGACGGCTCCACCCTCCGCCACAAGCGCGAAGTGTACGATCGTGGCAACGGCGCCACTATCCTGCTGTACAACCGCGATAAAAACAGCGTGGTGCTGACGCGTCAGTTCCGCATTGCCACCTGGGTTAACGGCAATCCCAGCGGCATGCTGATTGAAGCCTGTGCCGGGCTGCTTGATGATGATTCGCCAGAAGACTGCATCCGTAAAGAAGCCATTGAAGAGACCGGTTACGCGGTGGGCGAAGTCGAAAAGCTGTATGAGCTCTACATGTCGCCGGGCGGCGTGACCGAGCTGATCCACTTTTTTGCCGCGGAGTATAGCGATGCCCAGCGCGATAACGCCGGGGGCGGGGTAGAGGATGAGGATATCGACGTGCTGGAAGTGACCTTCCCGGAAGCCTGGGCGATGGTCAAAGATGGCCGCATCAAAGATGGTAAAACGGTAACCCTGTTACAGCATGCACTGATTGAAGGCTGGCTGCGTCTGAGTTGAATCTGACCACGACTGTCCGATAAATCCGATTGAGGCCCTGGGCGCAGCAACGCATGATGGAATCAGTGCACAGATCGTCTGTGCTAATATTCTTCTTTGCCTCACATCACCGGGACCCCTCGATCAATGCCTTACTGGACGAAATGGTCAGTGCTGCCCCTGTTTTTGTTTGCGGCAGCGTTGCAGGCCCAGCCGTTACAGAAGACTTTTTCTGACTGGCAGATTACCTGCAACAACCTCAACAGCTGCGAAGCGCGCAGTTTCCCTGGCGATAACGGGCTGGCAATGACGCTGGAGCGTGCGGCGGGGAATAATGCCCAGGCCGAACTGCGCATCGATTATGGCAACCGCTACAGTGGCGAACTGACGGGCGGCGCGCTGCGCGACAACCTGCTGCTGGATGGACGACGGCTGCAGCTCGACCTTAAACACTGGGATGTGGAGCCGCACCACCTGCTGACCCATCACGCTATCTCTATCGATGAATTCCTCGCTCAGGTGATGGATGCCGATGCCATCCAGCTGCTCTACCGGGCGGATGCCACGGTGTCGCTGCACGGCCTGAAGGCGGCGCTGCTGCTGATGGATGAGGTGCAGGGGCGCGTCAACGGTGCCAGTGCCTGGATTAAGCGTGGCGACCGCGCCGCGTGGGATGTACCGCCGGTGCCGGCGCTGCCGCAGGTTGCCCCGCCGCCGCGCCCGCCGCTGGCACTGACGCACGATGAAACCAGCGGGCTGATCGATTTCGGCACCTGGCGGGTTAACAGCGATAGCTGTTCGCTTAATCCGCAGCGGCGCGAGGTCAGCGTTTCTCCCTTGAACGATGAGAAGGCACTGCTGCTGGTGAGCTGTGAAATGGGGGCGTATAACACCATCGATCTCGCGTTTGAAGTGACGCGCAGCCAGCCTTATGTCTCCAAAAGCGTCACGCTGACGCTGCCGTTCGCACCGCCCGAGCAGAGCAGTAAACAGCTGGAGCTGGTCAATGCCGACTTTGATGCGGCACGCGGTGAGCTGCTGACCTACAGTAAGGATCGCGGCCTGGGCGACTGCGGTGTGGCGACCCGCTGGCAGTATAATGGTCGCGAGTTTGTGCTGGCGGAATACGCCCAGGAGAGCACCTGTGACGCCTGGCACAGCAGCGACCAGTGGCCGACGCTGTGGGTCAGTAATCATTCCCAGCCACCGGCTACTGCCAGCGTGGAAATGCAGCCTTAATTTCCTTTTCTTTACTCCCCGCTTAATTTCCTGCAGCCCATTGATGTGTCATGGGCTGCACGCCCGCGCCTGCTTATCCCCGCCCTGAAACTCTGTTGATATTAACGCTCTGAATTTCTGAACACCTGGCTATTCACTTTCTCACTATTTATTTATCCAGATTAGCTGGAAGGACCGACTTTTGCCTTATGCCGGTCGTCTGGCCGGGATGGTGGTTGGCATGCTGATCCCTTCCTCGCACTATTGTTCACACCATAAAAAAACCGCCTTGCGGCGGTTTTTTTTCACATTTATTTCGCTATCAGTGTGGTTTCAGCAGCGCTTCGGCATGGCTGACGATGTTTTCCACCGTAAAACCAAATTCCGGGAACAGCTTATCAGCGGGAGCCGACTCACCAAATCCGGTCATGCCAACAATAGCGCCGTTCAGGCCGACATATTTATACCAGTAGTCAGCAATTCCGGCTTCCACCGCGACGCGTTTCGTCACGCCGGAAGGCAGTACGGATTCACGGTAGGCGGCATCCTGCGCGTCGAACAGGTCGGTAGAGGGCAGGGAGACTACCCGTACTTTATGGCCGCTGGCCGTCAGTTTTTCAGCTGCGCCCAGGGTAATTTCTACCTCGGAACCGGTCGCGATCAGGATCACTTCCGGCGTGCCGTCGCTGTCTTTCAGCACATAGCCACCGCGTGAGATATTCTCCAGCTGCGCTGGAGTACGCTCCGGCTGCGCCAGGTTCTGACGCGAGAGGATCAGCGCGGTTGGACCGTGATGACGCTCGACGGCATGCTTCCACGCCACGGCGGTTTCTACCTGGTCGCACGGGCGCCAGACGCTCATATTCGGCGTGACGCGCAGGCTCGCCAGCTGCTCGACCGGCTGGTGGGTTGGGCCATCTTCGCCCAGGCCGATGGAGTCGTGGGTATAAACCATAATCTGGCGCGCCTTCATCAGCGCCGCCATGCGCACCGCGTTACGCGCATATTCCACAAACATCAGGAAGGTGGCGGTATACGGAATAAAGCCGCCGTGATGAGCCAGGCCATTGGCAATTGCCGTCATCCCGAACTCGCGCACGCCATAGTGGATATAGTTACCGGCAAAGTCCTCTTTGATCGACTTCGAGCCTGACCAGATTGTCAGGTTGCTCGGTGCCAGGTCAGCGGAGCCGCCCAGGAACTCTTTCAGCAGCGGACCGTAGGCTTCCAGCGCGTTTTGTGAGGCTTTACGGCTGGCGATTTTCTGTGGATTAGCCTGCAGCTGTTCAATGTATTTCTGGGTCTCTGCCTGCCAGTTATCCGGCATGCCGCCATCCATACGACGAGTAAACTCTGCCGCCAGTTCCGGGTGCGCAGCCTGATAGGCGGCGAACTTTTCGTTCCAGCTTTTCTCGTGTTTCGCACCGGCTTCTTTCGCATCCCACTGCGCATAAATCTCTTTCGGGATCTCAAACGGCGGGTAGTTCCAGCCCAGTTCTTTGCGCGCCAGCGCCACTTCTTCCACGCCCAGCGCAGCACCGTGCGACTCTTCCTTACCGGCTTTATTCGGTGAACCGAAGCCGATAATGGTTTTACAAACGATCAGCGACGGTTTATCGGTGACGCTCTGCGCCTCTTTGATCGCCGCGGCAATGGCGTCCGGGTTATGGCCGTCGATGTCGTGGATCACATGCCAGTGATAGGCTTCAAAGCGTTTCGCCGTGTCGTCAGTAAACCAGCCGTCGGTCTCACCATCAATCGAGATGCCGTTATGGTCATAGAAACCAATCAGCTTGCCAAGGCCGAGCGTACCCGCCAGAGAACTGACTTCATGGGAGATGCCTTCCATCAGGCAGCCATCGCCCATAAACACGTAGGTGAAGTGGTCGACAATTTCGTGGTCAGGGCGGTTGAACTGGGCGCCCAGCGTGCGTTCGGCGATCGCCATCCCCACCGCATTGGCCAGACCCTGGCCCAGCGGGCCGGTGGTGGTTTCCACGCCCGGCGTATAGCCGATCTCCGGGTGACCGGGGGTTTTGGAGTGCAGCTGACGGAAGTTTTTCAGCTCTTCTATCGGCAGGTCGTAGCCGCTGAGGTGTAGCAGGCTGTAAAGCAGCATTGAGGCATGACCGTTGGAGAGGATAAAGCGGTCGCGGTCGGCCCATGTTGGGTTGGCCGGGTTGTGATGCAGGAATTCACGCCACAGCACTTCCGCGATATCCGCCATGCCCATCGGTGCGCCAGGGTGGCCGGAATTGGCTTTTTGCACGGCGTCCATACTGAGTGCGCGGATTGCGTTAGCCAGTTCTCTACGTTGAGACATAATTTTCTCCCGAAAGTGGTGGAGGCGGGCCAGTGGCCCGCCTTAATAGAGGTAATAAAGAGGTTACAGCTTAGCGGCGAGCACATCTTCCAGCTTCTGCTGGTCGACGGCGAACTGACGAATACCTTCCGCCAGTTTTTCTACTGCCATTGGGTCCTGATTGTGTTCCCAGCGGAATTCAGATTCAGACAGCGAGGCTGGCTGATGGAAAGCTTCGGTTGATGGGGTCAGCTTGCGCTCCAGCGGCGCGTTGCTGGCCTGCAGTTCTTCCAGCAGATTAGGGGAGATGGTCAGGCGGTCACAGCCTGCCAGCGCAACAATTTGCTCGGTCTTACGGAAGCTGGCACCCATGATCACGGTGTTGTAGCGGTGCTGCTTATAGTATTCGTAGATCTTACGTACCGACTGCACGCCTGGATCTTCATCCACGTTATACGGGTCCAGCGGTTTGCGGCTGTTGTACCAGTCGTAGATACGGCCAACAAACGGGGATATCAGGAACACGCCCGCTTCGGCACAGGCACGGGCCTGGGCGAAGGAGAACAGCAGCGTCAGGTTACACTGGATGCCGTTCTTTTCCAGCTCTTCCGCCGCTTTGATGCCTTCCCAGGTGGAAGCCAGTTTGATCAGGATGCGCGAGCGGTCAATGCCGTTCTCTTCATACATTCTTACCAGCTTCTCGGCTTTGGTCACGCACATACCGCGGTCAAAGGAGAGGCGCGCATCCACCTCGGTAGAAACACGGCCGGGAACGCTTTTCAGAATTTCCATACCGAGGTTGATGGCGACTTTGTCGCTGGCGTTAATGATCTGGGTCTCTTTACTGCCGCCCTGTTTTTTAGCGTAGTCGATGGCGTCAGTAATCAGATGCTTATAAGAGTCGAGGCCGGAGGCTTTCAGGATCAGAGACGGGTTAGTGGTAGCATCCTGCGGGTGGTAGTTACGAATCGATTCAATATCACCACTGTCTGCCACCACGGTGGTGAATTGTTTTAGTGCGTCTAGCTGGTTCATCTCTTTAAGCTCCTTGAATACCCTTGATACTTCAGGCTGCACAGGCGCTAAGTGCCTGCCTGCAACCCCAACTATTTTGGGTGTAACGATGATAAGAAAAATATCTCAGGCGGATCACAGTGCATCAGGCGCTGTCGAATAGGAATGCGCTTTTTCTGATTGTTGCAATGGGCCCGCCCAATGGGTGATGCCTTATCACTCTTAGCGGAAGTTTACGCCATCGCGGCGCTGACCTTTAACCGCCTGTAAGCTGCTCGTAGTAACCAATTCTTTCGATTTTAGGCGCCGAACGGCCCCCTTCAAATTCGGCTTTGAGCCAGGCTGCCACAATGGATTTTGCCAGCTCCAGCCCAATTACGCGGGCGCCCAACGTGATGATTTGCGCGTTATTGCTTTTACGCGCGCGCTCAGCTGAGTAAGTGTCATGGCACTGAGCGGCGCGGATGCCGGGCACTTTATTCGCCGTGATACTCATTCCTATGCCCGTACCGCACACCAGGATGCCACGTTGATGCCGGCCAGTCTTGATGGCTTGTGCCACTGTCCAGGCAATATCAGGGTAGGCGCAACCGCTCTCCTGCTGCATGTCAGCACTGTAATCAGTGGTGGCAAAGCCCGCCTGCTGCAGGTAGTTGACCAGGATGTTTTTTAACTCAATGGCGGCATCATCAGCGCCAATCGCAATAGAAAGCATAGCAGATCTCCAAAATAACGTGACGGAAGCGGCGAGATCCCTGGGATCGCACCGGCACAGAAGTACCCTAATCGCAATAAAACAAATGTTCAATAGAAGTTCATTTGATTGTTTGTTTTCTGGCTGTTCATAAAAATAAAATAGGGTCTTGTCACATATTCAGGATCTGAAAACGAGTGGTAGCCCACTGATTACGCTTTTTATGCACCAAATCACAATTTAAGCTCTCTCCGGTTGGCTTATCCATAAGCCCTGCGTACTGTTCAATTGTTACTTTGATGTGTAAATGATCAAAAAGTCGAGGAGATGATTATGTGCCAGCAGTGTGAAGTGCAGAACCGCCGTAAAGAGGGAATTCCGTCACGGATGAAGGCTGTTGTGGCATTTGCGCCCGGAGACTACCGCCTGCAGGAAGTGGAGGTGCCGTCCATTGGCCCGGGCGAAATTCTGGTGAAGGTTGAGGCTTGCGGGATATGCGCAGGCGATGTCAAAGCCTGGGAGGGCGCGCCGAGCTTCTGGGGCGATGACAAGCAGCCTGCCTATATTAAGGCGCCAATGATCCCCGGCCATGAATTTATTGGTCATGTCGTGGCGCTGGCCGACGATGTTGAACAGTTTGCGCTAGGCGATCGGGTGATCTCCGAGCAGATTGTGCCGTGCTGGGGCTGCCGTTTCTGCAATCGCGGTCAGTACTGGATGTGTGAAAAACACGATCTGTACGGTTTCCAGAACAACGTCAATGGCGGTATGGCGCAGTATATGAAGTTCACCAAAGAGGCGATCAACTACCACGTGCCCGCTGAGCTGCCAATTGAAGATGCCATTCTGATTGAGCCTTACGCCTGTTCGTTCCACGCCGTGCAGCGTGCCAACATCAAGCTGGGCGATGTGGTGGTGCTGGCAGGAGCGGGGACGCTGGGCCTGGGAATGATCGGGGCAATCAAGAAATCCGGCCCGGCGAAACTGGTGGTGCTGGACCTTTCTGACGACCGTCTGGAACTGGCAAAGCGCTTCGGCGCCGATATTGTCATTAACCCCGCGCGTCAGGACGCGGAGAAAATCGTTAAGGAGATGACTGAAGGATACGGCTGCGACATCTATATCGAAGCGACCGGTGCAGGAAAATCTGTTGAGCAGGGGCTGGCGATGATCCGCAAGCTCGGCACGTTCGTCGAATTCTCGGTATTCAAAGATCCGGTCAGTATCGACTGGAGCATTATCAGCGATCGCAAAGAGCTTGACGTGCTCGGTTCCCACCTTGGTCCTTACTGTTACCCGCTGGTCATTGAGGGCATTCGTGACGGATCGCTGCCGACCCGTGGCGTGGTGACACACACCTTGCCGCTTGAACGTTTTGCTGAAGGATTTGACCTGATGAAGCGCGGTGTTGATTCCATCAAAGTGGTGCTCAATCCCAATCTTTAAACCAAATCTCACGGTGCGGTCGTCCCGCTTAATCCGGGCGCACTTCCTGACATTTTTTCCAGGGGGTTGTATGTTGCAACGAATGATTGACCGCATTGGCCTGTCGCCGAAGCTGCTGTTGGGCTATGCCGGGGTACTGATCTTTATGATGGGTGAGGGGCTGGAGCAGGGCTGGCTGTCGCCTTATCTGATTGAGAATGGCATGACCGTTCAGCAGTCTGCGCTGCTGTTTAGCGTTTACGGTTTTGCCGCCGCGATTGCCGCGTGGTTCTCTGGCGTGCTGGCAGAGATCTTCACCGCCAGGCGGGTGATGCTGGCCGGGCTGGTGATGTTTATGATCGGCTCTGTGCTGTTCCTCACTTTCGGTCTGCCCAGCCATCATCTGGCAACCATGATCCCGACTTACGCGTTGCGTGGCCTGGGTTATCCGCTGTTTGCCTACGGTTTTCTGGTGTGGGTCGCGTATGAGGCACCGAAAGAGCGCCTCGGCTCGGCGGTGGGCATCTTCTGGTTTGTCTACAGCGGCGGCCTGAGCGTGCTCGGGGTGCTTTACTCCAGCATTGCCTTGCCCTGGCTCGGGGAGATCCACACGCTATGGAGTGCACTGATTTTTGTCATGCTCGGTGCGATGATCGCCCTGTTCCTCAACCGCGGCGGTGAGACGGTAGAGGAAAAACGCGAGAAACCGTCGCTGGCATATGTATTGAAGGGCATCACCATTGCCTTTGAAAATCCGAAGATTGGCCTTGGCGGTATCGTGCGCACTATCAATACCTCGGCGGCGTATGGCTTCGTGGTGTTTATGCCGACCTACATGATGGACCTGGGCTTTACCCGCACCGACTGGCTGCACATGTACGCCGCGCTGTGGGGCGTCAATATCATCTTCAACCTGCTGTTCGGCATTGTCAGTGACGGTTTAGGCTGGCGCAACGTGGTGATGTGGTTTGGCTGCATCGGCTGCGCGATGACTACCCTGTTGTTCTTCTATATGCCGCAGTGGGTTGGCCCCAACTACTGGGCTACCGTCACTATGGCCGGGCTGTTCGGCGCCTGCCTGGCGGCATTTGTGCCCTTGTCAGCCCTGATGCCCACCCTGGCACCTGAAAATAAAGGTGCCGCGATGTCGATTCTCAATCTGGGCGCAGGGCTGAGTACCTTTGTCGGCCCGGCGGTGGTCGGGCTGTTTATCGGTTCGCTCGGCGCTACCGGGGTGATCTGGATTTACACCGGTCTCTATCTGGTGGCGGCGCTGCTGATGAAGTTCGTCACGCTGCCTGCGGGTTCATCGCACCCGGTACCTTCGGCCTCCGGCCCGCTGATTAAACAAAAAGGAGCTTCATGATGAAACTGCCATTAGACGGCAAAGTTGCGCTAATTACCGGTGGTGCGGCAGGCATTGGTTATGCCATCGCCCAGGAATTTTGCAGCAGGGAGCGCGAGTGGCGCTGCTGGATCGTGACGACCGTGTGGGGCACATTGCCGCCGCATTAAACGCTGAACACGCGCTGGGTATAGCGTTGGATGTGACTGTACCCACGGCGGTTAACGCGGCGGTGGCAGAGGTGATTAGCCACTTTGGTGCGCTGGATATTGCCGTCAACTGTGCCGGCGTGGCGCTGCTTGGGCCGGCGGAAGCGCTCAGTGAAGCAGACTGGGACCGAACGCTGGATATCAATCTTAAAGGCACGTTTTTAGTGTGTCAGGCGGCGGGGCAGTATTTCCTGCGTCAGCAAAGCGGCAACATTATCAATATGGCCTCGCAGGCAAGCGTGGTAGCGCTGCCGCAGCACATTGCCTACTGCGCCAGTAAAGCGGCGGTGGTGGGGTTAACCCAGGTGCTGGCGCTGGAGTGGGGACCGCACAATATCAACGTCAACGCCATCTCTCCGACCGTGGTGCTGACCGAGCTGGGCGCGAAAGCCTGGGCAGGCGAAGCCGGGGAAGCCCACAAAAAACAGATCCCGCTGCGTCGCTTTGCTGAGCCAGCGCACATTGCCGCTACCGCACTGTTCCTTGCCAGCCCTGGAGCGGCAATGATGAACGGCGCCAATGTGGTGGTCGACGGTGGTTTCACCATCTGCTGAGGTGCCACAGGCGCATCAATAATAAGGAGTGACAATGAATCGCATTATTAACGACCCCGATTATGTTGTAGAGGATGCCATCCAGGGCTATCTGAAAGCGCATCCAGCGGTGTATCAGGCGACTGAAAATCCGCGCGTACTGAAGCGCCCGCAGGCCCCCATCAAGGGGAAAGTCGGGGTAATCACCGGCGGAGGTTCCGGGCATGAACCCGCATTCCTCGGCTATATGGGAGAGAACATGCTCGATGCCGTGGCGATTGGTGAAGTGTTCTCCTCGCCAACGGCAGGTGCTTTCCTCGACGCGTGCAAAGCGGCGGACGGCGGTGCGGGTGTCGCCTGTCTGTACGGTAACTACGCGGGCGATAATATGAACGTCAAAATGGCAATCAAAAAAGCGACCGCTGCGGGCATTGAGGTAAAAACCGTGGTGGCGAACGATGATGTCGCCTCCGCTCCGGCCAGTGAAAAAGCACGACGTCGCGGCGTAGCGGGCGAAATTCTGATGTGGAAAGTCGGGGCGGCGGCGGCGGCTCTGGGATATGACCTCGATGGCGTGATCGGCGTAGCGCAAAAGGCGATCGATAACTGTCGTTCCATCGGCGTCGGTTTGAGTTCCTGCACGATTCCTGCAGTGGGTAAACCGAATTTCCATATTGAGCCGGGCACGATGGAGATTGGCATCGGCCATCACGGTGAACCTGGGATCGAAGTGGTTCCGACTCAGAGCGCACGTGAGATCGCGGCCACCATGCTGAACTTTGTGCTGGAGGAGCCTGTAAGCGGCCCACATCCGGAGGTGGTGGTGCTGGCGTCCGGTCTTGGGGCCACGCCGGTAATGGAACTCTATATTTATTACGCCGAAGTAGAGAGGCTGCTGACGGAAAAAGGTATTCGGGTCCACCGGGCGCTAGTCGGTAACTACTTTACCTCGCTGGAGATGATGGGCGTGACGCTAACAGTGATGACGCTGGACGATGAACTGAAGAAACTGGTGGACCTGCCAACGCAGGCGCCGGGTTTAACCCACATGGAGTGAGATCATGACACAATTTTCGACGCAGCACGGCGACATCCTCGTGAACGATCTGGTTAGCGTTATTCGGCAAAATCGTGATTACCTGAGCGAGATTGACGGGGCTATCGGCGATGGCGATCACGGCATCAATATGGCTAAGGGATTCACTCAGTGTGGGGAGAAACTCTCGCCACAGCATTCGCTGGCGCAGGCGTTCGACAAGCTTTCAGATGCGCTGATGGAGGGGATCGGCGGATCGATGGGGCCGTTATACGGTAGCCTGTTTATGGGAATGGCCGACAGCATCCGCGACAAGTCCGCGCTGAGCGCCCCCGAGTTTGCCGCCATGCTGCGGGCTGGGCTTAGCGAGCTGCAGGATATCAGTGAGGCGGGCGTTGGCGACAAATGCCTGATGGATACGCTGATCCCGGCGGTGGAAGCGGCAGAGGCGACGGCGGCAAACGGTTATCCTGCCATGTTAGCCGCGCTGACGCAGGCGGCGGTTAAAGGGCGAGACTCAACCAAAGATCTGGTGGCGAAAATCGGCCGCGCCAGCCGTCTTGGTGAACGCTCTCGCGGCGTGCTGGATGCTGGCGCAGTCTCCTGCTGTCTGCTGTTGACGCAGATGGCAGATTGCGTCGAGCGTTCCTTAAGTACGGAAACAGCCTAATTTGACGAGAGAGAAATCCGCCCGGTCAAAGTAAAAAATGGTGTAAATTGTTGCCTGAGGCGCGGTGAGTTCTTCCGCGCCAGCACCTCAAACCGACAAGAGAGACGACTGCCCGGATGGAAAAAAACACGCTATCTCAGGACACTGAACTGCTGACGGAAATTGCCGTTGCATATTATCAGGATGAAATCACCCAAGAAGAGATTGCGCGTAAATTTGGTATCTCCCGTATTAAAGTGGGGCGCCTGCTCAAGCGGGCGAAAGAAGAGGGCATCGTTGAGATTAACGTGCGTTATCACCCGGTGTTCAGTACCCGGCTGGAGCAGCAGCTGCTGGAGCGCTTCCCGCTGCAGCGGGCGCTGATCGCCCTCGACCATCAGGATGAAGAAGAGCAGCGCCGTCAGGTGGCAGCCCTGGTGGCGATGCATCTCTCGCAGTCGCTAAAAGATAACGCGGTGGTGGCGGTCGGGCAGGGGCGCAATATCGCGGCGGTGGCGGACCACCCTGGCAGCGTTCCCACCCGCAGCTGCCACTTTATCAGCGGCATTGGCGGCACCCACCGTCCCGGTGATGCCATTAACGCCGACCATATTAGCCGCCGCCTGGCGAAAAAATTTGGCGGGATCAGCGAAACGCTTTACGCCCCGGCCTATGTGGAAAACCGGGCGTTGAAAGCGGCTTTTATGCAGAACGGCACCATTAAAGAGACGCTGGACCGCGCCCGTAAAGCGGATGTGGCACTGGTCGGTATCGGCGATATGAACGAAAATAGCTATATGGTAAAGCTCGGCTGGTTCACCCCGCATGAGATCATTGATGCCAGCCTTAATCACGGCGTGATCGGCGACATCGCTGGTTATGACTTCTTCAACGCGCACGGTCAGCATGTGGATACGGTAATGAACGATCGGGTGATTGGCCTGAGTATTGATGAACTGCGTAAAATTCCCTGCGTGATTGCCATCGCCTCCGAAAACACCAAAGCGATGGCGATTCTCGGTGCATTGCGCACTGGCGCGATCGATATTATTGCCACTTCCGCACAGAATATCCGTACGTTATTGAATATGACCAAATAATGTTTCGCGGGCTGAGCGAAAAAGAGGGTCAGCCCTACTGTAGGGGGCGATCCTCTTTTTCGATCGGCCCTTATCATGCGATTGCCAATTCTATGCACTCCCTCAAGTTTTTCCCCCGTCCGCCCCTTCTATACTGGGATGTTTGTACCCTCAGAAAAGAAAAGGATCCTGCGAATGGACGATCAGTTTAAAACAGAGTGCGCTCGATTTTCATCAGTTCCCGGTCCCGGGAAAAATTCAGGTTTCCCCGACTAAGCCGCTCGCCACCCAGCGCGATCTGGCGCTGGCCTACTCCCCTGGCGTGGCTGCGCCTTGCCTGGAGATTGCCGCCGATCCGCTGGCGGCGGATAAATACACCGCCCGTGCCAACCTGGTGGCGGTGATCTCCAACGGTACGGCAGTGCTCGGGCTGGGCAATATCGGCGCGCTGGCGAGTAAGCCGGTGATGGAGGGGAAGGGCGTACTGTTTAAGAAATTCGCCGGGATCGACGTGTTTGATATCGAAGTGGACGAGCTGGATCCCGACAGGCTGATCGACGTGGTGGCGGCGCTGGAGCCGACTTTTGGCGGTATTAATCTGGAGGAT
The DNA here is from genome assembly GCA_910589765.1 of Avena atlantica. Classification (NCBI taxonomy): domain Eukaryota; kingdom Viridiplantae; phylum Streptophyta; class Magnoliopsida; order Poales; family Poaceae; genus Avena; species Avena atlantica. The sequence continues at coordinate 856,506 of CAJUWN010001575.1, read as the reverse complement.
ATCAAAGCGCCAGAGTGCTTCTACATCGAAAAGAAACTGCGCGAGCGCATGAATATCCCGGTGTTCCACGACGATCAGCACGGCACGGCGATCATCTGTACCGCCGCGGTGCTCAACGGGCTGCGCGTGGTGAAGAAAAACATCTCCGACGTGCGGCTGGTGGTCTCCGGCGCCGGCGCTTCTGCCATTGCCTGCCTTAACCTGCTGGTGGCGCTGGGTATGCAGAAGCACAACATCGTGGTGTGCGATTCGAAAGGGGTGATCTACCAGGGCCGTGACGCCAACATGGAACAGACCAAGGCAGCCTATGCGGTAGCCGACAGCGGCAAGCGCAGCCTGCTCGAGGTGATTGCTGATGCCGATATCTTCCTCGGCTGCTCCGGGCCAAAAGTGATGACTCAGGAGATGGTAAAACGGATGGCGCGTGACCCGCTGATCCTCGCGCTGGCCAACCCGGAGCCGGAGATCCTGCCGCCGCTGGCGAAAGAGGTGCGCCCGGATGCCATTATCTGCACCGGCCGCTCGGACTTCCCCAATCAGGTGAATAACGTGCTGTGCTTCCCGTTTATCTTCCGCGGGGCGCTCGACGTGGGTGCGACGGCAATTAACGAGGAGATGAAGCTGGCGGCGGTGCACGCTATTGCCGAACTGGCGCTGGCGGAGCAGAGCGACGTGGTTGCCTCGGCCTACGGCGATCAGGAGCTGTCGTTTGGCCCGGAGTACCTGATCCCCAAACCGTTTGACCCGCGTCTGATTGTGCAGATCGCCCCGGCGGTAGCGAAAGCGGCGATGGAGTCCGGCGTGGCGCGCAGGCCGATTGCCGACTTCGATGCCTATCGCGAAAAGCTGATGGAGTTCGTCTATAAAACCAACCTGTTTATGAAACCGGTGTTCTCGCAGGCGCGTAAGGATCCGAAGCGGGTGGTGCTGGCCGAAGGGGAGGAGGCGCGCGTGCTGCACGCCACGCAGGAGCTGGTGACGCTCGGCCTGGCAAAACCGATCCTGATTGGTCGCCCAAGCGTGATCGAGATGCGCTTGCAGAAGCTGGGGCTGAAAATTGAGGCGGGCAAAGACTTCGAGGTGGTGAACAACGAATCCGATCCGCGCTTCAAAGAGTACTGGAACGAGTATTACCAGATCATGAAGCGACGCGGCGTTTCACCGCAGCAGGCGCAGCGGGCGGTGATTGGTAATCCGACGCTGATTGGCGCGATTATGGTTCATCGCGGTGAAGCCGACGCGCTGATCTGCGGCACCGTCGGCGACTACAAGCAGCATTACGACATTGTGGAGAAGCTGTTTGGCTTCCGTGCGGATGTGAAAGTCGCCGGAGCGATGAATGCGCTGGAGCTGCCGAGCGGCAATACTTTTATTGCCGATACCTACGTCAACGAAAACCCGACCCCGGAACAGCTGGCCGAGCTGACGCTGATGGCGGCAGAAACCGTGCGCCGCTTCGGCATTGAGCCTAAAGTTGCCCTGCTGTCGCACTCCAGCTTTGGCGCTTCCGATGCGCCCGCCGCCCGCAAGATGCGTGACACGCTGGCGCTGGTGAAGGCGCGTGCGCCAGATCTGGAAATCGACGGGGAGATGCACGGCGACGCCGCGCTGGTGGAGAGTATTCGCCAGGATCTGATGCCGGACAGCCCGCTAAAAGGGTCTGCCAACATTCTGATTATGCCGAACGTAGAGGCGGCGCGTATCAGCTACAACCTGCTGCGCGTCTCCTGCTCCGACGGCGTGACGGTTGGCCCGGTACTGATGGGGATTGCCAAACCGGTCCACGTGCTGACACCGATCTCTTCGGTGCGGCGCATCGTGAATATGGTGGCGCTGGCGGTGGTGGAGGCGCAAACCGCCCCGCTCTGATCCTCAAAAAGGCCGGGTGAGATGCCCGGCCGCTTCATTTAGATCCACTCGCGGGGGACGATAAAATCGCTGTACAGCGCGGCTTCCGGCGTGCCGGGCTGCGGCTGATAGTCATATTCCCAGCGCACCAGCGGCGGCATCGACATCAGGATCGATTCAGTGCGGCCCCCGGTTTGCAGGCCAAACAGCGTGCCGCGATCCCATACCAGGTTAAACTCGACGTAGCGCCCGCGGCGATAGAGCTGGAAATCGCGCTCGCGTTCGCCCCACGGCATCGCCTTGCGGCGCTCGATAATCGGCAGATAGGCGTCGGTAAAGCCATTGCCTACCGCCTGCATAAAGCCGAAGCTCTGGTCGAAATCCGGCGTGTTCAGATCGTCAAAGAACAGCCCGCCGATACCGCGCTGCTCGTTACGGTGCTTGAGATAGAAGTAATCATCGCACCACTTTTTATAGCGTGGATAGAGATCTTCGCCGAACGGCTGGCACAGGTCGGCAGCGGTCTGGTGCCAGTGCACCGCATCTTCTTCGAAGCCGTAATAGGGCGTCAGATCGAAACCGCCACCAAACCACCACACCGGGTCGGCGCCCGGTTTCTCGGCGATAAAGAAGCGCACGTTGGCGTGGCTGGTCGGGATATAGGGATTTTCAGGGTGGATCACCAGCGATACGCCCATCGCCTCAAAGCTGCGTCCCGCCAGTTCCGGGCGGTGAGCGGTGGCGGAAGCCGGCATTGCATCACCGTGTACGTGAGAAAAATTCACGCCAGCCTGCTCGAACACCCGGCCCTGACGCAGTACGCGACTGCGCCCGCCACCGCCGCCAGGGCGGTCCCAGCTGTCTTCGGCAAACCCGGCTGCGCCATCGGCGGCGGCCAGCTTGCGACAAATTTCATCCTGCAGGTGGAGTAAAAATTGCTTAACCTGGGCGATATCCGGAGTGTTCATGAGTAAATCCTGTGGCAAAAAGACGCGCGGATTATACGCCATTTGGCTCAGCCTGTGCGCCTGGTCGCATCATACTCGTCAAAAAAGCTGACGATGCCGTCGGCGATCGCCCCGGCAATTTTCTGGCGAAACGCGGTGGTGCCGAGCAGGCGCTCCTCGTCAGGGTTGGTGATAAATGAGGTTTCCACCAGCACTGACGGGATGGAGGGCGACTTCAGCACCGCAAACGCCGCCTGCTCGGTGTGCTGGCTGTGCAGATGGTGTACCGGGCGGATCTGGCTCAGCACGTGCTTGCCGAGGGTCAGGCTATTTTTAATGGTATCGGTCTGCACCAGGTCAAACAGCACCTGCTGCAGATAGTGATCTTTCGCCGCCACTTTGACGCCGCCGGCGTCATCTGCCGCGTTTTCACGCTCGGAGAGGTAGCGTGCCATGGTACTGCTGGCGCCACGATTTGACAGGGCGAAGACCGAGGCGCCGTTAGCGCTCGGGCTGGTAAACCCGTCGGCGTGCACCGACATAAACAGGTCAGCACCGTGCTGATGGGCGATCTCCACGCGCTCGCCGAGCGGAATAAAGCGATCGGTTTCGCGCGTCAGGCGCACTTCAATACGCGGATGGTCACCCAGCAGGTGACGAATATGGTTGGCGATCTCCAGCACCACGTGCTTCTCCTCCGAGCCTTCATGACCGACCGCGCCGGAGTCAATCCCGCCGTGGCCGGGGTCAATCATCACGATACGTTTAGCGTTTTTCGCGCGCGGCGGCGGTGGAGAAACCGGCCTCGGCAGAACTGAACTGCCCCGCAGCGTGGCCTCTTCTTTTTGCGCGGGCCGGTCTGTTCGCCAGCAGCGCCAGCGCCAGGCCGGAGAGCAGAAGCTGACGGCGGCTGGTGAGCGGCGTCAGCTGAGAAATCTTTTTCATAAGAAGATCCTGAAGCATTAAGTGCTTATTGTTATATCGTAACGATGCATCGACAGCGAGGGGGGAACTATTTCAGGTTTTTACCAGTTATTTCAGCAGACTAATTGCACAACGGCCGTTTTTTTTCTTTCAGGTGCGTTAACAGACTTGCACCCGCAGAAGAAAGCGTGATAATCAGCAAATTAGCCTTAACATCAGGTATATCCCATGGAAATCCGCGCATTCCGACAAGATGATTTTGAAGAAGTGATCACCCTTTGGGAGCGTTGCGATTTGTTACGTCCGTGGAATGACCCGGAAATGGATATCGAGCGTAAGCTCAATCACGACCCGGATCTGTTCCTGGTGGCGGTGGTGGGGGGCGAGATCGTTGGCACGCTGATGGGCGGCTACGACGGACATCGCGGCTCTGCCTATTATCTCGGCGTGCACCCTGATTATCAGGGCCGTGGCTTTGCCAACGCGCTGATTAATCGCCTGGAGAAAAAACTGATTGCGCGCGGCTGCCCAAAAATCAATGTGATGGTGCGCGAAGAGAACGATGCGGTTGCGGGCTTTTACGAAAAGCTGGATTATGAAACTCAGGACAGCCTGCTGCTTGGCAAGCGTCTGATTGAAGACCGCGAGTATTAATTTATTATTTTGAATTATTCCCCTGATGATTACGACGCCAAAGGCCAGCTGCGACTGCCGCTGAGCTTTTGGGCGATCTTACTGCTGCAGGCCCGCACCTGGGTGATGTTTGTTATGGCCGGTGCGTCGCGCCAGCAGGGCACGCAGCTGCTGGAGCTGTTCTACCCGGATACTCACTCGTTTTGGCTCGGCCTGGGTTTTGGCATTCCAGCCGCCATCGGCCTGCTGCTGACCGGTTATCGTCAGCGCCTGCCGCGCCTGTGGCAGGCCTGGCGCTGGGTGCTGATTATCACGCTGGCGGTGACGATGCTGGCGCCGCTGCTGATGCAGTGGCAGGAAGAGGATCCGCTCTCCGAACTGCTGCTGATGGTGACGCTGCTGGATGGCCTTGCGCTGCTGGCGCTGCTGTTCTCCCCGCGGCTGCGCGACTGCTTCGACCCGGCAAAAAATCATTAAATAAAACTTTTTTGCCTGCCGGTACTCCAAGCAGGTAATTAAGGACCCCGTTTATTCACTGGAGTTGTCATGAAAACTTTTCGCCCGGCGCTGTTAATCGCCACCATCATGCTGGCTGGCTGCGCCGGTTCCTCTTCTTCGCAGCCGCAAAGCGCCTCGTCGTCCACCTGGTGGAATCCGATTTCCTGGTCGTGGTCCAGCCTGTCCCCCACGCACTGGTTTAGTTCTTCGCTGCAGGTGAGCGAGCAGGGCGTGGGTAAAGTCAATGGCAGCACCGCCATGCAGCAGGAGGCGATAGAGGATGGCCTGAGCGGCAACTATCAGCTGCGCCAGGGGATGCGCACCGCCAACGGTAATATCGTGCACTTCTGGCAGGCGCTGGACAGCGACAAACAGGTCAAGATGGTGCTGACGGGGCAGACGACCGTTAACCAGATTGAGGTCAGCGACAGCGATGTGGCCACTGAGAGCGGCGTTAAGATCGGCACGCCATTCAGCGATCTCTACAGCAAAGCGTTTGGCGCCTGCCAGCAGACCAGCGCAGGCGACAGCGCCAGCGTGGAGTGTAAGGCGCCGGGCAGCCAGCACATCAGCTACCAGTTCAGCGGCGAATGGCACGGGCCGGAAGGATTGATGCCGTCTGACGATGCGTTGAAAAGCTGGAAGCTGAGCAAAATTATCTGGCGCCGCTAAAACCTGGCGACAAAGACCCCAGTAATACTGCGTATAAATAGTCTCCTGGCGGTACGATTTAAGGTATGATACGGCGCAAAATCGACCAGAAATAACCTGAACGCCAGGAGAGCAGTATGTCCCATTTCCAGAGCGGCATTTTGTTAGAACATCGCCGTTTTGCTATTTACCTTGAAGCCATGGTGGCGGGCGATATTGCCGATCTGCGCCGCGCCGTGGCGAACTTCTTACAGCAGTTAGCAGCACTGCAGCAGCAGTACCCGGATGCCGGCCTCGGTGCCGTGATTGCTTTTGGCAACGGCCTGTGGAGCGACCTCAATCCGTCACAGGTCAGCGAGCTGAAAGATTTCCTGCCGCTGGGCAAGGGCATGGCCCCCGCCACCCAGCGCGACCTGCTGATCCATATTCAGTCGCTGCGTCACGATGTTAACTTTAGCCTTGCCCAGGCTGCGCTCGCGGCCTTTGGTGACACCCTGCGCATTGCCGAAGAGACGCACGGCTTCCGCTGGACGGAAGACCGCGATCTGAGCGGCTTTGTTGACGGCACTGAAAACCCTCAGGGTGAAAAGCGCCAGCAGGTGGCGATTATTGCCGCGGGCGCTAATGCGGGGGGGAGCTACGTGTTCAGCCAGCGCTGGCAGCACAATCTGAAAATGTTTAACCGCCTGGCGGTGGATAAGCAGGAGCAGATTATGGGCCGTACCAAAGTCAGTAATGAAGAGCTGGAAGGGGATGCCCGCCCGGCGACCTCACACGTGGCGCGCGTTGACCTTAAGGAAAACGGGGCAGGGCTGAAGATCCTGCGTCAGAGCCTGCCGTACGGCACGGCCAGCGGCACCAACGGGCTGTTTTTCCTCGCCTATTGCCATACGCTACATAACATTGAGCAGCAGCTGCTGAGCATGTTTGGCGAAACCGACGGCAAGTTCGATGCGATGCTGCGCTTCACCAAGCCGGTAAGCGGCAGCTACTTCTATGCGCCGTCGCTGGAGCAGCTAGCGGCGTTGTAATGTCAGTTAGCCACACGTAGGGTCCAGGCATGCCTGGACCGGGCGGGTCATGACCCGCCCCGACCTTCATTTCCCATCCCCTGCATAACCAATTCCACACCCTTATAGCGTTTTCTACTTGCAAAGCACCAAACGGTATATAAAACCGCTACAGCTTTCACCCGGGTTATAAATAAACTGAACGCTCTTATGGCCTGCCTGGCAGGCAATCTTTCAGGGTGCAATATGACGTTACCGACGGTTAAAAAATTAGTGAGCGCTACCGCACTTTCTATACTGCTGGCAACAGGCGCGCAGGCCACAGAACTTCTCAACAGTTCGTATGATGTGTCACGCGAGCTGTTTACCGCCCTGAATGCACCGTTTGAGCAGCAGTGGGCGCAGCAGCATCCGGGCGACACCCTGACCATAAAACAGTCCCATGCCGGTTCCTCCAAGCAGGCGCTGGCAATCCTGCAGGGGCTAAAGGCGGACGTGGTAACCTACAATCAGACCACGGACGTGCAGATCCTGCATGACAAAGGCAACCTCATCCCGGCCGACTGGAAGCAGCGCCTGCCGAATAACAGCTCGCCGTTTTACTCCACCATGGCCTTCCTGGTGCGCAAAGGTAACCCGAAGAACATCCACGACTGGAACGACCTGGTGCGTGACGATGTGAAGCTAATTTTCCCGAATCCGAAAACCTCCGGTAATGCGCGCTATACCTATCTGGCCGCGTGGGGGGCTTTCGATCGGTCCGATGGCCAGGATAAAGCCAAAACCGAGAAGTCGATGACCCAGTTTCTGAAAAACGTCGAAGTGTTTGATACCGGCGGACGCGGGGCCACCACCACCTTTGTGGAACGCGGGCTGGGCGATGTGCTGATCAGCTTTGAGTCGGAGGTGAACACCATCCGCAACCAGTACGCGAAAGACGGTTATGAAGTGATCGTACCGAAAACCAATATTCTGGCGGAGTTCCCGGTGGCGTGGATCGATAAAAATGTCGAACACAACAAAACCGAAGACGCGGCCAAGGCCTATCTCAACTATCTCTACACGCCGAAGGCACAGCAGATAATGACCCAGTTTTACTACCGGGTGAATAATCCGCAGCTGATGGCTGAACAGAAAGATCGCTTCCCGCAGACCAACCTGTTTAAGGTTGAGGAGTCTTTCGGAAGCTGGGATCAGGTGATGAAAACCCATTTCGTCAGCGGTGGCGAGCTGGATAAGCTGTTAGCGGCGGGGCGTTAAAGATGTTTGCAACCAGTAGTAAGCGCGTACTGCCCGGGTTTGGCATCAGCCTTGGCAGCAGCCTGTTTTTCACCTGTCTGATCCTGCTGCTGCCGATCAGCGCGCTGCTGATGCAGCTGTCGCAGATGACGCTGGCGCAGTACTGGGAAGTGATCACCAACCCGCAGGTGGTTGCGGCGTATGAAGTGACCCTGCTGGCTGCCGGTGTGGCATCCCTCTTCAACGCGCTGTTTGGCATGCTGATGGCATGGATCTTGACGCGCTACCGCTTCCCGGGCCGCGCCATGCTTGATGGCCTGATGGACCTGCCGTTTGCGCTGCCAACCGCGGTAGCGGGTTTGACGCTGGCCGGGCTGTTCTCGGTCAACGGCTGGTACGGTCAGTGGCTGGCGCAGTTCGATATTAAAGTCTCTTACACCTGGCTTGGTATTGCCGTGGCGATGGCGTTTACCAGTATCCCGTTTGTGGTGCGTACCGTGCAGCCGGTGCTGGAAGAGTTAGGACCAGAGTATGAAGAAGCGGCTGAAACCTTAGGTGCGACGCCGTGGCAGAGCTTCCGCCGCGTGGTGCTGCCGGAAGTTGGCCCGGCGCTGCTGGCCGGAACCGCGCTGTCGTTCACCCGCAGCCTCGGCGAGTTTGGCGCAGTGATCTTCATCGCCGGGAATATTGCGTGGAAAACTGAAGTGACCTCGCTGATGATTTTTGTGCGCCTGCAGGAGTTCGATTATCCGGCAGCCAGCGCGATTGCCTCGGTTATCCTCGCCGCCTCGCTGCTGCTGCTGTTTGCGATTAACACCCTGCAGAGCCGCTTTGGCCGTCGTATTGGAGGCCACTAATGGCAGACGTTACCGATTTTAAAGGGGCAGATCGTACCCGCTTTCAGTGGGGTAAGTGGATCCTGATTGGCCTGGGGATGCTGATCTCCCTGCTGCTGCTGGTGGTGCCTTTAGTGGCAATTTTCACTACCGCATTTTCTGAGGGGCTGATGGCCACGCTGAGCAATCTTGGCGATGCCGATATGCTGCACTCGATCTGGCTGACCGTGCTGATTGCGCTGATCGCGGTGCCGGTCAACCTGGTGTTCGGAACCCTGCTGGCCTGGCTGGTGACGCGTTTTAGCTTCCCCGGTCGCCAGCTGCTGCTGACGCTGTTTGATATTCCTTTCGCCGTGTCGCCGGTGGTGGCAGGGCTGATGTATCTGCTGTTCTGGGGCGTGAACGGCCCGGCAGGCGGCTGGCTGGATGCCCATAACATCCAGCTGATGTTCTCCTGGCAGGGCATGGCCATGGTCACCATATTTGTCACCTGTCCGTTTGTGGTGCGCGAACTGGTGCCGGTGATGCTGAGCCAGGGCTCGCACGAAGATGAAGCGGCGGTGCTGCTGGGCGCCTCCGGCTGGAAAATGTTCTGGCGCGTGACGCTGCCCAATATCCGCTGGGCGCTGCTTTATGGCGTGGTGTTAACCAACGCCCGTGCGATTGGTGAGTTTGGTGCGGTCTCGGTGGTATCGGGATCGATTCGCGGCGAGACCTACACGCTGCCATTACAGGTTGAATTACTGCATCAGGACTACAACAGCGTGGGCGCATTTACCGCCGCGGGCTTGTTGACTCTGATGGCGATAGTGACGCTGTTTCTGAAAAGTGCGGTGCAGTGGCGGTTAGAGAGCCAGCAGAAGCGCTTGCAACGGGAGGGGAACCATGAGCATTGAGATCGGTAACATCAATAAATCCTTCGGCAAGACGAAAGTCCTGAACGATATTTCCCTGGATATCCCTTCCGGGCAAATGGTGGCGCTGCTGGGGCCGTCTGGCTCCGGCAAAACCACGCTGCTGCGTATTATCGCCGGGCTGGAAAACCAGAACAGCGGGCGCCTGAGCTTCCACGGGAAGGATGTCAGCCGCGTGCATGCCCGCGATCGCCAGGTCGGCTTTGTGTTCCAGCACTACGCGCTGTTCCGTCATATGACGGTGTTCGACAATATCGCCTTTGGCCTGTCGGTGCTGCCACGCCGCGAACGCCCGTCATCAGCAGAAATTAAGCAGAAGGTCACCCGCCTGCTGGAGATGGTGCAGCTGGGGCATCTTGCCAGCCGCTATCCGGCACAGCTGTCAGGCGGGCAGAAGCAGCGTGTGGCGCTGGCGCGTGCGCTGGCCGTTGAGCCACAGATTTTGCTGCTGGATGAGCCATTTGGCGCGCTGGATGCGCAGGTGCGCAAAGAGCTGCGCCGCTGGCTGCGTCAGCTGCATGAAGAACTCAAGTTCACCAGCGTCTTCGTGACTCATGATCAGGAAGAAGCGATGGAAGTCGCCGACCGCGTGGTGGTGATGAGCCAGGGCAACATTGAGCAGGTGGGCACGCCGGACGACGTCTGGCGCGATCCGGCCACCCGTTTTGTGCTGGAGTTCCTCGGCGAAGTGAACCGCTTCGACGGCGAAGTGCACGGCTCCCAGTTCCACGTTGGTGCCCATCACTGGCCGCTGGGCTACGCGCCGGCACATCAGGGGGCGGTTGAGCTGTTCCTGCGCCCGTGGGAGATTAACGTCAGCCGCCAGAGCAGCCTGGAAACGCCGCTGCCGGTACAGATTCTGGAAGTCAGCCCGCGTGGGCATTACTGGCAGCTGGTGGTTCAGCCTGCAGAGTGGAGCGGTGAGCCAATTACCGTGGTAATGGAGGGGGACCAGGTCGCCCCGATCCGCGGTGAGCGTCTGTTCGTTGGCCTGCAGCACGCGCGCCTGTATCACGGTGATACGCCATTACGCCCTGTTGCCTTTGCGCATAGCGCCTGATATTTTTTGTTCTGACATCTTTTGGGAGAGGCTGGGTAATTCCGGCCTCTCTCATTTCATGCCGGGAATCACACCTTGACCACACTCGAAAACACCATCGGCAAGACGCCGCTGATTAAGCTGCAGCGCCTGGCACCGGACAACGGCAGCGAAATCTGGCTCAAGCTGGAGGGAAATAATCCCGCCGGTTCGGTGAAAGACCGTGCTGCGCTGTCGATGATACATCAGGCTGAGCTGCGCGGGGAAATTCACCCTGGCGACGTGCTGATTGAAGCGACCAGCGGCAATACCGGTATTGCGCTGGCGATGATCGCTGCGATGAAAGGGTATGTGCTGAAGCTGCTGATGCCGGAGAATATGAGCATTGAGCGCCAGGCGGCGATAAAGGCCTACGGTGCCGAGCTGATTCTGGTCAGCCGCGAGCAGGGCATGGAGGGCGCGCGTGACCTGGCCGCCGCGATGGCGGCACGCGGGGAAGGCAAAGTGCTGGATCAGTTTAACAACCCGGATAACCCGCTCGGGCATTATCAGACTACCGGGCCGGAAATCTGGCAGCAGAGCGCTGGCCGCCTGACCCATTTTGTCTCCAGCATGGGCACCACCGGGACCATTACCGGCGTCGGCAGGTATCTGAAAGAGCTGAGTAGCTCGGTGGAGATTGTCGGGCTGCAGCCCTCGGAAGGCAGCAGCATTCCCGGCATTCGCCGCTGGCCTGCCGCCTATCTGCCGGGCATCTTCCGTCCTGAGCTGGTGGATCGGGTGATCGATATGTCACAGCAGGAAGCGGAAGAGACGATGCGCCAGCTGGCACAGCGCGAAGGCATCTTCTGCGGGGTCAGTTCCGGCGGCGCGGTGGCGGGAGCGCTGCGTATCGCGCGTGAACAGCCCGGCAGCGTCATCGTGGCGATAATCTGCGATCGCGGCGACCGCTACCTCTCAACCGGCGTCTATTAGCCTCCCTTTTTCTCAACGGCGGCAGAACCTTCTGGCGCCGCGCCTATCAAATCCTTCCGCCCCTTTTTTCCGCCTTTGTTAGACTGTAAGGATTGGGTAAAAGCGGCTGCTAATTCGTCGGTTTAAGGCGAAAATGGCGGCTGTATCATTGAGAGATCCTGTATGAAAATTTTACTGGTCGATGACGACCTCGAATTGGGCACCATGCTCAGTCAGTATCTGATTGCGGAAGGTTTTGACGCCTCGCTGGTGCTGACCGGCAAAGCGGGCGTGGATGGGGCGCTATCTGGCCAGTACCACGCGATGATCCTTGATATTATGCTGCCGGATATGAGCGGGATTGACGTGCTGCGCCAGGTACGACAGAACAGCCGCCTGCCGGTGATTATGCTGACCGCCAAGGGCGACAACATCGATCGCGTGATCGGCCTTGAGATGGGGGCGGATGACTATATGCCGAAGCCATGCTACCCGCGTGAGCTGGTGGCGCGCCTGCGGGCGGTGCTGCGCCGCGTGGAGGAGCAGCCCGTGGTTATTGAGAATAAAGATGTTATCGCCTGGGGCGAGCTGACGCTTAATCCGGCCACGCGCATCAGCGAGTGGCAGCAAAAGCCCTTTGACCTGACGGCATCGGAGTTCAACCTGCTGGACCTGCTGCTGCGCTCGCCGGACCGCGTGGTGTCGAAAGATGAACTCTCTGAAAAGGGGTTAGGCCGCCCGCGTGAAGCTTACGACCGCAGCGTGGACGTGCACATCAGTAATATCCGCCAGAAGCTGGCCGCGCTGACCCATGACACCATCAATATTGAGACGGTGCGCAGTATCGGCTACCGTATCCGATGAAAACCGGCTTCCGCGGCTTCCTGTTTTGGAAGATCCTGATCGGCTTCTGGCTCACCTATATCGCTATTACCCAGCTGCTTTGGCTGGGTTTTAGCTTATATGGCAAGCATCATGAGCCGCCAGAAAACATGGCCACTAAGCGCATCGTTAATTTGCAGATGACGTCGGCCGTCTCGGTGCTGCAGCGCGGCGGGATGGAGGCGCTGAACGATATGATGGTCGACTGGCCGCCTAACGACCGGCGTTTCTTCTCGGTCAAAGTGGTGGCGTCACCGCCGCCGCAGCTTCAGCCGCGCGATGAACTCAACCGCGATCTGGGGCCGGGTGAGTTTCCCAAAGAGGTAACGGAGTGGGTCAAAGGGGCCGATGGCCGCCAGTATCAGCTGAGCTACGACGTGGCGGGGCTGCGCGCTGACAGCTCCATGGGCAGGCATCCTCACAGCATCCTGAACATGCCGGAACCGCTGTTTATCGTCGGCATGGTGTGTGGCCTGCTGTTCAGCCTGATCCTTGCCTGGAACCTGACGCGCCCGATGCGCCAGCTGCGCGTCGGCTTTGCCCGCGTTTCAAAAGGTGACCTTTCGGTGCGTCTGTTCCCGCAGATGCGCCGCCGCCACGATGAGCTGTCGGTAGTGGCGCAGGACTTTGATGCCATGGTCGAGCGCCTGTCGGTGCTGGTCAGCGCCCGTGAGGAGCTGCTGCACGATGTCTCGCACGAGCTGCGCTCACCGCTGGCACGTTTGCAGCTGGCGACCGGGCTGGCGCGCCAGACGCCGGAATCGGTAGGTACTTCGCTCGACCGCATTGATGAAGAAGCCCGGCGCCTGGATAAATGATCGGCGAATTGCTGACGCTGTCGCGAGCAGAGCATCAGGCGCTGCCGGATGAGCAGTATTTCGACCTGCTGGGGCTGCTGGAAGCGGTGGCGAACGATGCGCGTTATGAAGCACAGGTTCCCGGCGTTGAAATCCTGTTGTACGCTGATGAGCAGCAGGATTACACCGTCAAAGGGGATGCTAATCTGATCCGCTCGGCGGTGGAGAATGTGGTGCGTAATGCGCTGCGCTTCTCGCTGCAAGGCCAGCAGGTGCAGATAAACCTGCGCCAGGAGCAGGGCTGGCTGATTATCAGCGTGCGCGATCGCGGGCCGGGGGTGGAGGCGGATAAGCTTTCCAGCATTTTCGACCCGTTTGTGCGCGTAAACTCGCTCCTTTCAGGTAAAGGCTATGGCCTTGGGTTATCCATCGTGCGTAAAGTCGTGGCGGCCCATCGGGGTGACGTCAGCGCAATGAATGCCCGTGACGGCGGACTGGAAATCACTCTTCGCCTGCCGCACTGGGTGGTATAAAAGTATTTAAAGAGGAAACGTCATGAGCGGTGTGAGCAGCGCCAGACAACAGGAAGTGCAGCGCATAGTCGATGCGTTATCAGTGGCTATTGCACAGCATCGGTTAAAACCGGGAGTACGTCTGGTTGAGTCACAAATTGTGGAGGCGTTATCGGCCAACCGCAATCACGTCCAGGCCGCGCTGCAGCGGCTGGCGCTTCAGAAAATTGTGACGATCGCGCCAAATCGCGGCGCGCGGGTTGCACGGCCGCAGGCGCGTGAGGCCAGAGAAGTGTTTATTGCCCGTCGAGCGATTGAAGGCGCAATGATTGCCGCAATTACCCCCGAAAAACTGGCGTGCCATCAGGCCGAAATCGATGCCCATATGCAGGCGGAAAAGCGCGCCATCGCCGGTGAAGATCGCCGTGATATCGTGCGTGAACTGAGCCAGTTCCACCTGCTGCTGGCGAGGATCAGCGATAATCAGGTACTGATTGAGATGCTGGAAAACCTGATGGTGCGCAGCTCGTTAATCGTGGCGTTGTATCAGCGCAATGACAGCCCCGCCTGTCAGTGTCAGGAGCACAGTGCAGTGATTAACGCGTTGAAAGCAGGGGAGGTGGCAGAAGCTCAGGCGATGATGAACGAGCACCTGCTTCAGCTGGAGCACCAGCTGGATCTGGATGACACCCCGCTGAATGCCCTCAGCCTGCGTGATGCGCTGCTCTCCAGCTCTTAACCCGGTATCAGCGGCATAAAAAAAAGCCCCCCACAGCTGCCTGCGGGGGGCTTTTGACATTAACGATAGCGTTACTTCTTGATGCGGATAACCGGAGTTTCACCCACTACAACGCTACCCGTCAGCTTAACCAGCTCTTTGATCTCATCCATATTGGAGATCACCACTGGCGTCAGCGTCGATTTTGCTTTCTCTTCCAGCAGAGCCAGATCGAACTCAATCACGACGTCGCCTTTTTTCACTTTCTGGCCTTCTTCAGCGATGCGCTTGAAGCCTTCGCCTTTTAGCTCAACGGTATCGATACCGAAGTGGACGAACAGCTCAATGCCATTGTCAGATTCGATGGAAAAAGCATGATTGGTTTCGAAAATCTTACCGATGGTGCCATCGACCGGCGCAACCATTTTATTGCCAGTAGGTTTGATAGCGATACCGTCGCCAACAATTTTCTCCGCAAACACGACGTCCGGTACATCTTCGATATTAACGATTTCGCCAGACAGCGGTGCTACGATCTCAATGGCACCAGATGCGGAATCTGACTTATCGCCAAAAAGTTTTGAAAACAAACCCATGTTCTTCTCCTAAGCAGTAATATTGGGCCAGCGTGTCAGGCTTCAGCAGAGTGTTTTTTCTTCAATGAACTTGTTGACCAGGTTCATCAACTCGTCCGCTGTCGGTTGAGCCAGAGCCTGCTCTGCCAATGCCTTCGCATCTTCAAAATTCGTATTACGAATAATTTTCTTGATGCGTGGGATAGAAATGGCACTCATGCTGAATTCGTCCAGCCCCATTCCCAATAACAGTAGTGTAGCACGTTCGTCGCCTGCCAGCTCACCGCACATACCAGTCCACTTACCTTCGGCATGAGAAGCATCAATAACCTGCTTAATCAGCGTCAGAACGGAAGGTGACATTGGGTTGTAGAGATGGGAAATCAGGTCGTTACCACGATCCACGGCCAGAGTATACTGCGTCAGGTCGTTTGTCCCAATACTAAAGAAATCAACTTCTTTTGCCAGATGGTGAGCGATAACGGCCGAGGCAGGGGTTTCCACCATAATGCCGACTTCAATGCTCTCATCGAAGGATTTGCTTTCAGCACGCAGCTGAGCTTTCAGCGTTTCAAGTTCGGCTTTCAGGAAGCGTACTTCTTCAACGGAAATCACCATCGGGAACATGATGCGCAGCTTGCCAAAGGAGGAGGCACGCAGGATCGCGCGCAGCTGGGCATGCAGAATTTCTTTGCGGTCCATACAGATACGGATTGCGCGCCAGCCGAGGAACGGGTTGTCTTCTTTCGGCAGGTTCATGTACGGCAGATCTTTGTCACCGCCGATATCCATAGTACGCACGATAACCGCCTGAGAACCCACAGCTTCCGCGACGGCTTTATACGCCTGGAACTGTTCTTCTTCGGTTGGCAGTGAGTCACGGTCCATAAACAGGAACTCGGTGCGGTACAGACCTACGCCTTCCGCGCCGTTGCGCTCTGCACCGGCCACGTCGCGTACGGTACCGATGTTGGCGCAGACTTCAACCTGGTGACCATCAAGCGTCACGGCAGGCAGATCTTTCAGCTTCGCCAGCTCGTTTTTCTCGCTGAGATACTGGTGAGCGACCGCTTTCAGCTCTTCGATTTTCTCAGGCGTTGGATTCACGTACACCTGGTTGTTAACGCCATCGAGGATCAGGAAGTCGTCGTTTTTTACCTGGTTGGTCACATCGCCGGTACCTACGATAGCGGGCAGCTCAAGTGAGCGGGCCATGATCGAGGTGTGTGAGGTGCGGCCACCGATATCGGTGATAAAGCCAAGCACTTTGTTCAGGTTCAGCTGCGCGGTTTCTGACGGCGTCAGATCTTTCGCGATCAGCAGAACTTCTTCGTTGATAGCGCTGAGGTCAACGATATGCAGACCAAGGATATTTTGCAGCAGGCGTTTACCGATATCACGGACGTCGGCAGCACGCTCTTTCAGATATTCGTCATCGAGCTCTTCCAGCGCTTTCGCCTGGCCTTCGATCACGGAAAAGGTAGCGGCATCCGCTGTGGCATGCTCGTCTTTAATCAGGGCAATGATTTCCTGCTCAAGCTCTTCATCTTCCAGCAGCATGATATGCCCCTCGAAGATCGCTTCTTTCTCTTCACCGAAGGTTTCCCCGGCTTTGATTTTGATCGCTTCCAGCTGCACGGCAGCCTTTTTACGACCATCAAGAAAACGCTGAACTTCCTGATCGACCTGGTCGGCAGTAATCTTCTTCCGGTTGATGATAATCTCATCTTCTTTCAGCAGAAGCGCCTTGCCAAAAGCGATACCCGGTGATGCTAAAATGCCTGAAATCATAACCCTACCTTTTCTTTCTCTGATAATCATCTGAAGCAAAGTAGCCCAGATGACTGCATCGGTTGATCCACTCAGCGAGCCGGAACAGAATGCAATGTGAGTTGACTACTTTCGGCTACTTTACGAAAGCAACATCGCGGACGTACTGTCCGCGATCAATATTGCAATCATCTGTCCTGAAACACTGCGCTGGACAGCTGGAAAGTGTGCTGATTACTCGAGTTCAGCCATCAGTTTAACCAGATGCTCAACGGCTTTCTGCTCATCTTCGCCTTCTGCTGACAGGGTAACAACGGTGCCCTGAGTCAGACCCAGCGTCTGCAGCTTGAACAGGCTTTTGGCGCTGGCAGATTTGCCGTTAGAAGTAACGGTGATTTCGGAAGAGAAGGCTTTCGCTTCTTTAACGAACTGAGCTGCTGGACGAGTGTGCAGGCCGTTTGGTGCGGTAATGGTGACTTCTTGCTGGAACATTATGTTTCCCCAACTTCATGGTTTGGTGTTGTTGATCCAAAGTCTAGCCTGGAGGCATGACTTTAGCCTGTATTGAGTCGCGCTGGCATGGTATGAAGACTGGCCAAAAAATGCGCTGGTAAGGTGGAGTTAAGATTGAGTGAAAATCCGGGATTTCCGCCTCGCTTTTCCGCCTACCATTATGCCGCGATTACCTTTCAGCGCCAAACCAGTAAATCGATTCAGCTTGATCCAGTTCACGCCGCGATTAATTTTACGGATCGAAATAATTGGCAGTCTAAATACCAGACACACGAGGGTAAAATCAATCTGCAGGGTGACAAAAGTTTGACGCAGTCCACAAAAAAGCACCCGGTCGGGTGCTTTTTCAGACAATTTCGTCCAGCCGGCATTACTGCTGCAATTCTTTCTCAGTAAACAAGTCCGCAAACAGGGCGGTTGACAGGTAACGCTCGCCGGAAGAGGGCAGGATTACCACGATATTTTTGTTGGCGAACGCCTCGTCTTCCTGCAGTTTCAGCGCGGCAGCAACGGCTGCCCCGGAAGAGATACCGGCAAGAATACCTTCCTCTTCCATCAGACGACGTGCGGTGGAGATCGCCTCTTCATTGGTGATGGCGACCACGCGGTCAACCAGGTTGAGATCGAGGTTGCCAGGAATGAAGCCAGCGCCGATACCCTGAATTTTATGCGGGCCGGGTTTGATCTCTTCACCAGCAATCGCCTGAGCAATGACCGGCGAGTCAGTCGGTTCCACTGCTACGGTGATCAGGTCTTTTTTGCCTTTGGTGTTTTTGATGAAGCGGCTCACCCCGGTCAGGGTGCCACCGGTACCAACACCGGCAATAAAGACATCCACTTCGCCATCGGTATCTTCCCAGATTTCCGGACCGGTGGTTTTTTCGTGGATCTCCGGGTTTGCCGGGTTGCTGAACTGCTGGAGCAGCACGAATTTATCCGGGTCACTGGCAACAATCTCTTCTGCCTTGCTGATTGCCCCTTTCATGCCTTTCGCACCTTCGGTCAGCACCAGGTTAGCGCCGAGTGCTTTCAGCAGTTTACGGCGCTCAACGCTCATGGTTTCCGGCATGGTTAGCGTCAGCTTATAACCGCGTGCTGCTGCAACATAGGCCAGCGCAATACCGGTGTTGCCGCTGGTCGGCTCCACCAGTTCGATGCCCGGTTTCAGAATTCCCCGTTTTTCCGCGTCCCAAATCATATTGGCACCGATACGGCATTTGATACTAAAGCTAGGGTTACGCGATTCAACTTTAGCCAGAATGCGTCCATTACCGATGCGGTTCAGTCGAACCAGCGGCGTATGACCGATTGTTAAAGAGTTGTCTTCATAGATCTTGCTCATAGCCTGTCCTTAACTGTCTGAAATTTTGGGATTGGCTTAGAGCATACCTTGTTCAATTTCACAAGGAAGTGAAGAAATCGTATATAGATATGTTCGCTGGAAATAAGCCCTGCCGAAATGGCATAAGGGGCATCTGTAAGCATGAGGAATCAGTGCGCAGAGGGCGAACACTGAAGTTTTACCAGAAATATTGGGCTGAATATCATCGCGGGATGACAGGTTTCAGTAGGCAGGGCTGCTTTCCGCACGGCCATCCCTGGCCGTGAGCCTGCTGCAATCAGCGGGGGTAGAGAACGTTTAGCGATGCAGTGCCAGCTGCGCGCGGTAACGATCGACCCACATCGCGGTAGCGCCGCAAACGGCGACGGGCAGGATCACCAGATTCAGAACAGGGATGAGGGTAAACAGGCTGACCAGCGCGCCGAACTGCATATTATCGGTCTTATTTTGACGCAGGGCAGAGCGCATCTGGCGGAAACTGACCTTGTGGTTATCAAACGGATAGTCGCAGTACTGAATCGACAGCATCCAGGCGCTAAACAGGAACCACAGCACCGGTGCAACGGTTTGACCAAAACCTGGGACAAAATAGAGCAACAGCAGGACCAGCGCACGCGGTAGATAGTAAGCCAGTTTCTGCCATTCGCGCTTCATTATGCGCGGCAGATCTTTCACCAGCCCGCTCCAGCCGCTGTCCGGCAGCGGTTTACCGGTCAACCTTCCTTCCAGCTGTTCCGCCAGTAGCCCGCAGAACGGTGCAGCAATCCAGTTGGCAATAGTGGAGAAAAAGTAGCTAAAGACTAAAATGATCGACAACACCACCAGTGGCCAGAGCAGATAGCTCAGCCACTGAAGCCAGCCGGGAACCAGCGCCATCAACTCTGGTATCCACTGGCCCATGCGGTGGAACAACCAGACAAAGGCGCCACCCATCAGGACGATATTCACTAACAGTGGAAGAATGACAAAACGACGGATGCCAGGCAGGCGGATCAGTTTCCATCCCTGAGCAAAATAGTGCACGCCGTTGTAAGCGTGGTCGGAATTGTGATGTGACATGGACTGCTTTTCTCCATTATTCGGGCAGGCTGTGGCTATCATAACCCAGCTTTTTCCACTTACCAGGTGCCCTTTGCGCGAAAAAACAGCAAAAAAGCACACCTGGTACGTGATATTTGTCAGAAAATACTGCACGGACTTGCACTTGTGTACTCGGGCAAATACAGTTAGAGGATAAAGTTTGCCGCGGTGGCAAGGTATTGGAACAACAGAGAATACAATGATGCAGGATTTGCGTCTGATATTAATCGTTGTTGGCGCGATCGCCATAATAGCGCTTTTACTGCACGGCCTGTGGACCAGCCGTAAAGAGCGCTCATCCGTTTTTCGCGATCGCCCGCACAAGCGTTTAAAGCAGGACAGAGAAGAAGCGTTCGAGGATGACGAAGAGGGCGTGGGTGAAGTGCGCGTACAGCGTAACCAGCCTGAGCCAACGGACACCTCCCTGGGTGGATTTAATGCCGGGGATGAGCCGCCGCGTCAGCCCAAACCACGTCAGCAGCCAGAACCTGTGCGTCATCAGCCACAAATTGATGAGCAGCCAGAGCTGGATCCGCTGTTTGGCGGTGAGTTGCCGCACGCGCCGGAACCTGAATACGATGAACCGGAAGTTTCAGCGCCGGTGCGTCAGCCTGAGCCTGCTCGCCCGGCCGTCACGCGTGAGCCTGTTAGCCCGCCCGCTGCGCCAGTGCAGCCAGCAGTGACGGAACCGACGGTTGAAGAGATTGCCGAGCAGAAGCGTGAAGAAGCGCGGCGTAAAGAGACCGTTCTGGTACTGCACGTTTCGGCCCACGCCGGTGGCGTGATCAACGGTGAAGCGCTGCTGCAGGGCGTATTGCAGGCTGGCTTCCAGTTTGGCGAAATGAACATCTTCCATCGTCATCTGAACCCGGCGGGCAGCGGCCCGGTCCTGTTCAGCCTGGCGAATATGGTAAAACCAGGGTCGTTCAACCCGGATAACATGTCCGAGTTCTCCACCCCGGGGGTCTCTATCTTTATGATGGTGCCGTCGTACGGTGATGCCCATCAGAACTTCAAGCTGATGCTGCAATCCGCACAGCGCATCGCCGACGATGTTGGTGGCGTGGTGCTGGATGATGAACGCCGCATGATGACGCCGCAAAAGCTGGAAACTTACAAGGCACGCATCCGCGACGTTATTGACGCTAACAGCCTCTGAGTTTCCCGCTATAATCGAACTCTTCCCAAACCCCCGTCTTCGGGGGTTTTTTATCTTTGATGGTGCCGCTATGGAATCCGTACAACAACAACTCACCCATCTGCGAACCCAGCTTCGCCACCACGAATACCAGTACCACGTGCTTGATGCCCCGAAGTCCCCGATGCGGAATATGACCGTCTGATGGCGGAGCTGCGCGCGCTGGAAGCTGAGCATCCTGAACTCATCACCAGCGATTCCCCGACCCAGCGCGTCGGGGCTGCGCCATTAAGCGCCTTCGAGCAGGTGCGTCATGAAGTGCCCATGCTGTCGCTGGATAATGCCTTTGATGAAGAGAGCTACCTGGCATTTAACAAGCGCGTGCAGGATCGCCTGAAAAGCGTGGATGAGATCACCTTCTGCTGCGAGCTGAAGCTCGACGGACTGGCGGTCAGCCTGCTGTATGAGAACGGCGAACTGGTGCGCGCTGCCACCCGTGGCGACGGCACCACTGGCGAAAATATCACGGCTAACGTGCGCACTATTCGCGCCATCCCACTGCGCCTGCGCGGGGAGAATATTCCAGCCCGCGTCGAAGTGCGCGGCGAAGTGTTTATGCCGCAGCCTGGCTTCGAAAAGATGAACGACGAAGCGCGCCGCACCGGCAATAAGGTGTTCGCCAACCCGCGTAACGCCGCCGCCGGGTCGCTGCGCCAGCTTGACCCGCGTATCACCGCCAAACGCCCGCTGACCTTCTTCTGCTACGGTCTTGGCCTGCTGGAAGGCGGTGAAATGCCGCGTAGCCATATCGGGCGCTTGCAGCAGTTTAAAGCCTGGGGATTACCGGTCAGTGAACGCGTGCGCCTGTGCCACACCGCGGAAGAAGTGCTGGCGTTTTACCATCAGGTGGAGGCCGACCGCCCGAATCTCGGCTTTGATATCGATGGCGTGGTGATCAAAGTCGATTCGCTCGATCTGCAGGAGCAGCTCGGCTTTGTGGCACGCGCACCGCGCTGGGCGGTGGCGTTTAAATTCCCGGCACAGGAGCAGATGACCGTGGTGCGCGACGTTGAATTCCAGGTGGGCCGCACCGGCGCGATTACTCCCGTAGCGCGCCTGGAGCCGGTGCTGGTCGCGGGCGTGATGGTGAGTAACGCCACGCTGCATAACGCCGATGAAATTGAACGCCTCGGCCTGAAGATTGGTGACCGCGTGGTGATCCGTCGCGCGGGTGATGTGATTCCCCAGGTGGTCAGCGTGGTGGAGAGCGCGCAACAGGCGCGTGAAGTGCAGTTCCCGACGCACTGCCCGGTCTGCGGCTCGGACGTTGAGCGCGTTGAGGGAGAGGTCGTTGCCCGCTGTACCGGCGGTCTGATCTGCGGCGCGCAGCGCAAAGGGGCGCTTAAACACTTTGTGTCGCGTCGGGCGCTGGATATCGACGGCATGGGCGAGAAGATCATCGACCAGCTGGTGGATAAAGAGTACGTGAAAAATCCGGCGGATCTGTTCGATCTCACCCCCGGCAAGCTGACCGGGCTGGATCGTATGGGGCCGAAGTCGGCACAGAACGTCGTCGACGCGCTGGCGAAAGCTAAACAAACCACCTTTGCCCGCTTCCTCTATGCGCTGGGCATCAGTGAAGTTGGCGAAGCCACCGCTGCTAACCTCGCCGCGCATTTCGGTACCCTGGAGGCGTTAATGGCCGCCGATCTGGAGGCGTTAATCGCCGTACCGGACGTGGGCAAGGTGGTCGCCAGCCACGTGCGTAACTTTATGGATGAAGAGAGCAACCGTGAGGTGATCCGCCTGCTGGTCGAGAAAGCCGGCATCCACTGGCCGGAAGTGGTAGTGGTGAAAGCCGAAGAGATCGACAGTCCGTTCGCCGGGAAAACCGTGGTGCTGACCGGCTCGCTCAGCATTCTCTCGCGCGACGAAGCGAAAGACCGGCTGGTGGCGCTGGGGGCGAAAGTCAGCGGCAGCGTGTCGAAGAAAACCGATCTGGTGATTGCCGGGGAAGCCGCCGGCTCCAAGCTGGTCAAAGCGCAGGAGCTGGGGATTGAGGTGATCGACGAAGCAGAAATGATCCGCTTACTGGGCGAGTGACATGGAAAAACAACACCTGATTGAGATCGCCAATACCGTCATGCCCTACGGCAAATACAAAGGGCGGGTGCTGATCGACCTGCCGGAAGAGTATCTGCTGTGGTTTGCGCGTAAAGATGAGTTCCCGCAGGGGCATCTGGGGGAGCTGATGCAGATCGCGCTGGCGATTAAAATCGAAGGTCTGGAAGGGCTGGTGAAAACCGCTTAAGCGCTAGCTTAAACAGTTGATTTGCCCCTTAAACAACCTTAGCCATGCGGCAACTGGCACTTTTTACGCGATATCATCGTCAGCTAATGATGATTTTAGCTAAAAGGAACGTTAATGCCGCGTTTAAGTGCTTATATTCTTACTCTGGCTGGCCTCACCGGCGCCGCTTGCTCTACCGCTGCCTGGGCTGATTGTGGTAATCCGCAAGACAGCTTCAGCAGTGTTATCCCCTGCTATCGTGCAGCGCTGGCATCCGAACCGCTGGACTACCACTGGCTAGGCAGCGAAAATCTCGAGCAGCTGGAACTGCGCCACTATTCACTCAACTCTCAGTCCTGGTCACCGGCAGGGTTGGTTCAGCCTGCAGTATGGCAGCACGATGTTGATATCTATATTCCGCAGAATGCGCTTTCCGCCCGGGCGGTGGTATTTATTAATAACGGCACCAATAATCCCGAACCGGGTAAGCCGGCCAAAGCCTCAACCGATATGACCAGAGAGAAATTAGCCTCGCTGGCGCGTAATACCCGCTCGATTATTGTCTCAGTCAGCAATGTCCCGAATCAGCTACTCACTTACGCTAACGATGCGCAGGCTAAAGCGGAAGATGACAGCGTGGCGCACAGCTGGTCCATTTTTATGCAAGATCCGCAGGCAACGCCAACGATTCCGCTGCACGTACCGATGGCGGCCACGGTGTCGCAGGTGATGAATCTGACAGAGCGCGAGCTTGATGAGTGGCAGGTGAAAAAATTCATTGTCTCCGGTATTTCAAAACGCGGCTGGACCACATGGCTGGCGGCGATAGCCGATCCTCGCGTTGAGGCTATTGCACCGTTTGCCATTGATTTACTGGGTATTCGCCCGGCGCTAAAGCATATGTATCGCAGCTATGGTAATAACTGGCCAGTGGCATTTTATCCCTATTTCCAAAAGGGGGTCGATACCAGCGTGGAAACGCCACAGTTTGCTGAGTTAATGAAAATTGAAGACCCGCTGGAATATAAAGACAGCGCGTACGGTCAGCGTCTGGAGATCCCCAAATATATTATTAATGCCAGCGGTGATGACTTCTATGTACCTGATAATAGCCGTTTCTACTTTGACCAGCTGCCGGGGCAAAAATCCCTGCGTATGGCACCCAACAGCGGGCATGCAGGTATCCGTGACTTCGCCGAGCAGTCACTAACCCATTTTGTGAATCGAATCCAGCAGTCGCAGCCGCTGCCGGTGGTAACAACGGCATTGCAGGAGAGCCAGCTAAAAGTAACGTTCTCCGAGTCGCCCAAAGAGCTTAAGCTCTGGCAGGCAGTAAACCCGGAAGCGCGTGATTTCCGCCACTCCTGTCAGATTGAATACCAGGCAGAAACGCTGCCGATTAGCGAATCGCTGAATATCAAATTAGCATCACCGGAGAAAGGCTGGCAGGCAACCTACGTTGAAGCCATCTTCGCAGATGGTTTTGTTGCCACAACGCCGGTCTATATTACTCCGGATGATAAATATCCGACGGTTGCGCCAGCGGAGAATGGCCCGGCCTGTAAGACGCTGCCGGGACGTGGCCTGGGGGAAAGTCAGGATAAAGAGGGGTAACCGTCGCAGCCGCTCGGTCTGCGACGGTAAGTGTGGCACGTTACTTCTGCGATTCAACCACCGCTTTACTACTCGTGCTGGCTTTTTCCCCGGTGGCCAGCTTCTCTCCCGCCTTCTTATAGCGCTGCGCCAGCATTGAACAGACCATCAGCTGCACCTGGTGGAAGATCATCAGCGGCAGAACAATAATCCCCACCGCCGCGGACGGGAACAGAATGTTCGCCATCGGTACGCCGTTTGCCAGGCTCTTTTTCGAGCCGCAGAACAGAATGGTGATCTCATCCGCCCGATTAAAGCCGAACAGCTTCGCTGCGGCCAGGTTAACGGCCAGAACCACAAACAGCAGGCCAAGGCTGCCGACCACAATCCATACCAGCGTCATCGCCCCACGCGGTGCCAGATACCGTTGACCACCGCTTCACTAAAGGCGGAGTAAACTACCAGCAAAATCGATGCCTGGTCCGTTTTACCAATCAGGCCACGGTTGCGCTCAACCCATCCGGCAATCCAGCGGCGCGACAGATGACCAATCACGAACGGCACTAGCAGCTGCAGCATAATGCGACCGATCTGCGCCAGGCTGCCGCCCGGGACGTCGCTGTGGACGTTCATCAGCAGGCCAACCAGCAGAGGAGAGATAAATACCCCAACAGGCTGGAAGCCGAAGCGCTGCACACCGCCGCCGCAACGTTCCCCCCGGCCAGAGAGGTCAGGGCAATCGATGACTGAACGGTAGCCGGCAGGATCGACAGATACATAAAGCCGGTATAAATCTCGGTGCTGAGATTAAGCGGATGCCACCAGACAAACAGCATGCCCAGCGCCGGGAACATGACGAAGGTGCTGAACATCACCCACAGGTGCAGACGCCAGTGGCCGCCGCCGGCGATGATTTTCTCCCGCGACAGCTTGGCGCCGTGCATAAAGAACAGCAGGGCGATCGCGGCGGTAGTCAGCCACTCAAAGAAATCAACAAAATGGCCGCGCGCAGGCAGGAAAGAGGCCAGCAGCACGGTGATAATCAGTTTCAACATCAGTGGGTCGATACGAAAAATACGCATGTTAATGCCCGGTTAAAAAAAACATGCGGCTATTGTGCGCTGACGAGGTTTAGAAATAAAATTGATTTATTGAATTCATATATGAGCAAAATCGATGAATTATACGCTTCGTCAGCTGCGCGTGTTTGTTGCCGTGGCCCAGCAGGGCAGTTTCAGCCAGGCGGGGCAGCTGATTGGCCTGAGCCAGTCTGCCGTCAGCCATAGCATTAAAGAGTTGGAAAACGAAATGGGTATTCGCCTGCTGGATCGCACTACCCGTGAAGTGCTGCTGACCGAAGCAGGTGAGCAGCTCGCCAGCCGCCTTGAACGCCTGTTAGAGGAGCTGAACAACACGCTGCTGGATGTGCGCAGCTACGGGCAGCAGCGCAGCGGGACGGTGCGTGTGGCCGCCAGCCAGACCATCTCCGCACATCTGATGCCGCAGTGCCTGGCGGCTGGGCAGCTGCATTACCCGGAGATCAAAGTGATGCTGCGCGACCGTCCTCAGCAGTGGGTGCTGCAAAGCATTCGCAATGCGGAAGTGGATTTTGGCATTGTCGTCGGGCCGCTGCAGGCCGACGATCTGGAGTCGGAGGCGATCCTCGATGAACCCTTTCTGCTGCTGTGCCGTCAGGATGACCCGCTGGCAGCGCAGGCGACCATCCACTGGCATATGCTGAATCAGCGCACGCTGGTATTACAGGATTATGCGTCCGGTAGCCGGGTGCTAATTGATGAGGCACTGCGCGTGCAGCAGGTGCAGGCGGAAATCGCCCAGGAGATTGGCCATCCGGCCACGCTTTACCCGATGGTGGAAGCAGGGATTGGTATCAGCATTTTGCCTGCATTGGCGCTGCCGTTACCGCAGGGCAGGCCGCTGATGGTCAAGCGCATTCTGCCGGAAATAAATCGCACCATTATGCTGATACGGCGTAAAAATCGCTCGCTGACGCCTGCGGCAGAAGCTATCTGGCAGGAAGTGCGTCAGCAGGCGGAACTGCTGACGCAACAGCGTGCCAGTGCGCCGCCGTTTTAGATATAAACGTTCAGCGTATTGGTTGCCGTTGGGCGGTTAACGCCGTCAGCAACTTTACTGCTGCCGCTATCAGGCTGCTTACTCGCTTCCTGCTTTCCGCCGCTTTTTTCCGCCTGCTGCTGCTGGATTTGCGCCAGCTGGGCCTGCAGCATCGCAATCTGGCCTTCGATCATCTGCTGCTGCTCAGACTTCTGCTCATCCGTCAGCTCATGGTCGTCACTCAGGCTTTTAAGCTGGTTTTCCAGCGCGATGATTTGCTTGGTGATGCTGGTGGTTTGTGAAGCTGAGCTGCCGCTGCCTGAACTGCTGGCGACGCTGCTACTGCTGCCGATAGTGCTCATCTCTGTCTCCTTTGTCATTAACCAATACGGGTTATCGGACGGGATCGCATAAGACTTGAGGCGCTAAAGCGTAAAAGGAGTGATAAGAAAGTGCAAAGAGGGGCAGGGTGACCAGTAAAGTTGGGGGAATTGCGCGCCAAATCCGGAACGACCAGAAAAGCGGTCGTCCCCTACGAAACCCGGCGCGATATGCGATTCACCAGCCTGTAGTGGCTGACCCTCTTTTTCGGTCAGCCAGAATCGCACATAGCAAAAAGGCGCCTTTAGGGCGCCTTCTTACATTGGTGGGTCGTGCAGGATGACTCGGCTTCGCCTCGCCCTTCGGGTCGTTGCTGGCGCAACGCTGTCTCACTGCGTTCGACCCGAACCTGCTGCAGGTTCGAACCCCGCCCGATTTGCACATAGCAAAAAGGCGCCTTTAGGGCGCCTTCTTACATTGGTGGGTCGTGCAGGATTCGAACCTGCGACCAATTGATTAAAAGTCAACTGCTCTACCAACTGAGCTAACGACCCGATATGGTGGGTGATGACGGGCTCGAACCGCCGACCCCCTCCGTGTAAAGGAGATGCTCTACCAACTGAGCTAATCACCCATATCGTAACGCGGGCCAGAAATCTTACTGAGATATGGTGGGTGATGACGGGCTCGAACCGCCGACCCCCTCCGTGTAAAGGAGATGCTCTACCAACTGAGCTAATCACCCATATCTCGAATCTCTGGGTACTGCATTTTCGCGGGCATCATTCATCAAATGATGGTGGGTGATGACGGGCTCGAACCGCCGACCCCCTCCGTGTAAAGGAGATGCTCTACCAACTGAGCTAATCACCCCCGCTGTGTGGAGTCGCATTATAGGGAGTCGCCGAAATGAGTCAACGCTTTTTCAATGTAAAATGTGTGTTCGTCGTAAAAATAGTCAGGAAGTGGTGATTTCAGGCAAAAACAGCGGGTTGCTGAACGAAATCAAGGCAATGTTCCCCCGGCAGACGGGGAATGGCGTTGAGGATTCGACGACAGATGGTAGAATGTGCCCACAAAAATCAGAACGTGACAGCACGCTTCTGACACTGGCCAAAGCATCCGCGTAATAAGGCATTCATTAATGAAAATCAAAACCCGCTTCGCTCCCAGCCCAACTGGCTATCTGCACGTTGGCGGCGCTCGTACCGCACTTTACTCCTGGCTATTTGCCCGCAATCACGGCGGCGAGTTTGTGTTGCGTATTGAAGACACCGATCTGGAGCGTTCAACTCAGCAGGCGATCGATGCCATTATGGATGGCATGAACTGGCTGAATCTCAACTGGGATGAAGGCCCTTACTACCAGACCAAGCGTTTTGACCGTTACAACACGGTGATTGACCAGATGCTGGAAGCGGGTAGCGCGTATAAGTGCTACTGCTCTAAAGAGCGTCTGGAAACGCTGCGCGAAACCCAGATGGCAAACAACGAAAAGCCACGCTACGACGGCCGCTGCCGCGACAGCCATGAGCATCATGCGGATGATGAACCTTGCGTGGTGCGTTTCCGCAACCCGCAGGAAGGTTCGGTTATTTTTGACGACCAGATCCGTGGCCCGATCGAGTTCAGCAACCAGGAGCTGGATGACCTGATCATTCGCCGTACCGATGGTGCGCCGACCTATAATTTCTGCGTAGTGATTGACGACTGGGATATGGAAATCACCCACGTTAT
Source organism: Avena atlantica (assembly GCA_910589765.1). NCBI lineage: Eukaryota > Viridiplantae > Streptophyta > Magnoliopsida > Poales > Poaceae > Avena > Avena atlantica. The sequence continues at coordinate 827,669 of CAJUWN010001575.1, read as the reverse complement.
TCGTGGTGAAGACCACATCAACAACACGCCGCGTCAGATCAACATCCTGAAAGCGATTGGCGCGCAGGTGCCCGTGTATGCCCACGTTTCAATGATCCTCGGCGATGACGGTAAGAAACTCTCCAAGCGCCACGGTGCGGTCGGCGTAATGCAGTATCGCGATGACGGCTATCTGCCGGAAGCGCTGCTGAACTATCTGGTGCGCCTGGGCTGGTCACACGGTGACCAGGAGATTTTCACCCTTGAAGAGATGACCAAACTGTTCGATCTCGATCAGGTCAGCAAATCTGCCAGCGCGTTTAACACCGAAAAGCTGCAGTGGCTGAACCACCACTATATCAACAGCCTGGCTCCGGAATACGTGGCTACCCACCTGCAGTGGCATATCGAGCAGGAAAACATTGATACCCGCACCGGCCCTGAGCTGGCGCAGCTGGTAAAACTGCTGGGTGAACGCTGCAAGACGCTGAAAGAGATGGCGGCGTCCTGCCGCTATTTCTATGAAGAGTTTGCTGAGTTTGATGCTGATGCCGCGAAGAAGCACCTGCGTCCGGTCGCGCGTCAGCCGCTGGAAGTGGTGCGTGACAAGCTGGCTGCTATCAGCGACTGGACGGCGGAAAACGTCCATCAGGCGATTCAGGCGACGGCGGATGAGCTGGAAGTCGGCATGGGCAAGGTTGGCATGCCGCTGCGTGTCGCGGTGACCGGTGGCGGTCAGTCTCCTGCGCTGGACGTGACAGTGCATGCTATTGGCAAGTCACGCAGCGTGGCGCGCATTGAGAAGGCGCTGGCGTTTATTGCCACCCGCGAAGCCTAACCCTCCGCCATTAAAAAACCCGGCCGCCAGGCCGGGTTTATAGTATTAACTACTGATACCCAATCGCTGCAAAATCCCCTGAATTCCCTCGCGTAGCAGCATCGCTGCCAGCTTCTCCTGTTCTTCATGGCTCAACTGCTGCAATGAAGTCACTAAAAGTGCGGGAAGAGAATTTTGATTGACGCGGTACTGGGCATTAGGCTCTGCAGCATGACGTGTCGATTTCAAAAAGAGCTTTACGCGTTCATCAATATGAATCATGCGTGCTTTTTCACCTTGAACACCGGGTTTCGGTGCGGTCGTCCAAGCCTCTTTCTTCACCCATTTATTTATGGTCTGTCTGCTAAAACCTGTTTGCTGTGCCAGTTCTTCCGGCGTTAACCAATCCTTTTTCACTTTACCATCCCTTTTGCCGAATAAAGTCATTGTGCATATTACAACAATTCATCACATGAACAACTAACACAAATTACTAACTCTGGCAGAACGAAGAGTAAAAAAGTCGAGAAGGATCTGAAATACCCCTGCATAAGCAGGGGATAGCACGATTAGCGGGAAGTCGAGCTTGCTGGCTGCGGTGCACGAAATGCAACAAAGTAGGCCAGACCCACAAAAATAGCACCGCCGACGGCGTTACCAAGGAATACCGCAATAAAGTTTGGCAGGTATTCGCCCCAGCTCAGGTAACCGGCAAAAATGGCCGCAGGAACGATAAACATGTTCGCGACAACGTGCTGGAAGCCAATAGCCACAAACGCCATCACCGGGAACCACATGCCAAAGATTTTGCCCACCACGTCTTTACTGGCAAAAGCCAGCCAGGTCGCTAGGCAGACCAGCCAGTTACAGCCCACGCCGGAGATAAACGCGTGCATGAAATCGGCGTTAACTTTGGCGCTGGCAATAGCGACGGTTTTTTTCAGGTAGTCACCTTCGGTCATGCCCAGCATATGGCCAAAGAACCAGGCGATAGCCACGCTGCCAATAAAGTTAGCAACGGTGACCCAGAACCAGTTACGCATGACGCTCAGCGCACTGATTTGACGTGCGAACCAGGCGACGGGCATCACCATCATATTTCCGGTCAGCAGTTCACCGCCCGCCAGCACGGTGATAATAATCCCCACCGGGAATACCGCTGCGCCCAGCAGGGTGCCAAAAGAGCCCCACTCTGCCGGAAGCTGGTTAACGACGTGAATATAGAGCAGGAAACCGAATGCAATAAACGCACCGGCAAGAAAACCAAGGATCAGTAATGAGGAAACCGGGGTGCGGCTTTTAACCACGCCAGACTCAACGGCAACGGCCGCAATTTCTTTTGGTGTGTGCAATGACATAATAACTCTGGTGGTGTAGTGACAAAAAGGGCCGGATTCTGCGGGCGGTTAAATACGCTTGTATCCAGCGCACAAGGGGATCCGGCAACAAAAAAACGCCGCAGTTTTGCACGCTCAATTAACAAAAACAAGTAGCTTTTAGGAGTGTTTTAACCTGCGCTTAACAGAAAAAGTGCTCAGGCAGATATAGAGGCATGAGACCGCCGCAGAAAACAGAGAGTTAGCGCTTTCTTGCCCGCTTTGACGGCTTTTTTCAGCGATCGATCTCAGATTATCATTTTGCCGTTGACACCAACCCCACCGTTTCATATTATCCCCGCCGTCAACACGACACGGTTTTTCGGCTTGGGGGTATAGCTCAGCTGGGAGAGCGCTTGCATGGCATGCAAGAGGTCAGCGGTTCGATCCCGCTTATCTCCACCAAATCTTCACCAGCAGATTGGGTGGCACCGAAAAATCGCAGAGTTAGTAGTGGGGGTATAGCTCAGCTGGGAGAGCGCTTGCATGGCATGCAAGAGGTCAGCGGTTCGATCCCGCTTATCTCCACCAAATTCTTAATGATGTGAACAATAATCTGCTCAGGCGGATTTTTTTTCGTCTGCGTTTTATCAGGGGCAGGCAAGCCGCCCCTACAACTACCGGCCAGAAACCGCTGTCGCGGTCGGTCTGGACGTACGCCCGCCCCCTGTTTCGGCATAGCGACGCGACGAATTTTACGCCGTCAGCACGCTAAACCCATGCGTGCCGTCGCGCTCCAGCTGCGCCACCAGACCATACTCCCAATCGAGATACGCCTGCATAGCCTCGGCGGAGTTATCCGTACCCTCATAAGGGCGGCGATAGCGATCGATGCGCGGCAGCAGCAGGGCTGTTTCCCCAGCTTCCACCGGCAATCCCGCCGCCTTCCATGCCGTATTTCCGCCCTTCAGCACGATAACCGCTTTACCCGTCAGCGCTTCCAGCTGTGCCACTGCATAGCGTGCCAGCATACTGCTGCCGCAGGTCACCACGTAACGCTGCGGCGGGCAGAATGGCCGCCCCCTGCTGCGTCAGTGCCGAGCGCTGAAGCCAGGCCGCACCGGGAATATGCGCGTTGACGTAATTGGCGCTGGTGGTGAAATCCAGCACCTGCGTATCGCCCTCTGCAAGCCAGTTGGCCAACTGATGCGGTTCAACTTCCTGCTGAGCTGGCAGAGGGTGATAAGCGGTGCCCAGCCGCCGCTGGCGCTGAAATCCTGCGCGCAGAGGTCGTCCAGCACCCACACCTGCCAGCCCAGCTGGTGCCAGCCACGAGCCGGTGCTGTTGGCACGCACGCCGTCATCGTCGATTAGCACAATCCACCCACCGCGCACGCTGGCATAGTGGTCCGTCTCCTGCACCAGCTGGCCACCGGGCACATGACGGCTGCCCGGCAGATGGCCGTGTTCGTATTCGCTGGCGGCGCGCACATCAAACAGATATACGCTGTGCTGCTGCTGGCGCTGCCACAGCTGTACTTCTTTCAGCGTGGTGCGCTGCACGCCGGCTTTATCTGCCAGCGTCCTCGCCTGGCGCGCCGCCTGCACTCGCGCGGTATCGCTGGTGCCTGCATACTGGCGTGACTGTCCGTGCTCCAGCGCCAGGCCGGCCAGCGTCCAGCCGATGGTGCCGTTGCGCAGGGCGAAAAGCGGGTTACGTACGCCGGCGTTGACCAGCGACTGCGTGCCGATAATGCTGCGCGTGCGTCCGGCGCAGTTAACAATAATAGTGGTTTCCGGTGAAGGGGCGAGATCGCGCACGCGCAGCGCCAGCTCGCCGCCCGGCACGCTGATGCTGCCGGGAATGCTCATGGTCTGGTACTCATCAAAGCGGCGCGCGTCGAGCACCACCACCGGTTTGCCGCTGCGAAGCAGTGCATCGACCTCTTCGGCACTGAGTGAAGGGGTTGCGGCGCGGCTTTCGACCAGCTCGCCAAACGCTTTGCATGGCGAATTGACGTCGATGAACAGTTCGCCTCCGGCTTCGCGCCAGCCTGCCAGATCGCCCGCCAGCAGGGCAATATCCTGATAGCCAAGCTCGTGCAGCCTGAGCGCCGCAGCCCGCGCCAGCCCGCTGCCATTGTCATACAGCGTCACCGGGGTATTCAGCCGTGGAATGCGGTTAAGGATTTCGATATCCAATTTGGAATACGCGATATTCACCGCGAACAGCGGATGCCCGCTGGCGTAGTCGGCCTCTTCGCGCACATCGACCAGCGCCACCTCCTGGTGATTAAGCAGCGCGTGGCGCAGCTGATGATAGTCGCGGGTAAGCGGATTGAATTCAGTCATGTGAGAGATCCCAGATATTTGGTAAATGCGTGTTGTTGTAGCCGGAAATAAACGGTTTTTCACTGCCGTCATCAAGGTAGACCGCCCGGCGCACGCCGCCGATATTGCCGCCGTAGACGTGAATGCTGACCGAGGTGCGGTCACCCCAGGCATTGCTGACGCGGTGGATATCGCCCACCTGCGGCGACACCGCCTCAACCGTACCTGGCTCCAGCCGCACAGCGTGGCCGTCGGGTTGCAGGCCGCTTTCCGTCAGGCGATAGCCTTGCGAAACTTCGGCACCGCGCAGCATGCCGATCAGCCCCCAGACGCGGTGATCGTGTACCGGCGTGGTCTGGCCCGGCCCCCAGACAAAGCTCACCACCGAAAAGCGCTGCTGCGCGTCGGCATACAGCAAGTATTGCTGGTAGCGCGCGGGATCGGGCCGGGCGAACTCATCGGGCAGCCAGTCATCAACGCGCACCAGCTCTTTAAGCAGTGCACTGCCGTGCAGCAGGATCTCCTGCTGCTGAGGCTTCTCATCGAGCAGGCTCGCCAGCCCGGCGAGAAAGGTACGCAGTCGTTGTGGATTACTCATGGGGTTTCTCCCCGGCGGCGATGCGGTTGGCCGAGTCGGCCAGCGAATAATCGAAGGCGTTATGCACATCGATGGCTTTTGGCAGTACCTTATAGCGATAGAAGAAGTCCGCTGACTTTTGCAGCGTTGCCGCCAGCTGCGGATTAAAATGGGTCGGGCGGATCTGCGCGGAGGCGATCCAGCGCTGGGTAATGCTGACCGGCATGTTGAGTGATTGACTCAGTGCCTGCGCAAACTGTTGCGGATGCTGCTGTGCCCAGATTTGCGCTTTCGCCAGCCTTGCCAGCAGGTCACTAATAGCCTGGCGTTTACCGCTCTCTTTCAGCGCCTCTTCACGCGCCAGCGCATAGGAGTAACCGGAAAGAATGCCCTTGCCGCCGCCCTGCGGTACCAGCACGGCGTGGTCGACCACGATAGCGGAGGAGACATACGGCTCCCAGGTGGCCCAGGCATCAACCGATCCGGTCGCGCCAGCGCGGCGCGCCCGTCCACCGGCCCAAGGAAGCGCATCGTGACATCCTGCGGTTTCAGTCCGGCACGCTCCAGCAGGCCAAGCAGCAGAAAGTGCCCCCAGCCGCCGCGATTGACCGCAATCTGCTTACCTTTCAGATCTTGCAGGCTGTGGATGCCGCTGCCGGGGCGGGCCAGCAGGGCGATGCTGTCGGCGTTATTCTGCCAGGCACCGACCGCTTTTACCGGCGCGCCGGCGGCATAGACGAACAGAAACGGCAGGTCGCCGGTAAAGCCAACGTCAAGCGCTCCGGCATTGAGCGCTTCCTGCACCGGCGCACCGGAATCAAACGAGCTGAGCTTGAGCTCGTAAGGCAGATTATCGAGCTGTCCCGAGGCGCGCAGCGAGATAAAGCGGTCGCCTTTGACATCGCCCAGCCGCAGCGTGACTTTTTCCGCCGCCAGTGCCGAGGTCGCCACCGCCGCCAGCAGCAGGGCGTAAAGTGCATGACGTCTCATCAGGCGCTCCTTGCCACGCGGCGAGACGCCACTTTTTCCCGCGTCAGGGGGATCAGCTCGCGGCCATACTCCAGCGCGTCATTGAGCGGGTCGAAGCCGCGTATCAGCACGCTCTCAATGCCGAGATCGTAATATTTGAGTAGCGCATCAGACACCTGATCCGGCGTGCCGACCAGGGAGGTGGAGTTATAGCCGCCGCCGACCAGCTGTGCGATGCCGGTCCACAGCACGCTGTCGAGACGCTCACCTTCACTGGCGGCGGCCATCAGGCGCTGCGCCCCCACGCTTTGCGGCTTGGTGGAGCCAAAATTGTGGCCGCTCTCATGCAGCTTTTTGCGCGCCTCTTCGCGGATATATTCCGCTTTCTCCCAGGCTTCTTTTTCCGTGGCGGCAATTATCGGGCGGAAGGAGATATTAAAACCGATCTCCCGCCCGTGGCGGGCGGCCGCGGCGCGCACGGTGCGCACGGTTTTCCGCTGCGCCTTTCAGCGGCTCTCCCAGAGCGCAAACACATCGGCGTGACGAGCTGCCACGGCGATCGCTTCGTCGGAGGAACCGCCAAAATAGATCGGCAGCTTACCCTGCACGGGCTTTACCGCCGAAAATGCCTGCTCCGCCTGATAATACTCGCCCTGATGATCGTAAGGCTGCGCGGAGGTCAGGCTGCTGTTCAGCACGCTGAGGAAGTCGTCGGTGCGCGCATAGCGCTGGGTTTTATTCAGATAGTCACCGTCGCGGCGCTGCTCGGCATCGCTGCCGCCGCTGATGATATGCACCGCCAGGCGGCCGTCGGTTAACTGGTCAAGCGTCGCCAGCTTGCGCGCCGCCAGCGTTGGCGAGACGAAGCCGGGGCGATGCGCCAGTAAAAACTTCAGCGTTGAGGTATTGGCCGCCGCATGGGCGGTGACCAAAACCGTCCGGTTGATCGGACCAGTAGCCGATCAGAATGCGGTCAAACCCCGCGTCTTCGTGGGCGCGGGCGAAGTCGGCAATGTACTGTTTGTTAAACACCGGGCCGCTGGCGCTAAGGGTTTCCGAGGCCAGGCGGTGGCCAATCATACCGAGGAACTGAATGCTCATGCTGTGCTCTCCGTGGTGAACGCCGCGCACTGGCGGGGTGAGAGCCAACCCTAAAGCTGAAAACACTATGTGTGAAATTCATAATTCTTCGTTGTTAATATAAAAATCAGCAATGCTCGCTGAGGCCAAATCCAGCCGCCAGCGTCGTGGCGAACAGATTGACGGCGGCCTGGTGGCTGGCCGGGAGCGCCGGATGCACCAGCCACAGCTCGCTTTGCGGGCTGAAGTCCTTCAGCGGGACTTCCCGCACCCGCTGCTGATTTGCGGCACGCGGCAGCAGCATGCGTGGCAAAATGCCCAGCCCGCTGCCCCCGGCAATTAACCCCAGCTGCAGCGCGGTGCCCTGAACTTCCATATTCAGCTGAAGCGGCAACCCCTGGTCCGCCAGCGCGCGGGCAATTGTGGCACGAAAACCGCAGCCGTCCGGATTGAGGATCCAGCCCCGGGCATAGCACTGCGCCAGCGTGCGCGGCAGCGGCTGTCCGTCATCGGCGGCCACCACCACCAGCGGCACGGCACCCAGACCGCGCGCCTGCAATCCACCGGCAAAGACTTTCCCCGCCGGGAACAGCAGCAGGGCGGCATCCAGCTGGCCTGATCCAGCTGCTGCAGTAGCTGATTACCCCAGCCGCTGCTCAGGCGTGGCTGTAAATCGGGGTAGCGCTGCTGCACGGCGGCCAGCACCGGAAGCAGGCTATCATCGGTCAGACTGTGCGGCAGGCCAAAGCGCAGCACGCCCTGCGGGGCGGCATCACCAGAGACCAGCTGCGTCAGGGCTTCTACTTCAGCGGCGATGCGCTTGCACTGCTGATACACCAGCAGGCCAAGCGCGGTCGGTTTCAGCGGTTTGGTCTGGCGGTCCAGCAGCAGCACGCCGAGCGCCTCCTCAAAGTTTTGCACCCGTCGCGTCACGGCAGGCTGAGTCAGCCCGAGTCGGCTGGCGGTCTGCTGCGTGGACTGCAGCTGCACAAGGGTGACAAAGGCGTGAAGATCTTCCAGTTTCATCGCAGTTTTTCCATCAGTTAAAAACGTCAGCATAATGGCCCGTTGCGGAATTTAATATGCTCATTATGCATATTATTGCCGATAAAATGCGTTCAGATTATAAACAGCGCGGGTGCTAGTCTCAGTTTTTCCTCTTGCTGAGACACCCGATGAAATCACGCTATCTGCTTCCTGTTTCCCTGCTGCTGGCCGCCGTCAGCTCCACCAGCTTTGCCGCCACGCTGTCGGTCGGCGATCAGCGCGGCAATGCCCGTGCCATCCTTGAAGCCGCTGGCGAGCTGAACAATCTGCCGTATACGCTCGACTGGCACGAATTTGCCAATGCCGCTCCGCTGCTGGAAGCGATGCGCGCCGGCTCGATTGATGCCGGTTCGGTCGGCGATGCACCGCTCACTTTTGCCGTGGCCGCCGGCCTGGATGCCAAAGGCATTCTTGCCACTCAGTATGCGGGTAACGCGATTATCGTCAAAAAGGGCAGTGCTATCACCACGCCACAGCAGCTGGCGGGCAAGCGCATTGCCACCGTCAAAGGTTCGTCGGGCCATAATCTGGCGCTGCAGGTACTGGAACGCGCTGGCGTCGCGGTCAAAGCGGTCAATTTTGTGTTCACGACCCCGGCAGAGGCCACGCTGGTGCTGGATCAGGGCGGGGTGGATGCGGTTTCCACCTGGGAGCCTTACGTCTCGTTCGCCACCCAGCAGTCCGGCGCGCAGATTATTGCTGACGGCAAAGATTACCCGGCGCTCAACTACCTGGTCGCCAGCAACAGCGCGATTGCCGCCAGGCGCAGCGAGCTGTCGGACTTCAGCCAGCGGCTGACGCGCGCACGGGCCTGGGGGGCACAGCATCCGCAGGAGTACGCCGCGTCAATTGCTAAGCTGCTGCGCATCCGCAGGAAGTCGCGCTGCAAAAGGTGAAGCGTGAGATCAACACGGTGGTCAGCGATAAGTCGCAGGTGCTGGCTATCCAGCAAAATACGCTGATTTCTACGCGAAAAATGGCCTGATCCCGAAACCGCTCAAGGCCGAATCGTTTATCGATCTCTCCTTATCGGCGGGGAAATAGTTATGCACCTGGCACTCTACCTGAGCGACACCGGGCTGCATGCGGGCGGCTGGCGCCATCCTGACGCCGAAAACCGGACCCGATGCAGCTGGAAACCTGGCTGAAGCTGGTGCAGAAGGCCGAGGCAGCAAAATTCGACTTCGCCTTTATTGCCGATAAGCTGTCGATCGATGATATCTACGGTGCGGACATCGCCACTACCGTGCAGTATCGTCCCGGCTATGCGCGCCCGGAACCGATGGCGCTGCTGACCGCGCTCAGCCTGTTCACCCGCCGCATCGGGCTGGGGGCACGCTGTCGACCACCTATGGCGAACCGTTTCACGCGGCGCGCACGCTGGCGACCTCGATCACTTCAGCCACGGGCGCGCCGCCTGGAATGCGGTGACGTCGACTAACGACGGCGAAGCGCACAACTTCAGCCGCCAGCAGCTGCCCCGCACGGCGAACGTTATCAGCGCGCGGCCGAGTTTATCGACGCGGTGCAGCTGCTGATGGCGAGCTGGCAACCCGGCGCGCGCGTGGCCGATAAAGCCAGCGGCGTGTATGTCGATGCCAGCAAGGTCAGCTACAGCCATTTCCACGGCGAACATTTTCAAATCAAAGGTCCGCTGACGGTCAGCCAGCCGCCGCAGGGCAGGCCGGTGCAGATCCTTGCGGGCGTCTCGGCGGATTTCCAGCAGGTGGCGACCCGGCTGGCGGAGGTGATCTTTACCGTGCAGCCCGAGCTGGCGCGCGCGCAGCTGTTCTATCAGCAGTTCAAACAGCAGATGGCCCTGCACGGTCGCCCGCCCGCCGCCTGCAAAGTGCTGCCGGGAATTATGCCAGTGGTGGCCGCCACGCAGCGGGCGGCTGAAGAGAAACGCCGTGAGCTGGACGAACTGGTTAACCCGCTGGCGGGCCTGAGCTTTATGTCGGCCAGCATGAATTACGATCTGTCACAGCATGACCCTGATGAGCTGTTCCCGGATATCTTTGCGCAGATCAGCGGCAGCAAAGGGCGCTTTGAATATGTGATCAGGCAGGCGCGGCAGGAAGGGAAGACGCTGGCGCAGGTGGCGAAAACCTACGCCGCCAGTGCCTCATTCCCGCTGCTGGTGGGCACACCACGCTCGATAGCTGACGAGATGATTCGCTGGGTAGAGGAGAGGCCTGCGATGGATTGTGCTGATGCCGGCCGATATGCCTGCGTCACTGAATGATTTTGCCGATTACGTGGTGCCGGAGTTACAGCGGCGCGGGGCCTTTAGAAAGGAGTATCAGGGGAAACGCTGCGCGAGCACCTGGCGGTACCGTTGTGAATCTAAGGGGGATTTGGCACAGGGCTGACCTTTTTTTCGGTCAGCCCGCAAACCTATTACAGCACCAGACCCGTAATCGAGGCTGACAGCACGCTGACCAGCGTTGAGCCGTACAGCAGCTTCAGGCCAAAGCGGGAAACCACGTTGCCCTGCTCTTCATGCAGGCCTTTGATGGCACCCGCCACGATACCGATCGAGGAGAAGTTAGCAAACGATACCAGGAACACCGACAGGATGCCTTCACCACGCGGTGACAGCGTACCGGCGATTTTTTGCAGATCCATCATTGCCACAAACTCGTTTGATACCAGTTTGGTGGCCATGATGCTGCCGACCTGCAGCGCTTCATGAGCCGGCACGCCCATCACCCACGCGAACGGGAAGAAGACATAGCCAAGAATGCCCTGGAAGCTGATACCGAAAATAAAGTCGAACAGCGCGTTAATCCCGGAGATCAGGGCGATAAAGCCAATCAGCATCGCTGCCACGATCACTGCCACTTTGAAACCGGCGAGGATATATTCGCCCAGCATCTCGAAGAAGCTCTGTCCCTGATGGGTATTCCCCAGCTTGAGGTCTTCTTCGCTATCAACGCGGTACGGGTTGATCAATGACAGCACGATAAAGGTGCTGAACATGTTGAGTACCAGCGCGGCGACCACATACTTTGGCTGCAGCATGGTCATGTAGGCGCCGACAATCGACATTGAAACGGTCGACATCGCGGTCGCTGCCATGGTGTACATGCGGCGTTCGGACATTTTTCCAAGGATATCTTTATACGCAATAAAGTTTTCTGACTGTCCCAAAATCAGAGAACTGACGGCGTTGAAAGACTCCAGTTTGCCCATACCGTTGATTTTTGACAGCACGGTACCGATGGCACGGATGACGATGGGCAAAATGCGGAAGTGCTGCAGGATGCCGATCAGCGCAGAGATAAAGACGATAGGGCACAGCACATTAAGCCAGAAGAAGGCCAGACCTTTATCGCTCATATTACCAAAGACGAAGTTGGTCCCTTCCGCGCCGTACTTCAGTAATTTTTCGAACAGATTTGAGAACCCCTGGACGAAGCCGAGACCCACTTCCGAGTTCAGGAAGAACCAGGCGAGGGCGACTTCAATCACCAATAGCTGTATGACAAAGCGGACACGGATGTTTTTACGGTCACGGCTGACTAACAAGGCCAGCAGAGTCACCACCACCAGTGCCAAAGCAAAGTGAAGAATGCGGGACATATTTGCTCCAAATTTGAGGGCTGTTATATTTCGTTGCACATTCTATGTAACAGGAACCGGAAAAACGAGATCTATGCCTCAATATAACAATTCCCTATTGCAGCAGATTACAGAAAAGCTTGAGGCGTCACAGGTTTTCACTCTTTTTTAACAGCTTACGCGTAAAGTTGCGCTTACCGACCTCTTTATTAAAACAATCCTGGCTGAATTGCGATGAAAAAATCACCGCACAAGTGGTAAGTGAATGCCAGATACCCTACAGTGAAAAAGGTTGCTCATTTTTTGGCGTTGCCGTACTTTATCTAAAAGTATAGCCATTGCTATAACTCATAGCGCTGGCTATCACAGCGATAAAGATAACCACTTTAAATGCACTTGATAATCATTATCACTTAAAGGCATGATAATTGTCAGGTGTTTAGCAGCAGGGTAACAGCTATGTCGGAAAGCCGCACTGCGGAGCAGAACGTCCGCAGTAGTCGTAAAATCAAATTTGCCTTGATGGGGCCAGCCTTTATTGCGGCGATTGGCTATATCGACCCCGGCAACTTCGCCACCAATATCCAGGCAGGTGCCTCTTACGGTTACACCCTGCTGTGGGTCGTTGTCTGGGCCAACATCATGGCGATGGTGATCCAGCTGATGTCTGCCAAGCTGGGTATCGCTACAGGCAAAAATCTGGCCGAGCATATCCGCGATCGTTTTCCGCGCCCGGCGGTGTGGTTTTACTGGGTGCAGGCGGAAATTATCGCCATGGCAACCGACCTCGCCGAGTTTATCGGCGCGGCGATAGGCTTCAAGCTGGTGTTTGGCGTCAGCCTGTTGCAGGGGGCGATGCTCACCGGTGTGGCAACGTTTCTGATCCTGATGCTGCAAAGCCGTGGTTCAAAGCCGCTGGAGTTGGTGATCGGTGGCCTGCTGCTGTTTGTCGCGGCGGCCTATGTGATTGAGCTGTTTTTCTCGCAGCCGAAGGTGGTCGACCTGCTGCAGGGTATGGCGGTGCCATCACTGCCAACCGCAGATGCCGTGCTGCTGGCGGCGGGGGTGCTTGGCGCGACCATTATGCCGCACGTCATCTACCTGCACTCCTCGCTGACGCAGAACAGCAGCGATGGCGGTACGCGGGAGCAGCGCTACTCTTCAACCAAGCTGGATGTGGCGATTGCCATGACTATCGCCGGCTTTGTGAATCTGGCGATGATGGCCACGGCGGCTGCCGCATTCCACTTTAGCGGCCACAGCGGGATTGCCGATCTCGACCAGGCGTATCTGACGCTGGACCCGCTGTTAGGTAAAGCCGCCGCGCTGGTGTTTGGCCTTAGCCTGTTGGCAGCAGGATTGTCCTCTACCGTGGTCGGCACCATGGCCGGGCAGGTGGGTGATGCAGGGCTTTATCCACTTCCATATTCCGCTGCTGGTGCGCCGCGTGATCACCATGCTGCCCTCCTTTATTGTGATTATGGCAGGCTGGGAACCCACGCGGATACTGGTGATGAGCCAGGTACTGCTCAGCTTCGGTATTGCGCTGGCGCTGGTGCCTCTGCTGGCCTTTACCGGCAACCGTGAGCTGATGGGGGATATGGTGAACTCGCGCCTGATGCAGAACGTTGGCCGCCTGATCGTCGCGGTTGTGGTGGTGCTGAATGGGTATCTGCTGGTATCGATGGGAATGAATTTGTAAAAAACCGGGCGGGGCATGCCGCCGCCCCTACGCTTAACGTTATGCATGCGGCCTATGCCGCAGCATTCAAATGGATGTTTTTCGTAGGGGTCAGGCATGCCTGACCCGCCAGGATGGTTACCAACGGTCGTGGCCGTGATGGCGACCGTGGTCGTGACGCCATTCACGATGGCGCTCGTGGTCGCGCCAGCGGCGCTCCCTTTCCCTTTCATGATGTCGGCGCTCTGCTTCATGGCGTCGCCACTGCTCGTGTCGCCACCAGCGCCCTTCATTGTAGCGATAATTATTACGCCACCAGTGGTTGTCGCGCCAGCGGCGCGCCGTCCCAGTAGCGTCCGCGATCGTCGCGGTCGCCCAAATGCAGCGTCACTCCCGGGGCTAAAGTAATACGTGCGCTGTCGGCATAAGCTGTGTGTACCGCCAACGGGGACAAACTTGCCAATAAAGTGGCAACAAGCAATAAGCGTTTCATATTATCTCCTTTATCAGCGGTCTGCCTTCTCCGCTGTAGCAGCACAATATAACGAGATTGCTGGCTTAACGCCTGGTGAATTCTGATAAACGCGCAAAAACGGCGAATTGGGATTTTTCTGCAGGGGGGAAAGGGGCAATTCTCGTTGGGGCCGACCCTCTCTTCCGGTCGGCCCGCATGGCGGGATTAAGCCAGAATTGACTCTATCCGGGCTAACTCATCTGCGCTGAAATCACGCTTGTTGAGCATCTGCACCGCATCATCAATCTGCGCAGTTTTACTGGCGCCAATCAGCACCGAGGTGACGTGGCCGCCGCGTAAAACCCACGCCAGCGCCATCTGCGACAGCTTTTGCCCGCGCTGCTGCGCCAGCGCATTCAGGCGCTGAACCTTCTCCATTTTCTCCGGCGTCAGCTGATCGCTGCTGAGGAAACGGCTGCCGCTGGCGGCACGGGAATCTTCCGGGATGCCGTTGAGATAGCGGTCGGTCAGCACACCACCGGCCAGCGGGGAGAAGGCAATGCTGCCCACACCCTTCTGCGCCAGCACATCCAGCAAGCCACCTTCCGGTGCGCGCTCAAACATCGAATATTTCGGCTGGTGGATCAGGCACGGCGTGCCGAGATCCTGCAAGATAGCAATCGCCTGCGCGGCCAGCTCTGCCGGGTAGTTGGAAAGCGCCACGTACAGCGCTTTGCCCTGGCGCACCAGATGGTCAAGCGCTGCCATGGTCTCTTCCAGCGGCGTTTCCGGATCCGGGCGGTGATGGTAGAAGATATCCACATACTCCAGCCCCATGCGTTGCAGGCTCTGATCCAGGCTGGAAATCAGGTATTTGCGCGAACCCCAGTCGCTATAAGGTCCTGGCCACATGGTGTAACCCGCCTTGCTGGAGATCACCAGCTCATCGCGATACGGGCGAAAATCTTCGCGCAGAATCCGGCCAAAATTCTCCTCGGCCGAGCCGGAGGCGGACCGTAATTATTGGCCAGATCAAAATGGGTGATACCGTTATCAAAAGCATGGCGCAGCAGGTCACGACTGTTATCCACGCGCGTGCTGTCGCCAAAGTTGTGCCATAAACCCAGCGAAATTGCCGGGAGTTTCAGGCCGCTGCGCCCGCAGCGTGGTAGGTCATTTTCTCATAACGCTGGGCATCTGCTTGATAAACCATGAGTAAATCCTGTTATTGAAACGGTAAGGACGCGGGATAGCATAGCAGTGTATACGGTTACACTAAGTGAAAGACCGGGATGGATCGCAACTTAAAGATAAATCTTAACGGCGTAACGATCTGTTGCCACGCGGTCAAAGGAGTTTCCTATAACAGAGTGAAAATAATCGCTAATACTCAATTCATACCGCCATGAGGAGCCGAATGATGAGCAGTTATACCGTTGGGGATTATCTTCTTACGCGTTTAAATGAGATCGGTATCGATCATCTGTTCGGCGTGCCCGGGGACTACAACCTGCAGTTTCTTGACCACGTTATCGATCATCCGCGTCTTGCCTGGGTGGGCTGTGCCAACGAGCTTAATGCCGCCTATGCGGCGGATGGTTATGCCCGCTGCCGCGGGGCAGCGGCGTTATTGACCACTTTTGGCGTGGGTGAACTGAGCGCCATCAATGGCGTGGCGGGCAGCTATGCCGAGTATCTGCCGGTGGTGCATATCGTTGGCGCGCCCTCACAAACCTCACAGAATAAGGGTGAGCTGCTGCACCACACGCTGGGCGATGGCGACTTCCGTCACTTTATGCGTATGCATCAGGAAATTTCCGTCGCCAGCAGCGTGCTGACGGCAGAGAACGCGGCCGCAGAGATTGACCGGGTGCTGATTGCCGCGCTGACCGGGTATCGCCCGGTCTATCTGCTGCTGGCGACCAACGTGGCAGAAAGCCCGCTTTCACCGCCTTCAACCCCGCTATTGCTGCCCGTCACTAACAACAGCACGCAGCGGGCGGCCTTTGCCGATGCCGCAGAGCTGAAGCTGGCCCCGGCCGCCAGCGTGGCGCTGCTGGCTGACTTCCTCGCCGATCGTGCCGGGCAGAAGCAACCGCTGGTGCGCTGGCTGCGCGAGGTGCCGATGCCATTTGCCACGCTGCTGATGGGAAAAAGCCTGCTGCCGGAAACGCTGCATGGCTTTGCCGGCACCTATGCCGGGGCCTCCAGTGCGCCACACACTCGACAGGTGATCGAGCAGAGCGACGTGCTGGTTACCGTGGGGGTAATCTATACCGATACCATTACCGCTGGCTTTACTCAGCAGATCGACAGCGCAAAAACCATTGACGTCGGGCTATATCGCAGCCGCATCGGTGACCAGACATTCGAGCTGCCCATGGCGACTGCGCTGGAAGTGCTGCACCAGCTGGCACGTAAGCATGGTGCAGGCTGGCAGCGCGCCATTGTTGCGCCGCCGCAGCTGGAAGGGGACTGCTCAGACAATCTGACGCAAAACAGCTTCTGGCCGCTGATTCAGGCGTTTCTGCGCCCCGGGGATATTATTCTGGCCGATCAGGGAACGGCGGCATTCGGTGCGGCCTCTCTGCGCCTGCCGCCGGATGCCCGCCTGCTGGTTCAGCCGCTGTGGGGATCGATCGGCTACACATTACCGGCGGCTTTTGGCGCGCAAACGGCAGAGCCTGCCCGCCGGGTGGTGCTGATAATCGGTGACGGTTCGGCCCAGCTGACGGCGCAGGAGATAGGATCGATGCTGCGCGATGGGCAAAAACCGGTGATTTTCCTGCTCAATAATGATGGCTACACCGTCGAGCGTGCCATTCACGGCGCAGAGCAGCGCTATAACGATATCGCTCACTGGGACTGGACGCGGCTGCCGCAGGCGCTGAACGTCGATTGTCAGGCCCAGAGCTGGCGCGTAACGCAAACGGTGCAGCTGCAGGAAGTGATGAAGCTGCTGGAGGGGAACTCGCGCCTGTCGCTGGTGGAAGTGGTGCTGCCGCAGCAGGACATTCCGCCGCTGCTGGCCGCCGTCACCCAGGCGCTGCATCAGCGTAACAGCAGCTAAACTGCCATTTAGTGCGCAATTCAGACTGTTGCCCGTGGGCAAAAAGCACTAACCCCGTTAAGGTAACGCTCGCGTAGGTTTTACTTCCGCTGATCGTTGTCGTTTTAACGGGGGGAATTTATAGTGTGTCTAATTGACGTAAGTGGAGCAAAACAATAATGACTAAGTATGCTTTGGTAGGTGATGTCGGCGGCACCAATGCGCGCCTGGCACTGTGTGAAGTTGAGACCGGTGCTATTTCACAAGCCAAAACGTTCCCCACGACAGATTATGCCAGTCTGGAAGCGGTGATCCGCGCTTATCTGGATGAACAGCAGCAGGACATTAAGCATGGCTGTATTGCCATCGCCTGCCCAATCACGGAAGACTGGGTCGAAATGACCAACCATGACTGGGCATTTTCCACCAGTAAAATGAAGCCAGCCTGGCCTTCGAGTCGCTGGAGATCATCAACGATTTTACCGCCGTGTCGATGGCGATTCCGATGCTGTCGCCTGACGACGTGCTGCAGTTCGGCGGCGAACCGGCAGTGCAGGATAAGCCGGTTGCCGTGTATGGCGCGGGCACCGGGCTCGGCGTGGCGCATCTGGTTCACGTGGATAAGCGCTGGGTGAGCCTGCCGGGCGAGGGCGGCCACGTTGATTTCGCGGCTAACAGCGACGAAGAAGATATGATCCTTGAGGTACTGCGCGCTGAACTCGGCCACGTTTCCGCCGAGCGTATTCTCTCCGGCGGCGGGCTGGTAAACCTGTATCGGGCGATTGTTAAATCAGATGACCGGGAGCCAGAAAACCTCAAGCCGCGCGATGTCAGCGAGCGGGCGCTCAACGGCAGCTGCACCGACTGCCGCCGCGCGCTGTCGATGTTCTGCGTCTGCATGGGCCGTTTTGGCGGTAACCTGGCGCTGAACCTCGGCACTTTGGCGGCGTGTATATCGCCGGTGGCATCGTGCCGCGTTTCCTGGAGTTCTTCAAAGCTTCCGGGTTCCGTGCGGCGTTTGAAGATAAAGGACGCTTCCGCGACTACACCTCGCGCATTCCGGTCTTCATGATCACTCACGATCAGCCGGGCCTGCTGGGCGCGGGCGCGCACCTGCGTCAGACCCTGGGCCGCGTGCTGTAATCTCCCTGCTGTTGCGGCGCTACAGCCGCATCAGCTGGCGAAACTCCTTCACCTTGCTGCGGCTGACCGGAACCTGAAACTCCATATCGCGCAGCTTGAGAATATAGGTGTTGTTAAACCACGGCTCAATCTCGCGGATCTTACTCAGGTTCACGCAGTATGAGCGGTGGCAGCGAAAGAAATACGCCTCCGGCAGGCGACTGCAAAACTCGGTGATATTCATCGACATCACATACTCTTCCCGCCGCGTATAGACAAACGTCAGCTTTTCATGGGCTTCTGCGTAATAGATATCGTTGATATCGGTGACGATGATGCGTTCGTCCTTCACCAGATTAATGGTGTACGCAGCAGGGCGTGCCGCCGTGCTGCTGAGCTGTGCGCTGCTCTGCGCATGGTTTTCCAGCTTGCGCAGCAGAGTAACGATGCGCATCTCTGAATAGGGCTTGAGGATGTAGTCAAATGCTTCCAGCTCAAACGCATCTACCGCGTGCTCTTTATAGGCGGTAATAAACACGATCAGCGGCTTGCTGGCGAACTTACTGATGTTCTGCGCCAGCAGCATGCCGTCCAGCGACGGAATATTGATATCGAGAAATATCACGTCCACCTGGTGACTCTGCAGGTACTTCAGCACGTCGAGGCCGTCATCAAACGTGGCTTCAATGGTAATGCTGCTGTGCTGGCGGATCAGCCAGCTCAGCTCCTGCTGGGCAAGAAATTCATCTTCAACGATTATTGCTTTCACATCGGTTTCCCATCTCAGGCAGTCAATGAAACACTCTGGTTTTCCGGCAACAGGGCGCCGTTCTTACTGATGTAGAAGGCGATTTCGGTACCCGGATTAAAACGGTGGATATGCAGCCCCTCGCCGTACAGCAGTTTCACCCGATGATGCACGTTCAGCAGGCCGATCTTGTTGCCCGGCATTTCGTTGCGCTTCACGCGCGCCATCACCTCTTCGCTAATGCCGTTGCCGGTGTCGCGCACCGCAATACGCACCCGATGGCCCTGATCCTTAATGCTCAGCGTCACCACGCCTTTACCCCGGCAGGGATGGATGCCGTGGACAATGGCGTTTTCCACCAGCGGCTGGATCAACAGGCTGGGCAGCGGACAGTTGACCTCTTCATCGATATCGTAAATCACCGTCAGCTTGTCGCCGAAGCGCGCCTGCTCGATGGCGATATAATCTTTCACCTGATACAGCTCTTTTTTGATGTCGATGGTTTCATCGTCATTCAGTTCGAGGTTATAGCGCAGATAGCGGGAAAGATTGGTAATCAGCTGGCGCGCAGTATCGGGATTAATACGAATAGAGGAGGAGATGGCATTCAGCGCGTTGAACAGGAAGTGTGGGTTAATCTTGCTTTGCAGGGCGCGCAGCTCCGCCTTGTTAGCCATTTCGCGCAGCTGCTCGGCGCGTGATACTTCCAGCTGGGTGGAGATAATTTGCGACAGCCCGACTGCCATCTCTTTCAGCGACCAGGTAATGCGGTGCGCGTGGCGATAGTAAATCTTCAGCGTGCCGGTCACTTCGCCTTTTTCCCACAGGGGGATGACAATCATTGAGTGAATTTCCGGGGTGCGGTGCGCCTCATCATTATTTTTAATGATGATTTTACCCTCTGAGATCGCCGCCAGCGTGGTCGGGCTGATGCCGTCATCGCCGTCACGATAGTTGCCTTCGCCCACGCCAACGTAGGCGAGGATCTGGCGGGTATTGGTCATCGCCACCGCATCGGCGTTGATATCGCTGCGGATGATATCACACCACCTGGCGCAGCGAATGGCTGTTGACCTGGCGGAACAGCGGCAGGGTTTTATTGGCAATATCCAGCGCCAGCTTCGCCTGGCGGGCGGCAATTGCCTCTTTTTCCCCCTCTACGCTCTGCACCAGCAGCACAATCAGGCCGATGCTGACCGCGCCGAGGATCATTGGAATGGCAATCTCAGAGACGATATCGACGCCCAGTGAGGTCGGTGACGCCCACAGCACAATCAGCACCATGGTCAGCGTTTCACAAGCCATCCCGCCGATAATGCCGATGCTCCAGCGCTTCTCTTTCACCACTTTGAGATTGATCCAGCCGGAGACGATCCCGGCGGCAATGCTGGTGATCAGGCACGGCACCGAAGTCACGCCGTCAATGTCGATCAGGAAGCGGTGCAGCCCGGCAATCACCCCGGTAGCGATGCCGACCCACGGACCAAACAGGATGCCGCCGGACATAATGGCGATGGTGCGCACGTTGACCAGCGACCCTTCAACATTGATGCCGGTCCAGGTGCTGAACAGCGCAAACAGCGAGAAAATAGCGGTCACCGCCAGCAGCTCCTGGCGCGAGTGTTCGTCCTTCTGCAACAGCTGCCGGAAATGGCGGGTACGGGTAATAAAGAACAGGCAGATAAGCATCAGCGCTGCGCGAATCAAACACGGCGAGCAACATCTCAAACATCGAATGCACGGGCGCCTCGGCTGGCGGAAAACAGTGGCGCTATGATAGGGAAAGCGGGCGGGATGTGCCAGGGATCACCGCGTGGCAATCGGTTAATCCCGGCCTGGATCAATTTTTCCCGCATAAACGGGGACCGTTTTTCCATCGCCCCGCAGGTTTACTCCAGCATCTGCTGCTTGCCCAATGGCGTCAGATCCTGCGCGGTGGCGCGCCCGACGAAATCGACTTCGAAATCGTCGGCGGCGAAATCCGGTGGCGAACGCCCCTCAACGAAGGCGGGCCACTGGCGCTGTAAATAGGCGACATTTTTTCTCGCACCACGGCGCGGCGGCAATGTACATCACGTTGCTGTCGAACTCGCCCTGATGCTCATTTTCCACGGCGTGAACCATGTCGCAATGCCAGAACACCGTGTCGCCCGCTTCCATATCGGGAATAGAGGAAAAACCCTCAAGCAAAAGAGGATGGAACTTCTCGCTAACCGATAAAGCGCGCCCCGGAGCGGCAACCGCACAGGTCATCCTCCGCGACATCATCCTGCAGCGCGCGCAGTAAAATCCACGCCATGGCGTTGGCGATCGGCAGCAGCTGCAGGGTGCCGCCGTGCTTGCGCTGCGGCGTCAGCGCCGTCCAGCCCTGGAAAGTGCGAAACATCGAGCAGACGGCAGGGGAGGGAAATTCGCGTACTTCGCAGCGTTTCTCGGCGTCAAACGGATTGTACTGCTGCCAGTTGCCGCTAAACACGTGTCGGTAAACGTGACGGAAGTTCTCATCCAGCCAGCGCTCCAGCGACCGCCATCCACGTGCGGCGACAGGCCGAGTGAACCCGAGTTCGGTGGGCGGCGGCGCGTGCGGTCGGCGTAGCTGACGATGCGCGTCGGGTCGAAGTGCTGCTGGCCGTGGCTTTCGCTCTGCCACAGCGAGTTAAGGAATGCCTGCACCGCCTGCATGCGTGCATCCTGACGCGCCTCCACCTGGGGTCTGGACCAGTAAATGCCGTAGATTTGCGGCTTACCCTGCTTCAGGTCGCCAAAGTAATTGTCCTCGGCGGCATGTTCTAGCTTTTCCACAAACTGATTCTCGTCGAGGTAATCGCCAATCTGCTGGTTCCAGTCGCTGGCCTGCTGGCGCGTGAACACGCCTTTGATGACGCAGCAGCCGCGCTGGCGGATCAGATTTTTTTGCTGTTCCGTCACGCGCTGATTCAGGATATCGTTGGCCTCAAGCTGCGGTACCGGATGCTCACCGCGCTGCTGCTCATGGTTGAGCCTGGTAATCTGGCGGCGCATATCGGCATCCAGTTCGGCAAACACCTGGCGATAGTTGGGAAGCTGCTGGCGCAGCTGCGCTTTAATCTGGCGCACTGCGTCGGGAATATTGTCGATTTTGAGAGGGGCCATGGTCGTTCTCCAGTGACAAAATTGTTATCGTTTTGCTGTAGGGCAGGACGATTACACGGCCAAAAAGCGGCAGATAAAAGAGATGACTATTTTGTGGTTTTTCCCCTTTTAGTGAGCGAAACGATGCAACTCACCACGCAACGACTGGTACTGACCCGGCTGAAGCCGGAAGACTGGCAGCTTTTTTTACAGGTCCACACTGACGAAACCTGCATGGAGTTTATCAGTGCAGTACCGCAGCTGGCCGATATCCGTCAGCGTTTTCAGGACCGGCTGGCGCCCTGGCAGGTGACCAGCTTTCACATGCTGTGCCTGGTTATCCGCCGCAAAGAGGACAACCAGGCGATAGGCATGATGGGGGCGAACCCGGAATGGGCTCCCCATCGGCAGGTGGAAGTGGGCTATTCGCTGCTGAGCGACTATTTCGGCCAGGGCTACGGCAGCGAAGCGCTGGGGGCGCTGTGTGACTTCCTGCTGGCGCACTGTGAGTTCCACAAGCTGAAAGCGCAGGTGGTGGAGGGCAATATCGCCTCGCGCCGGGTGCTGGAAAAAAACGGCTTCGTGCTGGAGGGGACGCTGCGGGATAATTATCTGCTGCGCGGCCAGTGGGTGAATGACTGGCTGTTTGGACGCATTAATCCGGCCAGATAAAAAATTTTATTCTGCCTCTCGACAGGTTACAGAATTGTACGTTATGGTCATTCCTCGACCACTACGGTGGTCAGCGTCGCTCGGATGGTCCGGGCGCTTACGTTAATCAGAGGTTACTATGGCTGACAATCATTCCGCTCGCCGTTTTTCCCGTATCGAACGTCTTCCCCCCTATGTATTCAATATCACTTCCGAACTGAAGATGGCCGCACGCCGTCGCGGGGAAGATATTATCGATTTCAGCATGGGCAACCCGGACGGCCCGACGCCGCCGCACATCGTGGAAAAACTCTGCACCGTGGCGCAGCGCGATGACACCCACGGCTACTCGACGTCGCGCGGCATTCCGCGCCTGCGTCGGGCGATTTCCCGCTGGTATGCCGACCGTTACCAGGTGGATATCGACCCGGAATCGGAAGCGATTGTCACCATTGGTTCCAAAGAGGGGCTGGCACACCTGATGCTGGCAACGCTCGATCACGGTGATACCGTGCTGGTGCCGAATCCGAGTTATCCCATCCATATTTACGGTGCCGTGATTGCCGGGGCGCAGGTACGTTCGGTGCCGCTGGTGGCGGGCGTGGACTTCTTCAACGAGCTGGAGCGTGCGATCCGCGAAAGCTATCCGAAGCCGAAGATGATGATCCTCGGCTTCCCGTCGAACCCCACCGCGCAGTGCGTCGAGCTGGACTTCTTTGAACGGGTCATCGCGCTGGCAAAGCAGTACAACGTGCTGGTGATCCACGACCTGGCCTACGCCGATATCGTTTACGATGGCTGGAAAGCGCCGTCGATTATGGAAGTGCCGGGCGCGCGCGACGTGGCAGTGGAGTTCTTCACGCTGTCGAAAAGCTACAACATGGCGGGCTGGCGTATCGGCTTTATGGTCGGTAATAAAGAGCTGGTGGCGGCGCTGGCGCGCATTAAGAGCTACCACGATTACGGCACCTTCACCCCGCTTCAGGTGGCCGCGATTGCCGCGCTGGAAGGGGATCAGCAGTGCGTGCGCGATATCGCCGAACAGTATAAACGCCGCCGTGATGTGCTGGTGAAAGGGCTGCACGAGGCGGGCTGGATGGTGGATAACCCGAAAGCCTCGATGTACGTCTGGGCGAAAATCCCCGATCGCTATGCGCACCTGGGTTCACTGGAGTTCGCTAAACTGCTGCTGCAGGAAGCGAAAGTCTGCGTCTCGCCGGGGATTGGCTTTGGCGATTACGGCGACACGCACGTGCGCTTTGCGCTGATAGAGAACAGCGACCGTATTCGCCAGGCAGTAAGAGGGATCAAGGCGATGTTTCGTGGAGAAGGCGTGAACTAACCAGGCTGGGGGTCAGGCGCACCTGACCCTTTTCTTTATCCGGCTAATCATTACAGCATCA
Source organism: Avena atlantica (assembly GCA_910589765.1). Taxonomy (NCBI): domain Eukaryota; kingdom Viridiplantae; phylum Streptophyta; class Magnoliopsida; order Poales; family Poaceae; genus Avena; species Avena atlantica. The sequence continues at coordinate 803,770 of CAJUWN010001575.1, read as the reverse complement.
GATAGAAAGTGCCAACCCAGATTAGCAGGATAAAAGAGATCCCCATAAAAGCATATTTCACTGCAAAAACCCTCTGAACACCCATGATCGAACGCTAATCTACCGCTATTTCCCGGCAAAATAAAGACGCTTGTTCTGAGACCTTTCTTACATTAATGGCTTTCCAGTTGCGGCACCACCGACATGCCAACGCGCAGCCTTGCCAGCTCAGGCTGGCCCGGTTCCAGCACGATTTTAACTGGAAGACGCTGAACCACTTTAGTGTAGTTTCCGGTCGCGTTGTCGGCGGTAATTGCGGCAAAGGTCGAGCCGGTCGCCGGTGCGATACTGTCGATATGGCCGCGCAGGGTAACTCCGGGCAGGGCATCCACCGTTATTGAAACGGCCTGGCCGTGGCTGACATGCGCCAGCTGGGTCTCAAGAAAATTGGCCACCACATAGCTCTGCTGCAAAGGCACCACCGCCAGCAGACGCGTTCCGGCCGACACCCACGCTCCCTGGCGCACCGCGCGCTGCCCAACGCTGCCGTCAATCGGTGCGGTGATGCGGGTATACGAAAGGTTAAGCTGCGCCTGATCCACGCTGGCGCGCATCGCGGCGATATCGGCCTGCGCCTGCTTCTTGCTGGCCTGCAACACGGCCACTTCCTTACGCGCGGCCAGCTCGGCCGCCTGGCTCTGCTTTACCTGCGCTGCGGCGCTTTGCATGGTGGAGCTGGATTTTTGCTGTTCATCCGCCGTTGCGGTGCCGCTTTTCAGCAGGCGGCGATAGCGCTCGGCATTCTGCCCGGCGTAGCTCAGGGTCGCCTGGCTGGCGCTGACCGCGGCGGCCGTCTGGGCGATGGTTGCCTGCTGCTGTTCAAGCTGGGCATCGATGCTGCTCAGCTTCGCTTCGCTGACCTGTAAATTGGCCTGGGCGGTTTCCAGCGCGACGCGATAGTCGCGATCGTCGATGGTTGCCAGCACGTCACCAGCTTTAACCTGCTGGTTATCCTCTACATTTACCGTGCGAATATAGCCAGAGACTTTCGGGGCCACCAGCGTATAGTCCGCCGTGACGACCGCGTCATCGGTGCGTAGCGAACGGTGGTTGATCGCCGACCAGACGAAAAGGCGATAGCCAGCAGGATCAACAGCAGCAGGAGCAGCAGAGTGGTACGTTTGGCAGGTGTGAAGCGCATTATAATTTTCCCGGAGTAAGCGGAGCAGAAGTGAGTAAGGTTTGCGGTGGCCAGACGCGTTTCGGCAGCCAGGCGGTCAGCAGCACCAGCAGCAGAGCGAAGCCGATGATCAGCAGGTAGCCGTCGCTGATGCTGAGGATCACCGCCTGATGTTTTACCAGCGTGCTGAAATGGCCAAGGTTCTCGCCTGAGCTGATTGAACCGTCCGGCAGCAGCGGAGCCAGAGAACTGGCGCTGTCGCTGCCGGGGGCGGTCATCAGCCACGGACGGTTGCCGAGCTGATCGACCAGCACGTGCGAATGGAATTTTTCACGATGGGTGAGGAAGTTTTCCACCAGTACCCCGGCGGCGACGCTGGAAAAGCCGCGTACGGTATTAAACATCGCGGAAGCAAAGGGGCCTTCGGGCGGTAACACGACGCTGGTGGCGCTCATCAGTACCGGCAGGATCATCATCGGCTGACCGAACGCCTGCAGGCTCTGGATCAGCCAGAAGTTCTGCCGCGCCCAGTCGTCGGTCAGCTGCATTCCCAGCAGGCAGGAGAGCACCATCAGCGCCGCGCCGGCGGTCAGCATCCAGCGGCAGTCTACCCAGCGCAGATTAAGCAGGGCTGCTATCAGCGGCGCAATCAGCAGCTGCGGCAGGCCAATGGTCAGCGCCAGCGGAGCAAACTGCGCGGTGCGAAACCCGTCAATCTGCCCGAAGTAGGCAGAGGGCAGCGCAGATCCGGAGAGCGCCACCATCAGCACGCCCGCTAACACCAGCAGTCCGTGGGTCAGGTTTTTACGCTGCAGCATTTGCAGCTTGAACAGCGGCAGCGGGTGATACCATTCGTTAATCAGGAACACCAGCAGCAGGGCAGCCGCGGCCAGCAGCATGGCGCTAATCAGCGGTGACTGCAGCCAGTCAAGGCGCTCGCCTTGGGTCAGCGCCAGCACCAGCAGCGCCATGCCGCTACAGCCGGTCAGCATGCCGAAGGCATCAATCTGGCGAAAGCGCTCAAGGCGCAGGGGATCCTGCGGCAGTCCCCAGCCAATCAGCGTGGCGGCCACCAGGCAAGCCGGGATCACCTGCCAGAAAGTAAACTGCCAGCCGACGGAATCGGTCCAGAACGCCGCAAGCGAGGCGGCCATATTCGGACCAAAGGTGGCGGTCAGCGCATAGGCGGCCAGGCCATAGAGTTTGATGCCCGGCGGCAGAAAACGCAGCGCCACCGTCATCAGCAACGGTGGTAGCGCCCCGCCAAACAGCCCCTGGATTGTGCGCAGGGTAATAAAGGTGCTGGCATCGCGGGCTAAGGGCTGGATCAAGGCGATCAGCGCAAAACCAAAGGTTACTGCCAGCGCAAAGCGGCGCAGGGAGAAGGTCACGGCAAACCACGGCGCAATCATCATGGCCGCCACTTCTGCGGCCTGGTAGCTGGAGGTGATCCAGCTGCCGCTGTCAAAATCGATACCGATCGCCGCCCGAATGTCGGCCAGCGCCAGATCGGTGACGCGATCGTTAAGTCCTGAACTGAGCGCGGCGATCAGCACGCCGACCAGCCCCAGCGCCAGGCGCAGGGTAAATGGGTGCGGTGCGGGCATAGCGGCAGGCTGGGAGTTCATAGCAGGGGCTCCGACATCATTGATCGTTATTATTATCGATGCACTGTATTGCATCGTGATACATTTGCGGCAATAGTACAGGGTGATGCACTGTATTGCAATGCGATACAGCGTGTCCGCTAAGCCAATTAGTGCTACAGTAATTGCCGATTACAAGGAAAGAGAATCCCTATGTCTGAACCCCTACACTGCCGCGATGATGAACGGATCGGCGGCATTCAGGTCATCACACGCGCCGCGAAAATATTAGATGCGCTGGGGGCCACACCAAACGGCATGAGTCTGGGCGAGATCGCCCAGGCCGTCGATTTGCCGCGATCGACCGTGCAGCGCATCGTCGGCGCACTCGACTCGGTGCAGCTGGTGCGTAGCCACGGCGTGGGCGGCGTGCGCCTTGGCCCCGCGCTGCTGCGGCTGATCGCCAACGTGCATACCGACGTGGTGGCTATCGCTCAGCCCTGGCTGCAGGCGCTGTGCGATGCCACGGGCGAAACCGTCTCGCTGGCGCGCGCCAGCGGACTGCAGCTGGCCATCGTGCACTATGTGGTGGCCGATCGCGAGCTGCGGGTCGTGCCGCGCATCGGCATGAATCTGCCGCTCTACAGCACCTCCGGCGGGCGCGCTCTGCTGGCGCTGGACAGTGATGAAGCGGCAAAAGAGCTGGTGGGCGAGGCCTACCAGGCCATTACCGAGCTGACGGTGCGTGACTTCCCCGCGCTGCTGGCGCACTTAACTGAAATTCGTCACACTGGCCTGGCCTACGATCGCGGCGAAACGCTGGAAGGGATCTCCACCATGGCCGTGGCGATCGATACCATTCTTGGCCGCTTTTCCATCAGCCTGTTGATCCCCAGCGCACGCTTTCAGCTGAATGAGGAGCGCAATCGCGCTGAAATCCTCAAGTGTAAAGACGCGCTGATCGATGAGATTGGAAAAGCGGCATTACGTGACTGACAGGAGAGGGATATGAAAACGCTTTTAGTCGCTGTAGATAATTCAGTTATTGCACGTAAAGTGGTGGCGCTGGCCACCGAACAGGCGCTGGCTTTACAGGCGGAAGTGGTGGTGGTGTGCTGTGTTGATGCTAGCTACTCTGCTTCCGGGGCGTTTGATATTGAAGCCGGAGAGGACCCGGGTGATTTCGGCCTGGCGCTCGATGAGCAAAATACCGCTGAAGCCGTAGTGCGCATGGCGCTGGCCGAACTGCAACGCGCGGGCGTTAAGGCGCGCGGCAAGGTGGTTCCCGGCGAGTCGGCACAAAGTATTGTCGCCCAGGCCAACGAGCTGAACGCCGCGATGATCATCATGGGCCGCCGCCATCTCTCCTCGTTCAACCGCCTGCTGAAAGGATCGTGCAGCGCCGCCGTGATTGAACGCGCCAGCTGCCCGGTGCTGATTGACGTCCGCGCTGATTAACCCATCGACGAACCTTAGACAGGCCGGCAACCCGGCCTGATGATTTCAGGAACCTGTTTTGAACTCTCACGCAATTCTCGCCTCGCTGTTCTCCGCTCTGGTCTGGCTGCTGGTTATCGGCTGGCTGCTAAAACGCCAAAAATGTCGAAACTAACCGGCGCGCTGCTGTTTGTACTGCCGCTGCTGTTGGGGAATCTCTACTACTACGGCTGGATAGCCCCGCGTCAGCAGCAGGAAGCGGCTCTGGCTGCCGCGCAGGACAGCCTGGCGGTGCAGCCCGTCTGGCGCACCATCAAAGAGCAGCAGCCCACGCTCTACCGTCAGGCAAACGATCGGCTGCTCAGCAGCCTTGAGGCGGGCGTACCCTTACAGCAGGCGATTGACCGCCTGCGCCCGCTGGCTGCCGATCTGCTAAATCAGCGCATCAACGCCGCGCGCGATGAAGATCTTATCCGCTATATGCAGATTTCCCTTGAGGAGATGAAAGCGATGCGTGAAAGAGGTGCCGCTGAATGTTTCCGCTTTCTGTTCCCGCAGGTGAAGGGGGGGATCAACATCAGCGATGTGCTGCCTAAGCCGCTGACCGACAGCGAACTGCTGGCGATGGATACGCTGTTTAAGCACAGCAATGGTGCTGACCAACCGGTTGATTTACAGCAGGGAAGAGTAAAATTGCAGGGGGTGGTGCGCACGCTGTACGCGAAGTGGGGCAGTGACTTACAAACCCTCAATACGCCTGCTGAAGCGGGCGTTGACGAAGCGAAGCTGTGCGATATGACCATTGATCTTTATCAGTCGGTTCTGGCACTTACTGATAAGGATTCGGCAAACGTCTTACGTATAATTATTAGCGGAACAGGTAACTGACCTGCAAAAAAAAGCCCGCTCGCCGCGGGCATAAAATATTGTAATTATTAATAAAAATCCTGGTGTTGTGCAGACATGTCGCGATGTCTGTAAAGCATATTCGCACCTAACAGCAGATAACGCTAAGCGTCTTCCTGAATCGATTCAATCGGTAGAACATTGCATAACTTAAGTAAAATTATGCAAATGCGCCGGAATCCGATAGTCACGGAGGCGGAGCTTGTTATTATGCGGCACCGGAAGAGGGGAATCAGAATGAAAACGAAACTGTTCGGCGCTCTGGCGCTGTTATTGCTGGCGGGCTGTACTTCCAGCAAACCAGGGGCTTTTGAGAAAGTCGATGAAGATCCGGCGGTGAATACCGTGCAATATCGCTTTAACCCGACAAGCGTGGATAAGACCGCCATGTTGGAAGATGTTGAGCGCTACTGTAATGAGCGCGGGTTCGATAAGGTAGAAGCGCTTGACCCGCAGGACAGCCACGTCCCGGGACTGAAGAAAGCCTGGTATCAGTGTAATTTCAGCGTTAAAAGCTAAAAGCAAAAAATAAGGGCGGGGAAATCCCCGCCCAATTTATTTCAACTTCTCTGTTTTTATTATCTTGCTGTGTGCAGGCTTTGCCCGCGAAGGTGAGAAAACCTCACCTGACTTCCTTACCAGCCACGGTGTCTGCCGTGGTCATGATGATACCCTCCGCCGCCGTGATATCCGCCGCCGCCGTGATAAGGTCGGCCAACGATACAACCACTCAGCATGACAATCAGTGCAGCTACGGTCGCTGCTTTAATTATGTTTTTCATTATGTCTCTCCTTCCCTTTTCTATAGCTACAACTCTACGTGGGAAAAGTGGAGGAATAATGCGTCGATTGTAGATTTATTTAATAAGGTATTTCAAAATAATTCCAATAGCAGAGTTATTTATTAAGCTGCTATTTATTAAATAAGATATAGCCTAAAAACAGGCCTTTCGATTGGGAATTGTCTCAAACATTAAATGAGGTAGGGAATTTTGCCTGCGATGCCGCGGATAAAATCACGTACACTTAAGGTAAATAACCGTGCAAGGAGCTGAGATGAATTATCAGGTGAGCAACGTATTACCGGTACAGGCGGAGCTGGGTGAGTGCCCACTGTGGTGCAGCGAGCAGCAGGTGCTGTGGTTTGTCGATATCCTCGCGCCAGCATTGCACCGCTTTGAACCGGCCACAGGCGAGCATCAGCGCTGGCCGGTGGCGGAAGATATTGGCTGCATCGGCCTGCGCGCAGAGGGCGGGCTGATAGCCGCACTGCGCAGCGGCGTCTGCTTCCTTAATGAGCAGGGGCAAATTACCCAGCGTATCGCGGATAATCCCGGTGATGCGCCGCGCAGCCGCTTTAACGACGGCCGCGTCGATCCTTTTGGGCGCTTCTGGTGCGGCACGCTGTGGGAACCGCAGGATCGCAACGGCGCGGCGCTTTACCGCGTCGATAATCAGCTGAACCTTAGCATGCAGGCTGACGATATTAAGATTTCCAACGGGCTGGCATTTTCTCCCGATCGCCGCTGGATGTACCACACCGACACGCCAAACGGCGTAATGTACCGCTACCCGCTTGACCCCCACAGCGGGGAGATCGGTAAGCGCCAGGTAGTGCGCCGCTTTATTCAGCAGCAGGGGGGGATCCCCGACGGCGCGGCGGTCGACAGCGAAGGCTATTACTGGTCGGCGATGTTCGACGGCGCCCGAGTCATTCGCCTTGATCCGCACAGCGGGGAAATTGTCGATGAGATCCCGCTGCCGGTACGCTGGCCGACCATGGTGGCATTTGGCGGGCCGGATCTGAAAACGCTGTATATCACCAGCTCACGCGAAAATCGTAGCGCTGAGGAGCTGGCGCAATATCCGCAGTGCGGTGACCTGTTTGCGGTGCGCGTGGCGGTGGCGGGCCTGCCGGAGCCGAAGTTTCGCCATCAACAGGCATAAAAAAAGCCCGCTGTGTTCAGCAGCGGGCCACTCTTGCGTGCCGTCAGGCGTGCTGCAGCGTCTCTTTGCGCGCTGCCGGCTTGTGCGGCATGCGGATGGTGGCGGAGAGCAGCAGGGAGATAACCAGCAGCGCCATAATCAGGCTGAAGGTGATGGTAAAGCCGCCAAACAGTGAGGCGATCAGTGAACCCATCACGCTGCCGATACCAAAGCCGAGGTAAATCACGCCGTAGTTTTTTGTCAGGTTGTTCAGGCCGAAGAAATCACTGACCAGCGACGGATAAACGGTAATAGTGCCGCCGAAGCTGAAGGCGACGCAGGCAATGGCAATAAAGAAGCTGCTTTCACTCATATGGCTGAACAGCAGAATGCTCATGCCGACCAGCGACACCACCTGCGCCAGGGTGATCACCCGAATACGCGCCACTTTATCCGACAGCACGCCAAGCACCAGGCGACCGCTGAGGTTGGCAATTGCAATGATGGTCACTGCATTCGCCGCCGTCTGCGCGCTCAAATGTACCATGCTCTCGCCGATATCCTTCGCCACGCCAATCACGTACAGGCCGCTCATGCAGGCGGTCAAAAACATCAGCGCCAGCATCCAGTACTGCGGCATGCGCATCGATTCGCCCAGCGAATAGTCACGCGCCTGGCTCGCCATTTTGTTGCCCGCCGCCTGCTGTTTAGGGGCATCTTTCATCATCAGCGCGCCGAGGATCATCATGGTCATTGCCACGCCGCCCCAGATCATAAAGGTGGTTTCAAGGCTGTAGACGCTCAGCAGGTAACTGCAGATAAACTTAAAGCCCAGGCTGCCGAGGCCGTAAGCGCCGATAGCACAAGCTGAGATCACCCCTTTACGCTCCGGGAACCACTTCACGCAGTTGGACAGCGTCATCAGATAGCCTGCCCCGTCCGCCAGACCGACCAGTACCCCGGCGCTGAGGTAAAGCATAAACAGATTATCCGCCTGCGAGGTCAGCATCAGGCCAATCGCCATCAGCAGGCCGGCACCAATAGTGACGTTGCGCACGCCAAAACGCTCCTGCAATTTCCCTGCTACCGAAGAAGCCAGCGCCAGGCCGAGGCTCAGCAAACCAAAGGAAAATGCCACCTGGCTGATGGGCGCGTCCAGCTTCATAGAGAGCTGGCCGTTGAACAGGCTCCAGGTGTAGACCGAACCCAGTGCAAACTGGGTGATGATAGTGCCTATCAGGGTTAACCCGCGGGTGCGATTAACGCTGCTGCTGACGGTTGCTGTGCTCATGGGGCTCTCCCGGTGGGAAAATTAACAATATGGAATTGCAGCCATAGTAAGACCGGCTTCTTTATGGCGGGAGAAAAGGGCATGAGCTGCCATTAGCAGGGAATGAAATGCACTGAGAGCGACATGAACGGCAGTCTCAGGGAACGAACGCAGAGTAACAGGCAGTGGAATATTTTGATATATATCAAGTTTTTCCCGCAAGTTAAAGTTTTATGACGGCACGGCCGATATTAACCGGATAAAGCGTCTTTAGAACGCAGCTGCATAAACTTAATCAATATTTAGCGTTGAGCTTATCTCTGATAGTCGCTGTGCAATTCCATCTTGAGGATATTCATTATGTCGTGGGTTCCAGTTCGTTTATCAGGGAAATTGATGTCAGGTGGCGTTTTAATGCTGCTGCTTACCTGCATCATGGTCTATCTGGCTATCTCACTGCGCGGCCAGCCGCGCGTGATCGAGGCCAGTAACAGCTTAATTCAGCAAACCGGAGAGAATATCGTTGGCCAGCTTAATCAGCAGCTGATCCGCGTAGAGGGTGAGGGCGTGAGCCTGGCGCGGCTGGCCGAAGTGTTGCCACACGATGAAGCGCTGTTTCGCCAGGTGTTGCCGCAAATTATCGACAGCAAGGGCGACAAAAGCATTGCCGGCGGTGGAATCTGGCCGGAGCCGAATGCATTCAGTGACGGCGTAGCCCGCCGCAGCTTCTTCTGGGCGCGCAACGCCAGCGGCAGCCTCGACTACTCTGACGGCTATAACGACCCTGCCGGAACCGGCTATCATCACGAGTCGTGGTACACCTCGCCCCGCACCACTTCCCCCAACAAGTGCAACTGGTCGGAAGTTTACCAGGACCCGGTATCCAGGGTAAATATGGTGACCTGCAGCGTGCCTTACCGCAAGGGCGATACCTTTGCCGGCGTCGCCACTTTTGACGTGCTGCTGGACAACCTCTCCGGCTTTATGCAGCGCAATGGCGCCAGTACCGGCGGCTATGCTTTTGCTCTCGACCAGGCTGGCAACGTGCTCTATTTCCCGGGTATCAAAGATAAGGCGCTGAAGAAGTTCAGCGATCTGGCGCAGCAGCAGGCGTGGCTTGCTCCGATGGTGGCTGCAGTGAAATCCGCCAGCGCCAGCCAGCGCAGCGCCACCTTCAGCAACCTGAATGATGAGTGGTTGCACTCCCGCAGCCAGCTGACCCTGTTTCGCATGGCGGATACCGGCTGGATGATCGGCCTGGTGACGCCGGAATCCCAGGTGACCGCGCTGGCCGATAATATCATGCAGGACATTTTCATCCTGCTGATCCCGGCACTGCTGCTGCTGCTGGTCATCTTATGGTTTGTTGCCCGCCAGATCTCCGGGCGGCTGGAATCCACGCGTAAAGCGCTGGACGATATCGCCCACGGCGACGGTGACCTGACGCGCCGCCTCGATACCTCCGGCCGTGATGAAATTGCCGATATTGCCGTCTCCTTTAACCAGTTTGTCGACAAGATTGCCGGGGTGATCACCAACGTGCAGTCGAGCGGCGTACAGGTGGCGCACAACGCCAGCGGGTTGGAGCAGAGCAATCAGGAGCTGAGCGGAAAAATCAGCGAGCAGGCGGCAGCGGTCGAACAGAGCGCCGCGGCGATGGAACAGCTCAATGCGACAGTACAGCAGAACGCCGAGAACACCCGGCTGGCCGATGCCTTTACCGAGCAGACCGCAGAGATCGCACGCAATAGCAGTGATGTGATGCGTCAGCTGATTGATACGATGGAAACCATCCGCACGTCATCCAGCCGCGTCGGTGAGATCCTCAGTGTGATCGACGGTATCGCCTTCCAGACCAATATTCTGGCGCTGAACGCGGCGGTGGAAGCAGCCCGCGCCGGCGAGCAGGGGCGCGGCTTCGCCGTGGTGGCCTCTGAAGTACGGGCACTGGCCCAGCGTAGCGCGACGGCGGCGCACGAGATCAAAGCGCTGATTGGTCAGTCAGACAGCAATGTGCTGACCGGCAGCAAGCTGGTGGAAGGGGCAGGGCGTCAGCTGGAAGAGCTGGTGAAAGATGTGCTGAAGGTGAAAGAGGTGGTGGGTGAGATCCGCGTGGCGGGCGATGAGCAGAGCAAAGGCATTGCCGAGGTCACTCAGGCCGTGTCGCAGATGGAGCGCAGCATCCAGCAGAACCTGATGCTGGTTCATCAGACCGCTGAAAACACTTACGCCCTGCATGCCGAAGCTTCGCAGCTGGCGCAGGATATCTCAGTGTTTAAAGTGGCGTAACAGGCTGGCAGGCCCCGGCGTGATACCGGGGCTTTGTCGCCGCACTTAGCGAATATAGGTGCGGATTACATCGGCAATCGCTTTATTCGCTTCGCGCCCGTCGCGGTGCTCAACGTCTTCTGCCACCTTCTCAAGGTACTTGTTCAGCTTACCGCCGGTCGGCACATTGCCGTAGGCGATCAGCATCTGCACAATATTGCGCAGTGCAACTACCTCAAGGGAGAGGCGTTCAACAACGGGGTCTTTATCTGGCATAGGGTGCTCCGTACGGCTATCAGTTATTCCACCAGCTTAGCCCCTGTGCGCACAAATCAATTCGCCGAATATCGCCGATTTCTGCCGCGATTCTGCTGCAGGTCGCTAAATGCGCCATCATGCTTTGGCATATCCAGCCCAATGATCTACAGTCTGCAGGTCAATAAACGGGAACAGGGAAGCCACATGTCAGCAAAAATTCTATTTACTCTGTTATGCCTGAGCATCGGCAGCGCGCAGGCCAGCGATCTCGCCGCCTCGGTTAATCAACGCCTGAGCTATATGAAAGATGTGGCGGCGTTTAAGGCCGACAAGCACCGGCCAATAGAGGATCTGCAGCAGGAACAGAAGGTGCTGGCTGCCAGCAAACAGCGCGCGACGCAGTTCTGTCTGGATGAGAACTCGGTGGTGCCGTTTATTCAGGCGCAGATGGACGCGGCCAAAGCGGTGCAGTATCGTTTTCGTGCTGACTGGCTGGCTACGCCGATTCGCGGCTGGCAGCCCCGACCGCTGGAAGAGGTGCGCGCCCAGCTCGCCAGACTCAATGACGTCATATTGCAGCAGATTGCGCAAGGCTTGCAGCAGAAGACACTCAACGCGCTGGATGAAAAGCAGTTTGTCGGGCAGCTTAATCAGCCGAACCTGAGCGACGCGGATAAATCCCGCCTTTATCGCACGCTCCGGGAGGTCAGATTATGGTCAGGTGACTGCCACGCCGCGAGTAAAACCAAGACCTGAGCACGGATAACCAGGGGTTGAACCTGGATGCTGCAGCAGGCATGATCCCCCCTCGTTCGAAAAGGAGGCGTCATGCAGCAGTTACTCGCATTATTAAAGCAATATGGAATAGAACCTGACCACACCACTTCGCTTATTGTTATTTTTGGCATTATTTTCCTCACCGCCATTATTATTCACTTTATCCTGCACCGCATCGTCCTGCGCACCTTTGAGAAGCGTGCGCAGGCCAGCAGCCATCTGTGGCTGCAAGTCATCACGCAAAACAATCTGTTTCACCGGCTGGCATTTACCCTGCAGGGGGTGATCGTCAACGTGCAGGCGGTGCTGTGGCTGCAAAAGGGCAGCGATGCTGCCGCCATCGTCACCACCTGCGCCCAGCTGTGGGTGATGCTGTACGCGCTGATGTCATTCTTCTCGCTGCTGGACGTGATGCAGGGCCTGGCGCACCGTTTTGCCTTCTCCTCACAGTTTCCCCTTAAGGGCTTATTGCAGGGCGTGAAGCTGCTGAGCGCGATCGTGATTGGCATCATGATGATCTCGCTGCTGATTGGTAAATCTCCGGCCATTCTGATCAGCGGGCTGGGTGCGATGGCCGCGGTGCTGATGCTGGTATTTAAAGACCCGATCCTCGGGCTGGTGGCGGGAATACAGCTGTCGGCCAACAGCATGCTGAAAATGGGCGACTGGCTGGAGATGCCGAAATACGGCGCCGACGGCGCGGTGATTGACATCGGCCTGACCACGGTAAAAGTGCAGAACTGGGATAATACCATTACCACTATCCCAACTTATGCGCTGGTTTCCGATGCGTTTAAAAACTGGAGCGGCATGTCCGCTTCCGGCGGCCGCCGTATCAAGCGCAGCATTAATATCGACAGCACCAGCATTCGCTTCCTCAGCGCAGAGGAGCAGCAAAAGCTGGCGCAGGCGCGCCTGCTGCAACCCTATATTGCCGAGCGTCAGCAGGAGATCGACAGCTGGAATGGCGAACACAACACCCGTGATTCGGTACTTAACCAGCGCAGGATGACGAACGTGGGCACTTTCCGCGCCTATCTCACCGAATATCTGCGCCAGCATCCGAAAATCCGCAAGGATATGACGCTGATGGTGCGCCAGATGGCACCGGGCGCAGAGGGGTTACCGGTAGAAATCTACGCCTTTACCAATACCGTGGTGTGGCTGGAGTATGAAAGTATTCAGGCGGATATCTTCGACCACATCTTTGCGGTGGTGGATGAATTTGGTCTGCGTATTCATCAGGCGCCCACCGGCAATGATGTGCGGGCAATAGCGGAAGGGTTCAAGGTGCAGTAACGGCACATCCGGTGTGGGACTGACCACACCGGATTGCCCTGTCTTAATGCGCGGTGCCGTTACGCTGGCTGCCCGGTACGAAACACGGCCACCAGCTCTCGTAGCTGTATCGCGCGCGCGGCCAGTTCATCTGCAGACGAGGCGGACTGTTCCACCAGCACCGCATTTTGCTGAGTCACCTGGTCCATCTGATTGACGGCGATGTTGATTTGCGACACGCCGGCGCTCTGCTCCTGGGAAGAGGAGGAGATTTCGTTGACCAGCTGCGCAGTCTGTTCAATCGCCCCCACGCTTTGCTTCACCTTTTCTCCGGCATCCGCAACCATGGAAATTCCCTGACGCGCATTTTCCACCGAGTGTGCAATTAACTGTTTAATCTCTTTCGCGGCAGAGGCAGAACGTTGGGCTAACGCTCTGACTTCAGCGGCGACGACGGCAAACCCCTTACCATGTTCCCCGGCTCGGGCTGCTTCAACGGCGGCGTTTAACGCCAGAATATTCGTCTGGAAGGCAATACCGTCGATAACGCTGATGATCTCTTCAATCTCACCCGCGCTGGCGCTGATTTTTTGCATGGAGACCATGACAGATTGCATCGCCTCACCCCTAACAGCGCCGCATCGGTGGCCGAAGTGGCCATGCCTGCGGCATAGCGGGTATTTTCAGCGTTTTGCAGAATGATGGATGACAGCTCTTCCATGCTGGCCGCCGTTTGTGCCAGTGAAGCAGCCTGCTCCTCTGTGCGCGCGGAGAGGTCGCCATTGCCTTGAGCAATTTCTTCAGAAGAGGTGGCAATCGTCGTGGCGTTATCCTTGATATCCGCAACCAGCAGAGAAAGGCGCTGGCGCATCTCCATCAACGAGGCGATCAGGCCCGCCATTTCATTACTTCCGGTCACCACCAGGTGCGAGGTTAAATCACCGGCAGCGACATCTTTGGCAACTTTTGCGGCATCACGTACCGGCCCGGTGATGGAGCGAATGATAAATACCGCCAGGAAGATGATAAGCCCGCCAGCAGTGCCAGCACGCCCAGCAATTCAAATTGAGCGGTGCGATGCTGACTAATTTGCTCAGAAAGCATGTTGCTGAGCTGGTCACTCGCGTCGTTAGCAAATTGATTGTACTGATTGATCGCAGCGGTAAAGCGTGCCACGAACTCCGTGGGCGGGAGATCGTTTTTCGTCCGCTTAATAAAGACATCCTCAGCGAGGGCTAAGGCTTCACCCGCCTGTTGCAGTGCGGCATTAGCCTGACCACTAAACTTTTCGCGTACGCTGCTATCAGTGTTAAAGGACTTTAAAAGATTCGCGTTATACAGACGCAGAGCATTCTTACCGTTAAGGATCTGAAACTCCATACGGGCGTAATCGCTGTCCAGAATCGCCTCTTTGCTGGCCAGTAGTGACGTACCCCGGGCACGAATCTGACCCAATGTTTCTGTCAGTTCTGGCAGGCGACTGAATGTACTGATAATAAACTGGTAAGTATTTAAATCTGGATCCAGCGACAGGCCAAAATAGTCGATCACTTCAATGTTGGCATCAAGCAGCGTCCGAATCATTTCGGCGTGGCGCGAGAGGTTGGTTTGCAGCGTCAGGTTACGGCTGTCAATGTCGCGCTGTAGCTGCTGCCACTGCGCTGTCACCTTGCTAAAATCTTGCCAGGCCACATTGTCCTGACCGGTGGCGGTCAGCGTGGTCTGAAGAGTGCTAATTGACTGTTCTACCTGTTCTTTCAGCGCCAGACGTGCAGGAATAGCGGCATTTTGCTGTGCCACGGCGATTGCCGCTTGTGCGCGATGGAGCTGCATCATATTGAGCAGATTCAGCATCTGTTTTTCAACGGGAATTCCCTGCAATTCTCGCTCTTTAGCGTTTATCTGTTGATTACCTTCATTGACAAAAAGCCATGAGGGTACGGCAAACAGCAGCAAAGCAAAAAAAGCAAGAATGAGAAACTTTGCAGGTAAATTAATCGTATTCAGGATGTTTTTCATTTTTTTTTAATTTCACTTAAGTTGAATATGGCTGTTCGTTATTTCACTGGTGGGTGAATGCTAATTTATATCTGAATGCCAAATGTGCTTAAAAATTCATACTTAGAGATAACCACTGCATGGCTCAATAATGAGAATGAGTTTTGTTATCAAGGTATAAATAAATCTTTTACATAGCGTGTTGAAGTATAGGTTCAAGTGAGTGATTGTCCATGAAGGAAACTGGTAATATTTATTAATGATAGGCTTGTTTTTAACCTGTTATAACTGGTTGTTTTTATTATTATTTTTATGTTCTTGTTATTCTCCTGGTATTTAATTGAACGCTATAAATGCATTTTTATTAACGATGGAAAAAGAGGTTAAAGTTTGCAGGGAATATGCCGATAAGGGGGTTTTTGATACGGCTATCTCAAGAAAGAGCTAATTCCAGCAAGGACAAGAGCATATTTCTCAAGGAATTAAGACTGCTAAATAAATAACCCGATTGGTTTTTTAACTTACTTTATCACATCCTTTATGTTTATCTTTCGGGATATATGGTATGGACTATTTAGCTTACAGGGCGGGAAAGAAATTGCTGGCAAAACTGGTTCGCGCGTTTATTTTCCTACTTCCAAAGTGGTAAATTTATTCACTGTTTATTTTGTATACTGCGTCGTAATGCGCTAATCGAATGCTGCCGAGTGGGTAGCCCGGTGGATGGCTTGAGTAAAAGGGGTTTTCAGGTACTGCGAGGTTCGGATGTACTGTGAAATGGTGTCCCCTGCAGGAATCGAACCTGCAACTAGCCCTTAGGAGGGGCTCGTTATATCCATTTAACTAAGGAGACTATGAGTGGCTACGTTTCGAAACGCTCACCTGTGATTCTATCTTACCGTATTTCTTCATTTTTTACAAGGGTTACGTCTCACCTTGGTTTGCTGCATCCTTTGTTGTTTCATCTTGTTATCACTTCGTTCGCTTGCCATTGCGTACACATTGAGTACAGAATAGATTTCAGTAATGTGTACAGGATACTAACAGTGGCTCTCAGTGATACAAAGCTTCGCAGCATCAACGGGAAATCATACTCTGGCCCATCCGAAGTAACTGATGGGGACGGATTGAGCGTCCGCATTACGCCAACGGGAACCGTAACTTTTCAGCATCGATATCGCTGGAATGGTAGCCCAGTTCGCGTAACCGTGGGCCGATATCCATCTATGTCTCTGAAGGATGCCCGGATCGCCGTTGGTGAGATGCGCGCATTGTACATGAAGGGGGTCAACCCAAAAACCTATTTTGCCAGCAGTTCAGGGGAATTGACTCTTCAGCAGTGTCTGGACCAGTGGTGGGAAAAGTACGTAACCGGGCTTAAAGATAATACCCGAACCCTGTACAAGTCAGTCGTGTACAACACCATGTACACACAATTTCGAGATGTACCGGTATCCAGTATCCCTGTGTCCTTGTGGGTGCAGTTCTTCGATAAACAGGAAAGCGAGAATAAAAAGAAAGCGAGAGTGCTTTTGCTGCAGCTGCGTTCTGTAATGAACTGGTGCATCAGTCGGCAGCTCATTCCATCATGTGAGGTTATCAAACTCAGCGTTAAAAATATTGGCAAGAAGCCAGATGTTGGCGTGCGCGTGTTGACCTACACAGAGCTGGCGAAGGTGTGGCTGGCGTTGGAAAACAACAAGGTGTTTTCATCTAACAAGCTGCTGCACCAGATGCTGCTGCTGTGGGGAGCCAGATTGTCAGAACTTCGGCTCTCAACTCCTGCTGAGTTCAACACTGAAGACTTCATATGGACTACACCTGTCGCCCATTCGAAGATGGGGAATGTGATCCGCCGCCCTATATTTGAGCAGATGAAGCCATATGTTGAAAGGCTGCTTGCGATGAAAACCCCGGTAATGTTCCCCCGGACAGGAACTGGACAAAGCGATCGACCGGTCCTCCGCAAATCTGTACATGAAAAACCTGCGCGCGAAAATAGATATCCCTGAGTGGCGCACTCATGATTTCAGGCGCTCACTGGTTACGAACTTATCAGGAGAAGGTATCGTGCCCCACGTCACCGAAAATATGCTGGGGCATGAGCTGGGCGGGTAATGGCGATTTATAACAAACATGACTGGCTTGATGAGCAGCGCAAAGCCTATGAGCTTTACGCTGATAAAGTCCTGTGGCACGTTAAACAGCTCGGTTGACACCGCCATCATCTACCCACTTTTGAACAGCCCTGCGACTGTATCGCGCAGGGTGAGTAAGAACAGGAGCAGGGAAGCCGTGGTTCTTTCGTAGCCGCCAGAGCGCAGTTCTTGCCTTTCCAATTTCCTGCATTACCTCTGCTTCTGTCATAAAGTCATTACTCATAATACATTCTCCGCTTTTCCCGCTGCATCGGGTCAGTAATAGCGTGACATGTCACGCCGTGATTTTAACTTCATACCATCCATTTCGCGCCCAACAGGCTGACTCTTCCTGTAACAGGCAACTCTGCACCGGCAGCTGATCACCACAACGGCCACAGCGTTTCTTACTGAGCGATTTAAAGCGTGCTTTTGCCCTGGCATCATCCTGACGAATGAGAAGGGCGATATACTCGGCCAGCTCGTAAGAGTCTCTGCCTGGACGGCGGGCGACCCGGTTACGCTCCAGCATTTCGAGTTCCTGAGCATCTAACACCAGCTCCAGTTTCTGCTCACCGCTGGCAGCCTGCCGTGCGCGCTGCGCGGCTTTGCGTTCTGCTGCTGACTTAGCCATATCGGGGCCTCCATTCATCGCATGACAAATCCCGGCATCCTTCGAAGTCATACGGATTTTCCTGCCAGCTAATTTTCCCACACTTAGGACAGTTCCAACGCGTTTTCCCAGACGAGCCTCTACGGCGTTGCTGGCGCTTAAGCCAATTAGGCATACGGAGCCCGGCACCCTGGACCATTGAACGCCGGTTAAGCAGGCCGATATCAAACGTACGCCGTTTATGCTCATCAGCCAGCGCCAGTGGTAACCATACCAAGCCATTTTCTGAGATGTCAGGCTGGCTGAACACTCTGGCCTTGCTGAAATCGTCTGTAGGAATTAGGTCACTCAGCCAGAATACGTCGTTACCATTCCAGCGACTTTTTACGAATGCTAAGTACGAACTGCACCCAGGGGTTACGGTGTTTTCGCAGGGAATATACTGATGATCTAAATGCCATTTTGCAGCAGCGTCGATATCATCAGCAGCGATAGGCAATTCAATTTCTCTACCACAATCCCATGCATGTTGAGCTTCAGCCAGGCTGTATACCTCAGCACGGTCTAAGTTGGAACTGTAGCCGTTCCCATTTTTGCAGTGGAAAGACATATTGCTGCCCACAGTTTCACGCAGACAGGCTAAATAAAATCGATCACGCATCTTCTTCACCCTGCTTCACGCCACACAGGGGGCAATATGCCATTTTCAGGGAGATTTCTTTTCGTGTGAAATTCTTAGCGATATCACCGTTTTTCTTTTTGGCACGGAAAGCCAGTCGATACTTGAGCATTACGTGAAGACCAGTGTCTTTCCCGAAAGACATCACTGTGTTGTCCCATCCGCACCCATCGAAGCTTCCACCAATCACGCTATCTTCAGGAACACCCCGCATGAGGTGAGCATGAAGCTTCTCTTTTGCATCTTGCAGATAGTTGCACTTAGCCATTTGGCATCTCCGCCGATTTGAGCCAGATGCAATAAGGCCCATCTTCTGTGTCGTGAATAGAGCCGATGAACCAGCCGTCGCCATCCGGCTGGGTGGGTTGCCACTCTGAAATGTCACCATCGAACTCACCATCAGCATATTTTTCTGCAAATTCTGACGCGTTTTCATCGTACTCAAGGCCGAGGTATACACCTCAAGGTTGTTAGCTAAGAGCCACGCATCGAACTCACCTGGTGCGCCTAACTCATGGCCGTTAGCAGGCTCGAAATATTCGGGATGCGTCCAGAAGCCATACTGATCGCGTTTTACTTCCATTGGCTTAATCATGATTTACCCTCAGTTGATTCCAGCGATTTATGAAAAGAACACGTGCCGCCCGTGGTTCCAGTGGTGCAACAATGAAGTCAGCCAGAGCAACACCCTCTAAGCATGGCACACTGCACCATCATCCAGACCCAAATCACGGCGCTCAGTACCCAGCATCACCAGGTCTGCCATCTTTACTGCAGGTGACATTGCTGGTGGAAGTCCGAACTTATTACGAATCACTGCGTCAACACGTCCCTCAATGGCCTGATAGTCAGGTAGCAGGGCTTTCAGTGGTGAATTGATGTCGCTGCAATAAGCTTCAGCGGCATCGTGCAGAAGGGCTTCAAGAGCGTGTTCATGCGGACCAGATAGCTGACGTGAACAGAGTGCTGGGCTACGCTGTAGAATTCGCTCACATGGCCAGTGAACCGGCAAATATTCGACAGAGCGGCAGCGATATCTACGATCGAAATACTGTCTGGGTGCATATCGTTAAAACTGAAGTGCCGGCCAGTTAGGGTAGTTATCCAGGACATCAGGCCGTCTCTCCAGTTTTTTGGCTTTCGCCGTTTATAGCGCGCTCGATCACTTCGGCTGAAAAATTACGCTTACCCGGAAGATTAAGAGCCAGTTAAATAGTGGTCTGCATAAGACGAAGATGAGCGTTCTGCTCAATGAGGTCTGCCAGCGCATCAAACCGCGCATAACGCCCTCCAGGGCATTCACGCATGAAAGCGAGCTCATGGTTCATCTGCATGTGGTAATCGGGCTCATAGCGCGTTACGTTGCTCTTGCATACTGAAGAGGCCAGCACGTTGCGAACGTCGAGACGGGTAGCCAGAGCGCGAAGCAGCTGGCAAATATCAGGGAACGAGTGTTCAAGTTCACGAGCTTTGCCGTGGGCCTCTTTTACGAGCTCCGGCGTTGTTAGAGTTCCGACTTCATGTGCCATCGAAATAACCTTTTTTCTGTATTCAGGTTGCACGAATCCCTTACCGAGATCGGTAATAAAACGGGAACCTGATAATTTAATTAAATGGCTGGTGGATCACTGCATTAATCCACAGCCGTCTCCGCTGAGTAACACATCGAAAAGAGCACTACCGCGTTTCTGCCGCCCCATCCTGGCTTTTGGTAATGCAACGGCTGCGAGATAGGTTTTGCATGCCAGCGCTCTTTTCGATGTGTGCCGGTCTTTCCCGACTGCCATCAGCCCAACTGTTACACCCGTATTTCTCGCGCTGTGCCTGCTGCAGCAAACTAGCGGATTGCCCTAATTATTAGGTCACCGGTTAAGGGATGCGCTGACGCAACCCATCAATTCACCACAGGAAAGGGCATTCACTCAGCGTCT
The DNA here is from genome assembly GCA_910589765.1 of Avena atlantica. NCBI lineage: Eukaryota > Viridiplantae > Streptophyta > Magnoliopsida > Poales > Poaceae > Avena > Avena atlantica. The sequence goes on along the minus strand of CAJUWN010001575.1, from coordinate 783,546 downwards.
CAAAGCGTTCAACAAGACCCACCTTGCAAATACCCTTACCTGTTATGAAAAAGGACGGTTAACAGGGCTACAAAACTCCCCTGGTGAGGCCAACCATGCCAACCGTCAAGACTACACACAGCGCTCGTAAGACATTGCCTGTAGAAAATTTTCCACTTCAGGCGGCAGTGGTATCTTGGTAGCTCTCACACAACCAAGAAATTGGAATCTATGGAAAATCCAGTTAATAAGCTGAAATTGGACGCTTGGTACATGGTCGTAATTTCTGTATGTACGGCCATTTTCCTTGCATCAGGTGCGGGAATGCTTCCCAACCTCCCGACCAGCCCGACATTACTTATTTCTCTTGGTGGTGTTTTTCTTGGTCTTGGTGAATGGAAAAACCACCCGCGCTACACAATTGTTCAGGAAGTCTGGAATCGTCAGTAACTTGGAACAGGATTTAAACGAAAATTTAGCCTTACCGGAACATTCCTTTGTATCATCGGATTTTATTTGCTCTACAAGGGCATCCGAGGCCTTATTTAAGTCAAGCCCGCAGCATGGGCATTTGCTGTAGATAGGCGTCCACTTACCTTCTAGCTCGATGCGTTTATCTGCTGACATCCTGATACCTCATAAAACTGCTGAACCCATTAGATCGAATCATCACTAAACACAGCGTTTAACTCTGAACTGTTTCAAAGTTTAATGGTTCAAACTTTTATGTCAATCAAGTTTGTTCGTTTTCTTAAACTTTTTTGTTCAGAGCACAAAAAAGCCAGCTTGTAGCTGGCTTTGGGGATGTGTAAATTTTTAGAGGAGATTGATTTCTATCCGAACGCAAACGCCGATGATTTCACCCGTTCCATCGAAAGGGATGGGCTTGTAAGCTGGGTTTAGAGGCATCAGATAAGTGTTAGGACCGTCTATTACTAATTTCTTTACGGTGGCTTCGTTAGAGTTATTTAGCCGCGCCACAACGATTCTGCCGCTGATCGCGTCGACATCCGGGTCTACTATGACGATAGAACCCTCAGGTATTGAAACTCCATACCCGGAAGGGTTAAACATAGAATCGCCTTGCACCCTAAGAGAGAAAGAAAATGGCGATACATTCGCTGTAGTTTCAATCCAGTCATTAAGGTCATCGAACTGCTGATCCATAATTTCCCTCCAGCTGCCAGCCTGCACGTAGGAGATCAACGGCACGCGCCTTCTGACATCTGGGCCAGGATGACCATTTCCTCTTGTTTCCTCAATCAATCCACCATGAATAAGCCATCTCTCACTGACACCCAAGGCGCTAGCCAGGCTTGAGAGGTAGGTAGCAGACGGCTCTGTGCCGCCGTTAACCCACTGGCTAACAGTTCCTTTAGATGCCCCCGTAGCAGCTATCAGGTCTTTGCTTTTCAGCTTCAAGGACCGCATGCGGAGGTTTATACGGTCGCTCATAGTTTCGTTTCTCATGTTTAATAATTTAAACAATATCAAGTTTAATTTCTTGATTTTATTTTGTTTGAAAGATTAAACTTCCCCGTATCATTTAAGGGGAGGAATCATGAACAAACAAGACGTAATCAGCCATTTCGGCACGGCAACAAAAGTTGCTTTGGCCGTGGGGGTTTCGAAAGCAACCGTAAGTCTTTGGAAAGAAGTGATCCCATGGAAATACGCGTTGTTGATCGAAAAGGTATCAAAGGGCCAGTTGAAGTATGACCCTGCGATGTACATAGAAAACGATAGCTCAAAGGCTTCGGCCTGATAACTACCAAAAGGACAGGGAAATGGTGGAATTACAGCAGATCGTGATTCAGGCATGCAGGGACTACGAAGGCACCAATACGCAGATTGCTGAACTGATGGGCCTGAAATACAGCGAGTTTAACAACCGCCTTCACATGAAAAATGGTACGCGCTTTTTCGACATGGACCAGCTGGCTTACATGCAGCACGTAGTGGGACATCCGTTTCTGGCTGATTATTTCGCCCGGCAGTTCGGCATGCTGGTGGTCGACAACCCGGCACCGGAGCAGATGGATAACGTTGAGCTTTTCAGTATTCAGATGCTGGCCGAAGCGTCTCGCGGCAAAGTGGCGCAGTCAAAGCTTGCGGCCGAAGAGGACGGCATTATTGACAAAAGTGAACTGAAAGAGGTGGCGAGAAATGTTCTTGGTGCTGTTCGGTACACGATGAAGGGTTTTCTGGCATGGGCCGCACTTCACGGCGTTCAGGTTGAGGCAGCGGAATTGATTGTAAACAGAAAGGTTGATGGCCAGGGGATTGCAGCCCCCGACCATCTGCGCTCGCGTCACTTTTAAGCGGAGACAATAAGCACATGAACACTTTACTAAAAAAAGCGGGCATACCGCAATTGCATTGTAAGTCATTGCCGGGTGGATCAGCACCGGCCTCTCGTTTTTGTATGAAGCAAGATTACCCGGCGAGGCTGTGAACAGCAACTACCAGCTGGGTGTGCCACGGGTAGACGTTGAGAAGTTATGGCAGCAGGTAAACGATCTTGCACCGACCGGAGGGCTTCGTGGATGAAGACAACCAAAACCTTAACCGGACGTACCGGGACCCGCGCGGCGTTCTGGTCAAAGTCATCCGCTGGGACAAAGTTAACCAGCAGGTCATATTCTTGCGTGCGAATTATCCGCATGAGTGCATGCAGCGGCTTGAGCGGTTCATCCAGAAATTCACGAGGGTTCTATGAGCGTTAAGTTATCCGCCTACGTCTGGGATGGCTGCGCACTGTCCGGCATGAAGCTGTCGGAAGTAGTCATCATGGCCCGCCTGGCTGACTGGTGCAGTGATGATGGGGTGTGCTGGCCGAGTGTGGCAACCATTGCCCGTCAGATTGGCGCTGGCGAGAGCACGGTACGCACTGCGATCGGTCGCCTGGAAAAGGCTGAGTGGCTTACTCGAAAGCAGCGCCGCAAGGGCAATCGCAACACCTCAAACATCTACCAGTTGAACGTGGCAAAGCTGAAGGAAGCAGCATCTAAAGTTGATGCGCCAGAATCTGACCCATCAAAATCTGATGCATCAGGATTTGACGCATCAAAATATGAGGCCTCAAATTTTGACCCGTCGAAAAACTGTCACGAGAAGGGTTTTCACCCGTCAGAATCTGGGGGCGATCCGTTAGTAAATTCAAAACATGATCCGTCAGATAAAAAAGATTCTTGTCAGCCTCCTTCGGAGACCGACCCAGAAGTGGTTATTACTGACTCAGCCAAGCAGGTACTGGCACACCTGAATATGGTTACCGGTTCACGCTACCAGGTTAGCAAGTCGTCTCTCGATAGCATCCGTGGCCGCTTGTCAGAAGGGTTCACGACTGACGAGCTGATCCTTACTACTGATTACCTGAACGCGAAATGGTCAGGTGACCTGGCGATGGTCGAGTATCTGCGCCCGGCCACAATGTTCCAGCCTTCAAAGTTCCCTGGTTATCTGTCAGGCGCAAATCACTGGCTTGAGGCAGGGCGACCTAAGAGCGTTAACGGCAAGTGGGTCAGGGAGTCCGGCGAGACTATTGGCGCTGATGTGGCAGACCACACTGAGCGTGACGCGGCCTACCGCCGTTTCATCGGCAGCGGCAATCCGCTGAAGAATCCGAGCCAGTTGGAGCAGACGGTCAGAGCTGAGGCGAGTAAGGCCGGGGTTCGTTCAATGCAGGTCAGCTTTGCGGTCAGCCGCTGGAACAGCATCTGGAAGGAGTGCGCATCGCGCATAGCCGGGGGGAAAGCAGCATGAATATGCGTGAAATGGCTATTGAGTTTGTACGTAATAACCCTGGCTGCACGTCAACGCAGATCGTAAATGGCGCCGGAATACCGAAGCGCATGATTCAGCCACTGATGACCGAGCTTTACACGCAGGAGATCGTTAACCGCTATGCGTTGAAGGCTCACCCGTTCCACTACCTGATCCCGAAAGAAGGGGACCGCCCGAACCTCGGCGAACGTTACGAAAAGCACCGTGCCAAGGCTACGCAACTGGAGAACGGCGGCTTATGGCGGCGAGCTGCGCGTGAATGGCTGCTGGCTATGGATGCGACCTCAAACGAAGAAGCACGCGATAAAGCTGCTAACCGCCGTGAATACTGCATCAGTCAGGGCTGCATTGGTGTTCAGCATGAAACGTCAGGAATTGGTGTTATCAGCGTTTCCGGCAATCGACATGTGGAGGAACTGATGGTTAAGAAACTGCGCGAGCACTTCACTGTTCATGAAATTTTTTACCACGGCATCCGCACGGCATGCGTAATGATTTTCCTGCTCTTTTGGCATTGGTTATGGAGATGGTAAGCAAATGACTTCACTTTCGGTAGTACACAAAAACCGCGACGAATCCGGTACTGACATCGTTCCCCGTAAAATCTGGTATGCCGCCGTTAAAGAGTTTTATGTGGAGCCGGGCTATAACATCCGTGAGATTGATCCAGAGCACGTCAAAGAGTTTCGCGATGCTTTCATTGCTGGCGAAGAGGTCCCGGCGTTACTTGTCCAGGTTACCGGGAAGGGCCTGAAAATCGTAGACGGCCACCACCGCTACTACGGCGCACTGGCTGCTATTGAGGCTGGTACCGATGTTCCGCGCCTTGAGTGCAAAGATGCGCCGAAAGGTTCTGAAGCTGATCGTATCGCTATTATGGTGACCATTTCCCAGGGGCGGGCGCTTCTGCCGCTTGAGCGTGCGGGTGCTTACCAGCGCTTGATGAACCAGGGCTTCACCGAAGCTGAGATCGCCAAAAAGGTTAAGCGTTCCGTAGCCGATATTGAGCATCACCTCCAGTTACTGGAAGTAGGCGACACACTGATCGGCATGGTCCGTTCCGGGGAGTGGCCGCGACGACAGCAGTATCATTGTCACGCGAACACGGAACTAAAGCTGGTGTAGTAGCTGAAGATAAGATGGCCGAAGCCAAAGCCGCAGGCAAAAAGAAACTGACCAAATCAGCCGCTATACCGCAGTTTTACCGCCAAGAAGGCACAACGTCTGTGTGAACTGATGGCCGCATTCGAATTTAGTGATGATGGCTACCAGGCACCCGGATTGAAGTGTATCTGGAAGCAATGGGACTCATTGCAGAGTACCGCGAGAAACATTGCGCCCCGCAGCTGCCAACACTGACGGCGAGACGCTGGAAACCAAGCTACCGTTGCTGAAAGAAGACATTATCAGCCAGAGCGGTGTTGAGACTGGGCATGTGCTGCGGCCGCGTTCGGGGACAAAGCAGAGTTCACCTTCAGTGATCGAAATACGCTCATACGTGGGCCAGCGATTCTCTGGAAAACCCTCAGATTGTTGTCGTTGAGGCTGAGATTATCCGAAAAGCTGTTGAGCTGGTGGCCGGGGGAAAGCAACCACCATCCGCTGAACACCTGGGTGAGATCAAAGCTCTATGGGTTGCCAAACTCCGACGATGCTGCCTACGCATCAAAGAAGTTTATGAAGATTACCGGAGCGAGTTTCCAGCTATTGGTGATTTCCAAAATATTCTCGAAAAAACAAATTGCTCAACCTGGTGGAACATCCGTGCCTTGCGGGCGGAAGTTAAGCGCGTTCTGAAAGAGCTGGAAGGGGCGTCAGCATGAAATACGGCCTGATATACGCTGATCCGCCATGGCAGTACGGAAACTATCAGCCGCGGTGCGGCTGGTAATCACTACGACCCATGACCATCACCGATCTGAAAGGCTCCCCGTGTGGGAGCTGTCAGCCGATAACGCTGTTTTGGTGATGTGGTACACGGGTACGCATGACCAGGAAGCCCGTGAGCTGGCGGAGGCGTGGGGCTTTGACGTTCGCCAGATGTTCCTTTTCACCTGGGTGAAGTTCAATGGCCGGGCAGAACAGCGCTTTCAACGCAGCCCTTAGTGACCAGACGATCCATGACTTCACGGACCTTCTGGACATGCTCAACGCTGAAACCCGCATGAACCCGGGAATTACACCCGGGGCAACCAGGAATCAGCGCTGGTGGCTGTCCGGGGAACGGGGCTGGAAAGGGCCAGCCGTTCAGTTAAGCAGGTGATCTACTCCTGTCAGGGTGAACACAGTACTAAGCCGGCAGAGGCACGCCACCGACTTGAGCAGCTTTATGGCGATGTAACGCGCATAGAGCTTGTTCGCCCGCCGCCCGCAGAGGGTTGGGATGTTTGGGGCAATGAGATTGAGAACAGCATTAAGCTGGTGCCGGGGAGGGTTGCATGATCCATTACCATGGCGGTCCTATCTATCCTGAGCAGTGCGCGGTAAGAGCTTGGTCAGCCCGGCACGCATTTATTTCTTATGCAAGACCGAACAGATAGAACTGGCTTCAGAACTATGCCAGTCATTTTCACTGGATATAACGGGGCATTCAGCGCCTGGAAAAAAGCAGGGAAAAACTGTATCGACTGGTCTGGCTATTACGAATTCGTTAGAGAAGTGGAAGAACCATCCAGGAATGGACTTTGCCATTATCCCAGATGTTATTGATGGCGGAGAAGAGGAGAATGATTTCCTGTTGCATCAGTGGCCGCACGGCAAATTTTGTGGCGTCCCGGTATGGCACATGAACGAATCAGAGGATCGTTTTTATTCGTCTCTGTAACGAATTTCACGCGTAGCAATTGGTTCCTGTGGTGAGTATGACGTTAAAAAGCCCGAATGGCTGTGTAGCCCGTTTGAAAGACATAATCCGGCATGTTCTGGATGCGTACGGACGCCCGATATGCAAGCTTCACGGCTTGCGTATGCTTAACCCCGATATCTTCACAAAAATCCCACTGGCATCAGCTGACAGCACGAACATCGCTCAGAACGTGGGTAAGGACAACAACTGGTCTAAAGGTAATTACCTCCCCGCGTCTAAGGAACCAGGGCTTATGTGATGGCTGAGCGCATCGAATCCAATAACAGCACTGGCACGCTTCAATACGCCCTGTGAAAGATCGGGTGAGCATTCAACTGGCGATGGAGATTTAAATGAAACTGACATTGCCATTTCCACCAGCGTTAACGGCTACTGGCGTTCTACCTCACGCGGCACGCTGATCAGTGAGCGTGGGCCGCAAATACCGTATCAATGCGATAGCTGCCGTTTATGAGCAGCTTCGCCGCCGCCCACAGGCGATCACTCATGACATTGATATCCACGTCATCCTCTACCCGCCTAACCGCGCTAAACGCGATTTTAGACAACTTCCAGAAGGCGCTGTTTGATGCTGTAACTCACGCTGGCGTGTGGGCTGATGATATTCAGATCAAACGGATGGTAGTGGAATGGGGGTGACGTGACATGTCACGGTAAAGCAGAGTTAACGATCAATGAATTTCATCGATAAAACAACGTACTTACGTTGCCCTGTCGGTGTCAGGATTGTATATTTATACAGTCACTTAGTTACGGTCCGCATGCAGGCGGCCGTAACCACAACAAGCGGAGACAAGTATGAATCAGTTACTCGTAATTGATGGCGTTTCTGTACGCCAGGATACCTCGGGACGCTATTGCCTGAACGATTTACACCGCGCTGCTGGTGGAGAGGAGCGGCATAAGCCTCGTTTCTGGCTGGGGAACCAGCAGACGCAGGAGCTTGTACAGGAATTAACCGAGGGTGGAAATCCTCCCTTGGAAACAAAATCAACCAGTTAGAGTAATTCACGGTGGTGATAACCGTGGCACCTATGTATGCAAAGAGCTGGTTTACTCTTATGCAATGTGGATCAGCTCGTCATTCAGCCTGAAGGTTATCAGGACCTTGATTCAGTAGTGACAGGGCAACATACCTCACAGGGACCGAATCGGGCAGATCAGGTGCAGGCGGGCGTAATTCTACTTGAGTCTGCCTCACGTACCCTGAATCTGTCGACTCATCAAAGCTGGGTGCTTACCAGAAACTTCAGGATTTCGCTGGCCTGCAAACATGATGCCTTCATATGCCATTGACGCGCCCTCTGATTCCATTGATGGTTCAAGCCGCCCCACAATGGCCCTCACCACGCTGCTACGCGCCATAACCTTGGAATCAGCACGCAAGAGGCATTTAATCGCCTGCAGCATGCGGGCATAGTAGAGCGCCGTTCACGCCCAAGCACATCAGCTAAATCCGTAATGGTCAGAAGCTGTTTCTGGTCAGTTACATCGCGGGGCATGCTCTTTGGTAAAAACATCATCAGCCCTGGTAACCCGAGAGAGACGCAGCCTCACTTCTTCGATACGAAGGTACAGGAACTGATCCGCATTCTGGTTTCAGCCAGCGCATCTTAAAGGGGGATTGATGAGAGCATTACTAAAGCCCTGCATCCAGCCCGATCTTGGAATTGTGCTGCTTCGTCCGGGTAGTGAACTGATGCCACTATTCCGCGCGCGCCGCGTGCTTATCAGCACTGAGCCACAACATATGCACGGACTGAATTCCGGCATGCTCCCAGATACGGGCCAACCGCTGCTTGATGATCTGGCGATGATGACATTCTTCACTCATGAGCGTGTTATCAAAGCAGCTGGTGGGATTAACTCTCTTGAAGACCACCTGCAGCACGGCACCGGGTGCCAGATAGAAAGCGACTGGCATGACTCCAGCCATACCACTCTGCGCACCGGCAACGGTGCAGTGCGCCTTTGCTGGCACTGTGATAACCGGCTACGCGAAATCGAACCATCGCCGCGAACGCTGGATATCGCAGCGCGCAATACCGCACTTTGGGTGATCAGCACGGCTCTGTCGGCATTTTATGCTGCCGATGGCCACCAGATAACCTTGCCGGAGCTCTGCTGGTGGGCTGCAACAAAGCACGTTATTGATCTGATGCCGGGAGAAACGCCGCACGCATCGTGTTGAAACTGCCTGTTGGGAAGGTGGCCACCGGAACACTGAAAGAGGCGCATATCGTCCCGGAGCAATCAGCAGTGCAGATTCTGGAGGAGCAGGCAAAGCAGGTGCTGGAGATGGCTATCGATCCTGAAACGCCCGGAGACGTTTCTGTTACGGCCAAAGCGCCGCCGATGGAGCAACGAGAAGTATACCCAGTGGGCCAAGCAGCAGCCGTGCTTGTGCTGTGGGAAAAAAGCAGACGACCCGCACCACCTGATCGGATACGGCCAGGGCGGTATGGGAACTAAAGCGCATGATCTATTCGTGTTGCCGCTATGCAGAGCGCACCACGATGAACTTCATGCTGATGTGCGTGCGTTTGAGGCTAAGTACGGCACACAGCCGGAGTTGATCATTCGCACGATCGACAGAGCCTTGGCACTTGGCGTTATTGCCACGGGTAAGAAAAATGCGGAGACAAAAATGCGTGATATTCAGATGGTGTTAGAACGATGGGGCAGCTGGGCAGCGAATGACGGCAGTCAGGTTCGCTGGTGCCCTACAAGCGCAATGTTTAAAAGCCTGCTCCCCCATACAAAAAAATCACGGCTGTCATGCAGTGATAACGACGGGATGATTATCGACACTGCAGTTGGAATGCTCACTAAGGCTAATCGTCAGGATGAGCTGGAACTGGTGATGTTTGCATTATATCTATGATGTATCGAAGTCGACCATTGCCCGCTGGAATAAATGCTCAGAAGGGAAGATCAGGCAGCAGTTGATGATAGCCGAACGTTTATTGATGCCTGCATAATGATGACGGGATCAGAACTGGAGATGGATAGCTGGACTCAAAGAACAATCGTAAAAAAAATCGTTTAAAGGTCTATTCGTTTACGAAATTTGCTGGGTACTCTGTAAGAGTGGTTACTACGTCACACAGCTTAATCATCTAAACCCCGCTCCGGCGGGTTTTTTGCTTTCTGGAGTGCAGTTATGCAAAGCGAAAAGCAACAACCCTATTTCTATAATCCTGACATGAACCCATTGCAGCTTGAGGAGTGGCTAAATCAGCAAAAGTTGCACGTGGCACATTTAATCGCCTCTGCAAAGAGCGAGCCGCCCTTTATGAACAGCTCGAACAGGTGGAATCTACGCTTGAGCGTCTTTCATCATCAGGTTTTGAAGGAACATTGAGTTTTCCTTCTGGGCCCAATCCGCTTCTGGAAAATCCTCAAAGTGATAAGAGTGTGCAGGGAGATTAAAAGCGCTCAATGCCGCCTGGGCTTCTTCGTTGATGTTATCAATCCTCAGCTCATCCTGTATGACGAATAAAGCATCCTCGAAAGACAGCGACTTTATATCTTGAGGGGCCCACTTAGTTTTGACAAAGATCAAGTGGTTTAATGCGGCTTTTCCTTCGAGTGGATTAAAGATGGTCCCATATTTCGCTCGGTGCTGATGAAGGACCATTTCCAAAACAAACACCGCTGCCGCTCGGTTTCTTATCTGATTATCCTGCGGGCTACTGCGTAGTAAGCAGAGTGAGACATGTTGCGGTTATCACAGACTCTAGAACGTATTGAAAAAAGAAGATTATGGTAATCGGACATGCTGATTTCCCTTTTCGTTTTTGATGGGGTGATTAAGGTGCGATTAACTGCTTTGCCTTTTGGATGTCAAGAAAGCTCTTTAACTAGATGATTCATTTTGGAGAGCACTTCTTCAGGATTTTTGACGTAAAAGCTCGCGGGGAAGAAAACGCCGTTAGATAGACTTTCATCATCCCAATGCACTGTTTTGGCAATTTTGTGCCCTTCAAGATACTGAGCATACGCTTTCATGAGACTCTTCCTTTTACGGGGTCCTACACGCGCACAAAGGTGATGTATATCCACTTCGCGGATGGTCTGGAAAGGTATGAGTCAGATTTAATGGCGGATACCTCCATAAGTAGTTTTTCTAAAATCGGCGCGGCGGCAGCCGGTAGGCTTTCCTTTTGTCACTGAGCCTGCTTATGAAAATCGGAACAATGATAGCCAAAACCGGAATTGCTATACCGATGATGAAGTTTTTAAAATCCATAAGGTAATTTCCATGTCTTCAATAATCAACGAGCTTATCCCCTACATTTCACTGGCCGTGTCGTGCTTTGGGCTGGGTTATAATATTGGGTTTGTACGTGGCCGCGACTGAGCATCAGATTAGTGATAACAGGACCACGATGAAATCCTGATATTTACACAGTGGGGCACAACGACATCAGTCTGCACCAAGATTAGAGATGCCATTTGGTGTTTTATCTCACCCACTGGATAGCGAGCAAGCCGTGTATCTCTCCAATGGGCCGCTGTATCGGCATAACAATGTTAGTGTTAGTTGCAGGAATTATCCCATTAGATATACTTAAGTTTCATATGGGAGGTTTCACATGGGCAGAGAATGTTATATGGATACCGTGCTCGCTTGGATTAGAGAAAACCCTGACTGCAGCGCCGTCAGATTGCCAACGGGACCAGTTTGAAGGTGCATCAGACTTCTAATGCATTAAGAACACTGGTGAAGAAGGGGGCGTTTTATGCAACCAACGCAATGGCAAATGCACTTACCGAATTGGGAAAAAATATTGAGTTTGGAAGAAGCAGAGTGCTTAATGATTTTAATGATTTAATAAGTTGCGTTCGAAAAATCATTTGATGTTCCTAGTGGCTAGCTATTCTCAAGTATTGATCATCGTGGCCCTGTCTTGTGCAGGCTGATGCGCCTCTGATCCGGGAGAGTGGAAATAGAGCACCGGAAAACGCATTTCCAATGCCGGAGATCAGCACCGGCCACCACACATAATTCATAGGTCGCCACTGGGCGGCCTTTTTCATTCATAGGAGCATAGTCAAATGCTGGCATCAATTAAGGCCGACACCAGCGGCATTGAGAGAAAACTGCAGGCATTACTTGAATTGCTTCCCGAACATATTCCTGACCAGTTCGGCAGCATGTTGTCTGACCTGGTCGACGATATCATCCTTGTGAATGGTACGCCCGCAGTTGCTGCAGGTGGTTCCTTCGATATCGTTTGTGTCGCTGATTTCAGTGGGACTGCTTACGACAAGGTCATGGCTGCAGCCAGGGCATTTAAAGCTGACAGTATCGCTCATTAAATACTCCATATCTGTAAGGTTATTTTTGGCGATTTAACGATAACAGAAATGGATATGACCAGCCAGAAGCTATCTGGCACCAATTTTAAGGCTCACTACGGTGGGCCTTTTTCATTTCCCTCTCCCACACACACGGCACCAGCGGCAACCGCCGAGGTGAGCATATGAAAATGGAACAAAAACCTGGAAATATCGTCACCCAGTTTTTTGCGTGGCTTGCGACCATTGCTGGCGTACTGGGATGGACGACTCAGGATCTGGTCTATTTCATTTTTGGTTTTATAGGCGTGGTGATTTCACTGGCCTCGTACATCAATGGCCGCATAGATGCCCGCGCCGCACGCAGAGAAGACCAGCGCCGCACAAGAATCATGGAAGACTACATCGCTGACGTTAAGAAAAGCCTTTAGAGGACCGCCCCAGCGCGGTTGAGGTTATTTCAGAGGCGGCAGATAAGGCTGAGGCTTGAATGCTGAATTTGATGAGGATTTGAGAGGTTGAATGTTCGGTGCTGCGACTGGCGGGTACCGAAAGGCCAGCAAACTGCCAGGGGTGTACTGAGGATGTGAAACGGATGGAAATTTATGTCTCAACTGATTAGAAAAGCCGGTTCCGCTGGTGGAATAATTTGCTCTGTCGGGACCATCATCGCTCTAGTTTTAAGTGCAGGCCATGTGCGAACGAGCGATCGCGGGACTAGAGCTGATCGGTAACGCTGAATCCTGCCGCCGGGACCCCTATGTATGTCCTGCAGGTGTGCTGACGGATGGCTGGGCAACACGCACGATGTAAAGCCCGGGTACCATCAAGAATGACCAGTTGATCGCGTTAGAATGGGAAAAAAATATTCTCGATGCTGAATCTTGCGTTAATCGTTATGCCAACGGGAAGAAAACTGTCCGATGATACTTTCAGTGCGGCTGTATCAGTAACGTTTCGCGCAGGATGTGGCAATATGCGCAGCTCAACTATGTCTTACCTCTTTCGAAGCGGTGACGTAAAAGCGGCGTGCTATCAGTTTACCCGCTGGGTTTGGGGTGGGGGAAGAAAGTTACCTGGTTTAATTAAAGGGTTTCTAAAGAACAAGAACTGTGTTTATCGGGAATAAATGGGCGCTGATTTCAGCGCCCTAGATATTATAGAGCGCAGCTGACATCACCTTCAGGGCAATTGAGCATCTCTTTAAGTTCTTTGGTCCGTTGTTCCGTTTTTCCAGTAAGGCAGTGACTTACGTTCATCGAGTTGATAGACCCATCCCGTGAGGAGTAAGTCTGGAATTTACAGTCAGTGTCGCGGTATTCGATCCACTTATTCTGTGATTTTTTTAATAAATTTGTTTGCTCCCCTGATGTTGCCTTAAGCACTTGCTGGTAAGTGTTATTCAGCTCGTTATCAGATTTTTGTACTCAGCAGATGCGCACTGATTATTCATGTTGAGTTGGTTGGGCATTGTTACAATCTAGTGCGAATGCACTGGTCATTGGGAGTAAAACCAGTAATGGAAAAATCAATTTCTTCATAACATCTCCTTGTCCCTCAATCATTTGAGGTGGAAGGATTATAGCTAATTGATCGTTCACTGAGAAAATTTTTCATGGGACTGGTGCTTCTTCATTGCGGTAATTCTGTCATGAGCCGGATAAATGCAGTTATCGCTGCTGTATTCCTGCTGCTGTTAATCGCGCTGGGTGGTGCGGCCGTTTACTACCACGGCCAATACAGCGACCAACGCACGGCCAACCAGCAGCTGCAACGCGACAACGACCAGCAGGGTGCTGTGATCGCTACCCAGGCGTTCCAGTTTAACCGCTTCAATGAGATAGCCGACAGCAGCAGCAATATGCTGTGACGCTGACGGGCAAGGCGCAGGAGAAAGAGATTGAGTATCGCACCATCCTCAAGAGTGAGCCGACCTGTGCTCTCGCTGTTCCTGCTGCTATCGCTGGCAGGCTGCTCGACTACACGCTTCGTCTACGTTCCAGCGCAATGCACGCCTATCCCGGCCTCGTTGATGAAGCCAATGCTGGTACGCTGCCCCGGCCCCCTGACGTACTGTCAGGCGGTACTGTGGATTGACCCATTGCTAACGGCGATTGACCAGGCCAACAGCCAACTGGCTGGCATCCGAGACATTGAACAAACCCGACAAGGCAAATAACCCATGAGTGAAGCAAAACCGCAGGACGGAAGTACCGTTAAAGGCTATCGGACTCTCTCGCATGGCGAAATTGGCAAAATGAACCAGTTTAAAGAATTGAGCCGTCAGTTTCATGATCTGCTGCGACAACACGGTGAGGACTTAGCTAAAGAGCAGATGAGCATGAGCGCCGATGAAGGGTTTGAGGCGTTTGAGTGGATGCGTGAAGCTCGTCGCACCATGCAAAAGGCCACCATGTTCGCTTGCCGTTCTGTAACCCGGCCAGATTCTGACTGCTGAGTGAGCATCACAAGGCCCACTTGCGAGTGGGCCTGATGATGAACTCTCCGACAAGGGATAACGGTTAGACCATCTGTAAAGCTGGTTTATACTATTCCGATAATTGAGAAGAGGAAATGTAATGTCGGAATCTAAAGGTGTATTCATGCATCCGCTCCTGATCATTGATGAATGGCGCAATGGATGCAGCTGTACTATTGACTTAGCCTCTGGGAAAAAGGGACACCCCTCTGAGTGCCAAGAATGCACAGATGGCGCCATGAAAGCCATAGAACAATGGTTTGAGCAAAACCCTCAGTGGAAACCAGTTGAGCCAGTCAGAGAGGAACTCGATGAGCTATTTGATCAAGCCATTCAATTTATAGTGGCTGAACGCAAAGCTTCAATATCAGGAATTCAACGTCATTTTCGCATCGGGTACAACCGTGCCGCGCGACTGGTTGAGCAGATGCAAGCAAAAGGCATTGTGTCAGAACCTAATGAAAATGGTAACAGGCGCGTTCTTTAGCCGATTAAAACCAAGTATTAACAACAAACCTCCTTCAGGAGGTTTTTTATTTTATTCTGAAAACTGCATTCAATGAGTTCACTTTTCAGCATAAACACAATGAATCATCGGTTGGTGGTCTCACCAGTGCCGGGGATTGTATTCGCCTATCAAGCAGGAAACTCTGAATGAATAACTCAGCACAACAATTGCATATCAAAGTTACTGGTGATGCTTACATTTTACAGAACGAAACAGGCACAGCCGTTTACACCAAAAAAGGTGTTGGTATGTTCAAAATCAACGGTCAGGGGTTGCCGGACAATATTGAAGTTCACGACCAGAGCAGCAAATCAGAATGCAGTGAAGGCACCTTTCACATTAAAGATGGTCAGGTCTTCATCAAGGATGCATTAAACGCACAAGATTGGTTCTCAGCATCGGCGAAGCTATGAATGCTCCTGTAGAAGCCAAGCCAACAGTTGAAGATAAAATTCGTCAGATGTATCCGGGTACGTTACTGGTGAACTCTATGAATTCGAGGATGAACTGGTAGATGAGCTGAAAACACTCTTTCGCCAGGATCAGCAGGAAACTGATGCCGCCCGCATGGCTGAGTTGGTGAATTCCGCAGTCTCTGACCGGATTCGTAAAGATTACTGCCCGGCGGCCTGCTGTATAGTCGTTAATGATCGAGGTGAAGATGGAAGTGGTCATCGACGGCGTGCCATATGCACCTGCTGCACAGCAACGCTCTAACATCGGGATAGCGATTACCACCCATAATCGTCAGGCAGTGCTGGATAAAGCGCTGGAGCATCAGCTCCGTTATTTACCGCCCGGTGCGCTGGTGGTTGTTATCGATGATGGTTCGGCAAAGCCTGTTTCCGTCCCTGATGTGTACGGCTGATTCGCTGTGACATGTCACGCGGCATTGTTGCATCGAAGAACGCCAGCCTAGAGGCTTTGATTGATGCCGGATGTGAGCATCTTTTTTTATGGGACGATGACGCATGGCCTATAGCTGGTGGATGGGAGCAGCCTTACATCGATTCACCCGAGCCGCACCTTGCTTACCAGTTCCTTGACCTAGCCGGACCGCGAAAGCTGAAAGACCTCGCCATACTGTACAAGGACGATAAGCACATCGCTTACACCGGACAGCGAGGCGTGATGCTTTACTACCACCGCTCAGCAATTGAGAAGGTAGGCGGCTTTGACCCGGTTTACGGGCGCGGCATGTATGAACACTCTGACCTGGCTCTGCGCATTCACAACGCCGGGTTAACCAGCTGGGCGTTCGCTGACGTTGCTGGCTCCGAAAAGCTGATTTACTCGCTGGACGAACATGAAGCGGTGGACCGTTCAGTACCGAAGCCTGACCGTGAAGCGCTGTTAAGCGCAACGTGACGATTCATAACGAGCGCCGTGACAGCGGATACGCCGGATACGCTGAGTATCGAAGCCAGTGCAACGTGGTTATCACTACGCTGATGACCAGCCAGCCAGACCCGCAGCGCGGCAACCAAACTGACTCCATTACCTGGCCTGCTGAACAAGTGGGCCGCGTCAATTAAAGGCGCTGATGCTGTGGTGCTGGCCGACGAACTCCCGAACGCACCGAACGGCGCAACCATCCACCGCGTGCCTGATGTGGCGATGAACGTCTACTTCCGGCGCTGGCTGCATATTTACCAGTACCTTCGCGAGCATCCTGAATACCGGTTCGTCTGGTGTACCGATGGCACTGACGTGGAGATGCTGCGCGAACCATGGGCGGAGATGGAGCCTGGCCGACTGTATGTCGGTTCGGAGCCAAAGACCTACGCTGACGCATGGTCCGCTACCAATCACCCGGAGAGACCTTACGCTGAGTTCATCGCCGTACATCGTAATGACCTGATGCTTAACGCTGGCCTGCTCGGTGGTACGCGTGAG
Organism: Avena atlantica; assembly: GCA_910589765.1. Taxonomy (NCBI): domain Eukaryota; kingdom Viridiplantae; phylum Streptophyta; class Magnoliopsida; order Poales; family Poaceae; genus Avena; species Avena atlantica. The sequence continues at coordinate 766,728 of CAJUWN010001575.1, read as the reverse complement.
GATGTGATGGCATACGCTCATGCGATTGTGCGCATCTGGTACCGCACAGAGTCAAATCGGTTCTGGGTAAAGAGAAGGGCAATCCATGCGTGGGCGATATGATCGCTTTCGGCATAGTGGGTTATCAGCAGCGCGACAAACTGGTGACCGGCCCACGTATCAATACAGTGTTCAAAACCAACGGCATAGGCAAGGAGTTCGCATGGTGGCAGCACAAATAATGATTGTGGTTGTCGGCCATCACTCTCGCCGCGATATGGCCACGCGCCTGGCTGAATCGCTGGATGCTCACCTGCTGATTGATGAAGATGACAACGGGGCGAACTGGAATCACCGCCGCGCCATAGAGTGGGCAGGACAGCAGGCTCACAGAGTGGTGATTGTTGAAGATGATGCGTTGCCTGTCACTGGCTTCGCATCACTGGCTCGGGAATGGGTGGATAAATTCCCTGACAACATCTGTTCGTTCTACCTCGGCACGGGACGCCCGCCGCAATACCAGATGCAGATAGCAGCCAGCCTCATCGAGGCAGACAAGCGGCAGTCCGACTACATCACGATGGATAGGCTTTTGCACGGCGTGTGCTACAGCCCTCCACCGAACGGCATCAGCACAATCCTGAAGAACTGGAACAGCACTAAAGCCGCCGACTATGCCGTTGGTGATGCGCTTGGCCGCAAGGTCATCTATCCGTGCTACTCACTGGTGGACCATGCCGATGGCCTGCCGGTTGAGCGGCACCCCGACAACACCCCGCGCATTGAGCGCCGCAGGCATGGCGATTGGCACAGCAGGTAATGTAATGGCCAGACTAAAAACAATGAAGCCACGGCTATCAGTGATGAACGCCAGCAGGCTCAAGCCGGTGACCGTTGCGGATAACCGTATAACCGGCTGGAAGCTTCAGGAGCGGCGCAAGAGGCTGTGAAGGCTAACCCCTTCTGTGCTGATTGTGGTCGGCTGACAGAGTACCCACATGGGTTCGAACTGGATCACAAGGTCGCGCTCTTCAAGGGTGGTGAAGACACTGACGCCAACTGCCAAATCCTCTGCTGCGGTGATGAAGGGTGTCACCGGAAGAAGACCAAGGCCGATATGAAGCGATATTGATTCTCATTAAAGGGTGGGGGGGGTAGGGCAGAAGTCTGAGGCGCTTTCTTACGAAACCCCCCCCTCTCACGCACAGAAAATATCTCCCTTTGGAGGGTATAAACATGTTAACAGCCCAGAAGCGAAAATTTGCTCTGGCGCTGATTTCCCGGTATGTCAAAAAAAGATGCGGCAATAAAGGCTGGATATTCTGAGAAATCCGCACGCTCCAAGGGTTCGCAGCTTGCTAAAGACCCGGAAGTCATCGCTTTTATTGCCCGTAAATCGAAAGAAAAAATCGAAGTCGATGACGTGCCAACTCATGGAAAAAAAGTTAATACCCAGCGGTAAACACTGAGGCCGAAACTGAGTCAGAGCCGATTCCGAAAATCGTTATCGCCGCGGGTAAATATGATGATCCGCTGGAGTTTCTGAAGTCGGTTATGAATAACGATGGCGAAGATATCAACACTCGAAAAGATGCCGCCAAGGCGATGCTCCCTACCTTCACGCTAAAAAGGTGAAGGCGGTAAGAAAGATGCTAAGCAGGCTGCAGCACAGGCTGTGGCCAGCAAGTTTACGGGCATGGCTCCACCTCAGCTCATTGTGAATAACGGGAGATAGAAATGCCGGAATGGTCCACTGCCTGCACTGACTGGGCTGCCAGGCTGGTTAACCGGCAGTCAATCATCCCGCCGCCTATTTTTCACAGATTCCGGCCAGCATGCTCTCTCCATATTCAAAGAGCTCAAGGTTACAGACCTGCCTGGCAAGCCCACTTTCGGGGAGTGCTCAGAGCAGTGGGTATTTGATTTCGTGCTGGCAATTTTTGGCGGCTATGACCAGCAGACGGGAAAACAGTGTATCCGCGAATACGGGCTGCTGATAAGCAAGAAGAACACCAAATCGACAATCGCCGCCGGGATTATGCTGACGGCACTGATTATCTGCTGGCGCGCTGACGAGGAGCATCTGATTCTGGCACCAACCAAAGAGGTTGCCGATAACTGCTTCAAGCCAGCGGCCAGCATGGTGCGTGAAGACGAAGAGCTTTCAGCGCTGTTTCATGTACAGGACCACATCCGCACGATAACCCATCGCGTCAACCGCAACAGTTTGAAGGTGGTGGCCGCGGACAGCGATACGGTATCGGGTAAAAAAGCGGGTCGCATACTGGTCGAGGAGCTATGGCTTTTCGGTAAAAACGCCAAAGCCGATGCAATGTTCATTGAGGCACTGGGTGGGCAGGTATCGCGCGATGAGGGATGGGTTATCTACCTCACAACGCAGAGCGATGAACCACCTGCAGGCGTATTCAAAAAGAAACTGGATTACTGGCGCAACGTCCGGGACGGAGTGATTAAAGACGGTAAAACGCTCGGCATCCTTTACGAGTTCCCGCCGGATATGGTGGAGAACGACGGATTCCGAAACCCTGATAATTTTTACATTACCAACCCAAATATGGGGCGCTCCGTCAGTAAAGAGTGGCTGGATGATGAGTACCTGAAGCGCTCGCAGGAAGATGAAGGCAGTCTGCGCAAGTTTCTTGCCAAGCATCTGAACGTAGAGATCGGCATGAATCTTCGCAACGACGCTGGGCCGGTGCGGAGTTCTGGGAGGTGCAGGCCGACCCGTCAGTAACCTTCAAGCAGATTCTGGCGCGGTGCGAGGTCATCACCGTTGGCATTGATGGCGGCGGTCTTGACGATCTGCTTGGGCTATCCATTGCCGGGCGTGATAGCAAAACCCGCGACTGGCTCACCTGGTCCCATGCCTGGTGTCACGTTAAGGCGCTGGAGCGGCCGCAAAAGCGAGGAAAGCAAACTCCGGGATTTTGAGAAGCAGGGCGATCTGACGATAGTTAAAAAAGTTGGCGACGATGCCGATGAAAGTGGCGATGTACGTATCGCAGATTTATGAGGCCGGGCTGCTGGATAAAGTCGGCATGGACCCGGCAGGCATCGGAGTGCTGCTGGACACGCTGATTGACGCTGGCATACCTCAGGATTCAGTAGTTGGCGTCAGTCAGGGGTGGAAGCTCGGCGGTGCCTGTAAGACGACCGAGCGTAAACTTGCCGAAGGCGCTCTCAGGCATGCGCCTCAGCCGCTGATGAACTGGTGCGTGGGTAATGCAAAAGTGGTCATCAGCGGAAATGCCCCACTGGTAACTAAAGGGGCCAGCGGGATCGGTAAAATCGACCCATTAATGGCACTTTTTAACGCCATTTTTTTGATGGCACTGAACCCGTCAGCAACCAAAAAAGATTACAGCGTGTTTTTCATTTAGAAATTCCGCTCTCAACGACCCGCTCACGCGGGTTTTTCGTTTCTGGAGAAAGGGAAATGAAGAATCAGCACGCCGTCAGCCTTCTTAAGGTTAAGGCGGTAAACGAGGATACGCGGGAAATCACGGGTATTGCGACAACGCCTTCACCGGATCGCTATGGCGACATAGTGATGCCCGAGGGGGCAAAGTTTCAGTTACCCATCCCGCTGCTCTGGCAGCACGACCATCAGTCTCCTGTCGGACAGGTCACCAGTGCGAAGGTGACCGCCGAGGGAATCGAAATTAAAGCCACCCTGGCAAAAGCGGACTCACCGAGCCAGCTTGCAGCAAGGCTTGAAGAGGCATGGCAAAGCATCCGCCTTGGTCTTGTGAAAGGGTTGTCAATCGGCTTCCGGCCAATTGAATACGCCTATATCGACGAGGGCGGCGTCCGCTATACCAGCTGGGAGTGGTATGAGCTCTCCGTTGTAACGGTGCCGGCCAACGCCGAAGGCACCATCCAGACCGTTAATCTATCGACGAAAGACTGCGTGCCGCGTCAGGCAAACCGCAAATCGCGTCGAAAACCGAAAAATCTGCTGGCGCTACAGCACAAAAAAACTCTCAGACTAAAGGATTCAAAATGAATATTTCCGAGCAGATTAAAACCTTCGAAACCAAGCGCGCTACCCTCGATGCTGAGCGTCAGGCGGTTATGTCCAAGTCTTTCGATGAAGGCCGCACGCTTGATGCGGAAGAAGAAGAGAAATACGACGATGTGAGCGCGGAAATTAAATCCGTAGATGCTCACCTTGCACGCCTGCGCGACATGGAATCGACTAAAGCCTCGACGGCTCAGCCGGTTCAGAAAGCAGCAGGTGATGCGGTGGTTAATACCACTGATAACCGCGCTCCAGCGGTGTGATCCATGTTGAAAAGCCGCTGGAAAAAGGCATCGCGTTTGCCCGCTTTACCAAATCACTGGCAGCCGCGAACGGCAGTCGCTCTGAAGCGCTGGAAATCGCTAAGCGTCAGTATCCGCGAGATGCAAAGCTCCACCATGTTCTTAAATCAGCCGTAGGTGCGGGTACTACCACTGATCCTCAGTGGGCGGGCAGCCTGGTTGAATATCAGGAATACGCTGAAGATTTCATTGAATTTCTTCGACCGAAAACGATCATTGGCCAGTTTGGCCAAGGCAATATTCCCCAACTGCGGAAAGTACCGTTCAACATCCGTATCCACGCACAGACTTCAGGTGGCTCTGCAAACTGGGTTGGTCAGGCAAAGCCAAGCCGCTGACCCGATTCGATTTCGAGTCAGTGACTTTTGGTTTCTCCAAAGTTGCAACGATTGCCGTCATCACTGATGAGCTGATCCGCTTCTCAAACCCAGCAGCTGATGCAATGGTCCGCGATCAGCTGGCCGAAGCAGTAATTGCTCGTTTGGATCAGGACTTTGTCAACCCCGCGAAAATTGCGGTGCAGGATGTGTCACCGGCTTCCATTACTAATGGCGCGGCTCAAATTCCGAGCACCGGAAGCCCTGACACTGACAGCACCAATGCTTTTCAGGTGTTTATTGACGCTAACCTTCAGCCAACCGGTGCTGTGTGGTTGATGTCCAGCACGACTGCACTCGCATTGTCGAAGCGCAAGAACCCTCTGGGCCAGAAAGAATATCCGGATATGACAATGTTCGGCGGTACCTTTGAAGGCCTGCCCGCCATCGTTTCTCAGTATGTCGGCAACCTCCTGTGCTGGTGAATGCGCCTGATATTTACCTGGCGGACGACGGCGGCGTTGCGGTTGATATGTCGCGTGAGGCTTCGCTTGAGATGGAGAGCGAGCCAGTGGGAGACAGCGTGACGCCAACGCCAACCGAAATGGTTTTCCATGTTCCAGACCAACAGCGTGGCTATCCGCGCCGAACGCTGGATCAACTGGAAGCGCCGCCGCACGGCAGCCGTTGCGGTAATTACTGGCGTCAATTACGGCACCTCTGCTGGCAGCTAAGGAGTTGCGGGGAGAAATCCCCGCGTTTTGCTCTATGAAACAGGTTCGTTATCTTAAAAGCACCCATGATGCTCATGCTGGTGAAAAACGCTTTCTGCATGACGATCACGCTGAGGTTCTCCGCTTAACCGGCTATGTCGAATTTATTGATACGGTCGAGAAGAAGTCAAAGAGCCAGAAAAAGAATTAAGCCCCGGAGAAGCTGCCAATGTTCGGTTTTCCGCAAAAAACCAAAGCAGGAAAAGGCGCTTCAGGCTGCCAGTAATGGCGGCTGGCGCAGAGTTTTTGAGTCGTTTACGGGGCGTGGCAGAGAAACATTGAGGTGGACGCCACAACAGTACTGGCGTATCACGCGGTTTTCTCCTGTATTTCACTTATATCAGCAGACATTGCCAAAATGCCTCTTCAGCTGAAAAAAAGCTGGGTAGCGGAATTTGGGCCGATCACACAGACCCCAAAATTTCACCGCTGCTGAGGAAGCCAAACAGCTTTCAGACGCGGATGCAGTTTGTAGAGTGCTGGATGAACTCAAAGCTTTCTGATGGGAATACGTATGTCCTGAAGCTGCGTGATGGCAGTGGAGAGGTCAGGCAGTTGCGCGTTCTTGACCCCAACAAGGTCACACCCTACGTCACCGACGATGGGGAGATTTTCTATCAGGTGCGTCCTGACAACGTTCACGGGATTGAGCAGCAGGTGATGGTTCCCGCGCGGGAAATTATCCATGACCGATTCAACTGCTTTTTCCATCCACTCTGTGGGCTTTCGCCTATTTATGCTTGTGGTTTAACAGCCATGCAGGGGGATGCCATCCTCACCAACTCAGCCAACCATTTTAAAAATGGTGGAAGGCCTGGCGGTGTGATTAAGGTTCCCGGCTCCGTCGACAGAGACAAGGCCAAAGATATAAAGCAGGACTGGGATGCGGGGTATTCTGGTGCTAATGCGGGCAAAACTGGCCTGCTTGCTGACGGCGCTGAATTTGTCACCATATCCATGACGGCCGTTGACGCGCAGATGGTCGAGCAGCTCAAGCTGACTGCTGAAATCATCTGCTCAACCTTCCACGTGCCGATTTACAAGGTAAATACGGCTTCCACGCCCTCATATAACAACATTGAGGCGCTTGAGCAGGGTTATTACTCGCAGTGCCTTCAGACCCACATTGAAGCGATTGAGCTGTTGCTGGATGAGTCTCTTGATCTCGATGATAAGACTGGCGTGGAGTTTGACCTCAGCATGCTCATCCGCATGGACACAGAGGGGCGCTATAAAACTTACAGCGAGGGAATTGGCGCAGGCTTCCTGACGCCAAACCAGGCGCGTAAGAGCGAAAACATGCCGCCAGTTGAAGGAGGCGATACGCCGTACCTGCAGCAGCAAAACTACGCGCTGTCAGCCCTGGCTAAAAGGGACGCCAGCGATGACCCGTTCGGAAGCAAGTCTGAATCTGAACCGGCCACTAATCCGCTACCACCCATTGACGATGAAAGCACCAAGGCTCTTTCCGAGCAGGAGCATTTCATAGTCAAAGCAATGCTGAAAGGGATGCTGACCCATGAATGAACGTGACATGTCACTGCTGAAGGCTGTTAGTGAGGCAGTAAAAGAGCAACTTTCAGCCCTGAAAAAAAGTCATGAAGAATCAATTGCGGAGCAGGTAGCTGAAATCAAAGCGCTGAAAGGCATTATTGAGCAACTACAGCATGCGGCACCGGACGAAGAGGCAATAGCTAAATCCGTGCTGGCAATGATTGAGGTTCCTGCCGCGCCGGAGCTGCCAGACATCGGGCAGATGCTGAAGGATGCCGTGGCAGATATTCCGGTGCCTGAAGCGCCAGCGCTACCGGATATCGCGGCTTTAGTTTGTGAAGCCGTTTCAGCCATAGAGTTGCCGCAACCGGACCCGCTGCCAGACATCGGGCAGATGGTGAAGGATGCCGTGGCAGATATTCCGGTGCCTGAAGCGCCAGCGCTACCGGATATCGCGGCTTTAGTTTGTGAAGCCGTTTCAGCCATAGAGTTGCCGCAACCGGACCCGCTGCCAGACATTGAGCAGATGGTGAAGGATGCCGTCTCGCTGCTGCCCCAGCCTAAAGATGGCGAGGATGGGGAGGACGGCAAAGACGCGCTGCAGCTTGAAATCGCTCCTGAAATTAATGCTGAGAAATCGTATCCGCGCGCGGTACCTATGCCATTCATCTCGGCGGCCTGTGGCGTTCGTATCAGAAAACAACGGGCATGAACGGATGGGAGTGCCTTGTTGATGGTATCAGTGAAATCGATATTTCTCAGTCGGAAGAGCGGAGCTTCACTGTCTGCGCAGTAAAATCCAGCGGCGAAAAGACAGAGAAAACCTTCAGCGTTCCGGTGATGATTTATCGCGACATTTTCAGCGAAGGTGAGAAATATCAGCCTGGTGACAGCGTTACCTGGGGCGGTTCTGTCTGGTATTGCTGCGAAGAGACGGCTGATAAGCCTGGCGAATCAGGCTCAAAAGGCTGGAAGCTGGCCGTCAAACGCGGCCGTGATGCGAGGGTGAAACCATGATCGCGCTGGTAACACTTGATGAGGTCAAGTCCTATCTCCGTATTGATAACGATGCCACGGATGCTGAGCTGCAGGGGGCAATTTATCAGGCAAGTGCAGTGATTTTAGATTACGTGAAGGGTTCCCGCTCACTGATTATTGATGATGATGGCGCGGTAATTGAAGGCGAGGCACTGCAAAGGGTTAAACGGTCTACCCTGATTCTGGTCGGAATTTTTGACAGGGTTAAAAATGGTGAGGAGGAGCAGCGATATGCTCATGGATATCTTCCCTTTAGCGTCACTGCATTCATATACACCCTCCATGCCCCAACCATTGTTTGAGGATGAGCTTATGACTACGGGTCTTGAAGCTGGCCGATTAACACAGCGAATTACCCTTCAGGTAATAAATCATTCACGGGACCACTGGGAGAGCCGTTGCCTGGCATTCCTGTTGATATGGCGAAAGTCTGGGCTGCTGCCGAAATGGTGTCGAATCGGAAAATACGCACACTGGACCAGCAGCAGGTTGTGGAAACCTGGCATTTCACCATTCGGTCTGGCGGCCCAGCCGTTACGACCGACTGGAAAGTAAGATGGAAGGAGGCAAATTATACCGTTGTTTCAGTGGATCACAGCCGGACAGATCGGCTGGTTCTAAAAGCCGAAAAAGAGGCACGACATGATTGAAAATGCCATTCGCAATTCACTCGTTATCCTTTCTGGCCTGCCGGTTTACCCATTGTTACTGCCCGACCCTGTACAGGAAGGGGTTACTTTCCAGCGGATATCCGATCCAGAGGTGGATGGTGGGTTAGTGCGCACTGGATTGGTAGCGGGGCGGTTTCAGGTTTCAATGTATCGGGTCAATGAATACACGGCACTGCTGGAGCTAGACCGTACAATCTGGAATGCCTGGAAGGATATTCAGCACGGGGTAATAGCCGGTTATCCAGTCCAGTACTCCAGCGCGGGGGGATTGTTCAGGACTGCACAACATTGACGAACAATAGCGTGCAATATCGACTGGCGAGGGACTATATCGTTTACTTCTTCGAGAGTTCATCATGATAAATATGCAAGTCACTGGGCTGGCAGAGCTTGAGCGCAAGCTTATCGAACTGGGAAGAAGAAAGCAGGCACAAAGGTATTGCGAGATGCCGGGCGTGCTGCTCTTGCGGTGGTCGAGGAGGACATGAAGCAGAATGCGGGTTATGACAATACCGCTGCAGGCCCTCACATGCGAGACTCCATCAAAATCCGCTCTACAACCCGCGCTCGTGGCAATGCCGTAGTGGTTTTACGCGTTGGCCCGAGCAAACAGCATTATATCAAAGCGCTGGCGCAGGAATTTGGCACGGTTAAGCAAGTGCCTTCACCCTTTATTCGCCCGGCACTGGATTACAACAAGGCGAAAGTCCTTCGCATTCTGGCGGTTGAAATCCGCGATCGCATTTTAAACAACGGGTAGCGTCCGCTGCCATTTATCTGAGAGAGAAAAAAACATGGCTGATAACAAAACTTCGCCGGAATACGCGATGCTGCCTGCGGGTACCGTGGTTAAGTATGGTCCATCCGGCGCTGAAGTCTCCGCGATGAAACCGCTGATTAACTGTAAGGCGCTGGGCGCTACGGGCAGACGGGCAGTTTCGTGGACTGCACCACGCTGATTGATACCAGCAAGCAGTTTATTTCCGATCTGCCTGAAGGCCCTGAAAAGTCGCTGGGCTTCATTGACGATCCGTCAAACGAAAATTTTGCTGCCTTCCTGAACGCGGCTCAAAACCGTGAAACGGTTCAGTTCTACGTTGAGCTGCCAAACGGTCGCACCGCGAATATGATTCTGGCGCTTTCTGGCTGGCAGATGAATGAAATCACCGCGCCAGCGAGCGAAGTTATTCAGATCACCGTCCAGGCAAACAGAACAATATTGTCTGGGGTACCGAAGCAACATCGTAATCACCAGTGCCACGCATAACTGCCGCTTTCGGGCGGCGAATTAACCCCACATGGAAAATAAAAAATGACCGAAAATAATGATTACGATATTTCGTCACTGAAATCAGCGCTGCTGAAATCAGGTAATACCGCCACCGAGACGACTCTATTCGGGGCTAAGGTTTTTCTGCGCAGGAAGTCTGCCGGGAGCTTATCGACTATGAGGAGGCGCTTGATAAGGCCTATGTCGAAGGTGACGTGCGTAAATCCTCAGAACTCAGCGTTCAGTTGATTATTGACTGCCTGGCAAATCCTGACGGTAGCGCGATTTCCCCTGAATACCTTCCCACTGCTGCAGAGCTGATTAACGCGCACGATAATCCCGCGCTCCTTGAAGCCATTGAGAAGGTGAAGAAGCACGCGATCGGCAAACTGGAAGATGCGGAAAAAAACTAAGCAGCTCGCCCTGGCTTGAGCTGATTTTCTGGCTGGCCGATCGCTGGGGCGAGCCTGACCCCGCAAAAATTGCCGCCTTGCCCGTCGATACGCTAAATCACTGGAAGGCATTCTTCATCAGGCAGGGTGTGCTGGCACGCGCCGAAACTCAGCCTGAAGACACATCCCATAAGGCAAAACCATCCCCACCTGAACCCACGCGGACCGCTGACCGGAGTGTTAACGAGCAGTGTAACGCGGTAATGAGAGCGCTAATGTAATGGCTGATGTTGCTTCGCTTGCGGTCGGGCTGCACCTTAACGCGGCCAATTTCAAATCTCAGTTAATTGGCGCATACGGCGATGCTGACAAGCAATCCCGGCAGTTCAACCGCAAGGCGCAGGATGATGCCAAAAAAACTGAGGATGCTTACAAACGGATCAGTTCTTCAGTGACGGGCCTTGCCGGGCGGCTGGCAGGTCTGGCAGGTGTTGGTCTGTCGCTCGGCACAATCATCCAGACTTCCCGGCAGTATGGTCAGGCTCTGTCTGACCTCTCCGCGATCACCGGTGCGACCGGGACCCAGCTTAAGGCGCTGGATGAAGCCGCACAGCAGATGGGGCGTACTACTGAGTACAGCGCCAGCCAGGCGGTTGAAGCTCTGAAGCTGATGGCCTCTGCCAAGCCTGAACTGCTGGAAACAGCTGACGGTCTCACCCGGGCGACTAACAGCGCTCTGGTGCTGGCTCAGGCTGCTGGCAGCACCTTACCCGATGCAACCAAAACGCTGGCGCTTTCACTGAATCAGTTCGGGGCCGGTGCGAATCAGGCCGATCGCTATATCAACGTTCTGGCCGCTGGCGCGAAGTATGGCGCATCGGAAATTAACGATACTGCGGCCGCCATCAAAAATGGCGGCGTGGCAGCTGCGCAGGCAGGTATCGGATTTGAAACGCTCAATGCTGCGATTCAGGTCCTGGCATCGCGTGAAATCAAAGGAGGTGAGGCAGGCACAGCTTTGCGCAACGTCATCCTCAATCTTGAAAAGGGCACGGATAAATCGCTTAAGCCATCAGTGGTCGGTTTAAGTCAGGCGCTTGGCAACCTCGCAGGTAAGAACCTGTCCACGGCGCAGGCCGTGAAGCTTTTCGGCGTGGAAAATCTTAATGCCGCATCTATCCTGGTGGATAACCGCAGCAAGCTGGACGAACTGACCAAGTCGCTGACGGGAACTCAGACAGCGCATGAGCAGGCCGCCATTCGCGTGAACAACCTCAACGGCGATTTGATGGGCCTTACCAGCGCCTTCGAAGGATTGATCATCAAAGTGGGGCAGTCTGGCACCGGGCCATTGCGCAGCGGCGTTCAGGGCATTACGGACGCCATTAACGGGCTGACGGATAATTTCAATACCGTTGCATCTGTCGCGCTGTACACGCTTATCCCTGTGCTGTCTACGAAACTGACCGCCGGGCTTCGCGGCAACATTTCTGCCTGGGTGGATAATCAGAAAGCAGTAAGAAATGCAGCGCTGCAGCAGGCCGATATCGCCAAGAAAACGATTGAAGCTGCGCAGGCTACGCGGTTACAGGCTCAGGAAGAGGCCCGTTACTACGCCCACGCGTTCTGCGGCTAATAAGGCAGCAGGTCTCAACGTCAGTTATCAGCAGGAGCAGGTTGCTCTGAGCCGTCAGATTCGCGAATCCCGAATTGCTGAGGCTACCGCTACTGCCAGCCTGGCCGCTGCTAACACGCGGCTTTCAGTAGCATCCCGTGCGGCATCAGTAGGCATAGGGCTCGCGCGCGGCGCGTTGTCTTTGATTGGTGGCCCGGTCGGTGCGGCAATGCTGGCGGGTTCTGCGCTGCTCTACTTCCATCAGCAGGCGAAGGATGCGCGTCAGTCCGCTATTAACCTGAAAGATGCCGTGATCGAAACCACCGCCGCACTGATGCAGCTTTCCGATAAACAGCTTTCGGTCAAGCAGCTCGACCTTCAGGACCAGTACGAGAACCAGGTTACTCAGCGTAACCAGTTGATGAAGGAAATTCAGGACGCTAACAGCCGCATCGGTGACCTGAAAGGATTTGACCCATTCGGCCAACTGTCTGGCGTTCAGAAAGATAAAACCCGCGCCGAAGCCGATCTGGAATCAGTCAATAAAGGGCTGCTCACTACCAAAGACAATATGGAAAATGTCGGTAAGGCGCGCTTCCTCGTTCAGACCGGTATTGCTGATTCTGCGAAAAACCTGCAAAACGACGTTAAGGCGCTGACGGACGCCACTGCTGGGGCAGGTAAGGGAGAAAAGTCACCCTGGTCGGGCGAAGACCCCGGCAAAACTGATAAGAAAGGCGCTCAAGCGCTGAAGCAATATGAATCGCTGCGCCGTGAAATTGAGGAAGCCAACGCAACCAGCCTGCAAAGAATTAACCTTCAGGAGAAAAATTCACGGGACAAGTTGATTAAAGAGGCGAAAGCGTCAGGCACCAGTCAGGGTGATTTGCAGAAAACATTACTGCTTAACGCTGAAAACTACCAGCGTCAAAGGCTGGAGCTGGCAGGCAAGTATGCCCCTGAAAAGGATGTCATCCGGCAGGCCAGACAAACCAGCCAGGAGCTGAAAGGCCTGTACGATGCCCGCCTGCTGACCGAGAAAGAGTATCTGACAGCCAGGATCACGCTATCCCAGAACAGCACCAAAGAACTCCTTCAGGCGCAGGCAGACGCACAGGCAGCCCCAAGGATGAACATCGCTGGCGAAGTAGACCCGGTTGCCAGATTGCAGAATCAGCTGGTACAGCAGCAGAGCCTGTATGACGCTTATTACACTGCTGGAAGCCTCAGCAAGGAACGATATGAAGCCCTGATGCAGCAATCATCCCAAGAATCCGCTGATGCCCAGTATCAGGCGGCGCTTAATCTCTACAGCGGACAAAGCAGGCTGCATAAGGGATACATCAGCCTGATTGATTCAGTACGCGAGCGCACCACCAACGCCCTGACCGGGCTGCTGACTGGAACGCAGTCATTTAAGGAAAGCATGGCAAACATGTTCTCTTCCCTGGCTCAAACCATCATTTCAAGCCTGGTGGATATGGCCGCTCAGGCCATTCTGACCAAAACGATTTTGTCAGCGTTCATGGGATTTGGTGGTGGCGCGATTGGTGGCGCTGGCGCATCTGCATCAGCGGGAAGTACTGGCGCAATGGGGTTAAGCACCAGTTATACGGGATATGACGAGGGTGGATATACTGGAGACGGTGGGAAGTATGAGCCCAAAGGCGTGGTGCATGGCGGTGAGTTTGTTTTCACCAAAGAGGCGACCCAGCGTATCGGCGTCAAAAACCTTTACGGCATGATGCGGGGTTACGCTGATGGCGGGCTTGTCTATCCGGCATCATCATCTGGCAGCGCTTCGGCATCTGCCCAGGGTAATCCGACTTACATTCAGGTTGATGCGCCCGTAACGATTATGCAAAGCGCCGATGCTGCTGGCGATACGGGGTACAAGGGTACTGCCAACGTTGCCACACAGATTAAATCGATGGTTCAGACAACGATCACAGAACGTTTGAGCAAGGAGTTTTCACCGGGCGGCCTGTTATATGGCAGAAGGGGATAAGGGCAATGGCGACAGATACTTTTGAATGGCCGGTAAGGATCAGCGGCAGTGAGCAAATCACCGTTTCAGCACTTATGGCGCAGTTTGGAGATGGTTACAGGCAGGTTGCTGAGAACGGCATTAACTCGGCTTCAGAGACCTGGAACCTATCAGTAAACGGCCAGCGTGATGAAATGGCAGCTGTTCGCACCTTCCTGAAAAATCACGTCATCCGCTCGTTCTGGTGGGTAAACCCGTGGGGTGAAAAAAAGCTCTACAGGGTGAAAACGGACTCGATAAACCCAAAGTTTATAAACAAAGGTTTTGTGGAAATCACGTTCACGTTTGAACAGGCATTTGCACCCTGAAAATGGTGTGTTAAATTAATTGCTGTGGAATTCTGGAAGGATACATGTGCCTCTCCTTAGCAGGAAGAGTGAAAGAAAGCGGAGGATAGCTCCCTTCCCGGCATGTAATCACCAGGTTCCACACCTGACAAAAAGGTCTGCATTGCGCAGGCCTTTTTTTATGGGTGAAATATGAGCTTTACGCAGGACATACAGCAGCTGGAGCCGGGGAGCATTGTTCAGCTTATCGAAATTGATGGCACTGAATTTGGCCTGGACAGAATATTCAGGTTCCACGCGTACAATATCAACGCTGAAGGCTGGAAGTCGTTTGCCGCAGAGAACCTCCCGTCAATCATCTGGCAGGGTAATGAGTACGACCCACACCCTTATGAGCTGAAGGGGATGGAGCTTTCCAGCGCAGGCGCGCAGCCAACACCCAGCCTGTCCGTGGGTAACGTTGGCAATCTGGTTACTGCACTCTGCCTTCAGTACCAGGACCTTGTTAAAGCGAAAGTCCGGATCAGGACAACCCTGCTTAAATACCTTGACGCGGCTAACTGGGAGCAGGGCAACGCCAACGCAAATCCGAAGGAAGAGCGCGTGCAGCTCTTCTATGTTAACGCCAAGACGGCTGAAACCCGCGTGCAGGTCGACTTCGAACTCTGTACGCCCTTCGACGTTCAGAATCTTCAACTCCCCACCCGGCAGATTACGCCGCTCTGCACCTGGTGCATGCGCGGCTTGTATCGCACGGGTACGGGCTGCGATTACAACGGGACGAATTATTTTACTAAGGACGGCACGCCAACCAGCGATCCATCTAAAGATGAGTGCGGCGGGCGACCAGCCGATTGTACGGCTCGTCATGGCGAAGGTCAGCCGCTACCCTTCGGGGGGTTTCCGGCGGCAAATTTACAAGGGAAATAACCATGCGTGAAAAATTACTTACTGCAATCAGAGAGCATGTCATTGCGGAGTATCCGCGTGAAGCCTGCGGCGTTATCGTGCAGCAGGGCAGGAAACAGGTTTACATCCCCTGCCGCAACGTTTCTGAAAAGCCGGAGGAAAGCTTCACGCTGTCGCCTGATGACTACATCGCCGCCGAAAAGCAGGGCGAGATTCTGATGATTGTGCATTCCCATCCCGATGTTGCGGTGCTTGTGCCTTCAGAGACTGACCGAATCCATTGCGATCACTCCGGGCTGGAGTGGGGGATTATGTCCTGGCCTGACGGTGACTGGTGCACGCTTTCGCCCCGCTGCGATCGTGACTATGTAGGCCGCCCGTGGGTGCTGGGTCACGCTGACTGCTGGTCGCTTATCATGGATTACTATCGGCGCGAGTACGGCATAACCCTGCGTAACTGGTCGGTAGATTATGAGTGGTGGAACGAGGGACGGGAAAGCCGGTATGACGACAACTGGCAGGATGAAGGGTTCGTTGAGGTGCCACTCGCAGAAATGCGGCCCGGTGACATGATTATGTTCCAGTCTGGCGCACCCGTCACTAACCATGCGGCCCTGTACCAGGGGGACAACATCATGCTGCATCACGGGCAGAGGAACCTTTCTAACAGGGTTCCAATCGGCGCTTACTGGCGTGAGCGGATTGTCAGGGTAGTCAGACACAGGGAGCTGATTAATGCTTAAAACCATGGTCCTTAAAGGCGTGGCGGCAAAGAAATTTGGCCGCATTCACCGCTTCAACGTTGAAGACCTGAGCGAAATGCTTAGGGCTATGTGTTCCCAGGTGCCGGGGTTCAAAAAGTATCTGGCCACTGCTCACCATGACGGCGTTCAGTTCGCGTTCTACCGAAGCGGGGAGAACATCGGCGTACAGGAATTTAACATGTGCTCCACCGCCGTTGAATTCAGCATGGTTCCGATCCCGCAGGGTTCCAAACAGCTCGGCGCGCTGCAGGTGGTCATTGGTGCCATTGCCCTTGTTGCTGCCTTCTTTACAGCTGGCGGGAGCATGGCCGCCTGGGGGGCTACGCTGGCGGGAACAGCTGGTGCTGCAACGGGTACCGCTGCAGTCGCTACCGTGGCTCTGACAGGGTTAGGTCTGTCAATGGCGCTGGGTGGGGTGGTTCAGATGCTGACGCCGCAGCCCAGCTACAGCATCGGTGCATCATCAAGCACTGACAATAAGCCGAACTACGCTTTCGGCTCGCCTGTAAACACCGTGGCAATGGGCTATCCGGTGCCTGTCCTGTACGGGCAGCGGGAAATCGGTGGTGCGATTATCAGCGCGGGAAGTTTCACCAGCGATCAGCAATAAACATTATTCAGTGAATATCAGCCACCTTCGGGTGGCTTTTTTTATGGGTGCGATATGCAAATTACCAATGGCGTGGAATTTATTCATGGCAGGAAAGGGGGCGGTGGCACACCCCACACACCTTACGAACAGCCTGATGACCTTCTTTCCACCGCAAAACTTAAAATGCTTCTGGCTGTCGCTGAGGGTGAAATCGAAGGCGAACTGACTGCTCAGGATATTTTGCTGAATGATACTCAACTGGCAAACGACGATGGCAGCTACAATTTCACTGGCGTTGTATGGGATTACCGCAAGGGCACGCAGGACCAGACCTATATACAGGGCATGCCAGAGATTGATAACGAGCTGGCAGTCGGCATCGAGGTAAAACAGAATACCCCGTGGACCCGTCAACTGACTAAGCTGGACCTTGACGCCGTTCGCATAAAACTGAGCCTCCCACGCCAGTATCTTTATAAAGATAACGGGGACATGGTGGGCACCGTTACCGAATACGCTATCGACCTGTCGACAGACGGCGGCGCGTGGAAGGAAGTGGTAAAGGCGAGTTTCAAAGGTAAAACAACGTCTGAGTACCAGCGCGATCACCGCATCAATCTGCCCAGGGCAACTTCACTCTGGGCAATCCGCGTGCGCAGAATCACACCGGACTCCCAGACGCCCAGCAAGCTGATGAATGCCTTCAATGTTTACTCCTACGCAGAGGTGGTCGACAGCAAACTGCGTTACCCGAATACAGCACTGCTCTACGTCGAGTTTGATGCCGCCCAGTTTAACGGCAATGCACCTAAAGTTACCTGCAGGCCAAAAGGCCGCAGGATTCGGGTGCCGTCGAACTACAACCCCGTCACCCGGGAGTATACCGGCGCGTGGGACGGCAATTTTGTGTGGGCGTTCAGTAATAACCCTGCATGGATTTTTTATGACCTGGTGCTGAATAAAATTTTCGGAATGGGAAACCGTGTCGATGCCTCCATGATTGACAAGTGGGAGCTATATTCCATCGCAGCTTACTGCGATGAAAAGGTATCTAACGGCGCTGGCGGTACTGAACCGCGTTTTACCTGTAACGTTTATATCCAGAGCCAGCAGGACGCGTATAACGTTCTGAAGGATATCGCAGCAATCTTCCGGGGAATTACCTTCTGGGGGAATAATCAGATTTTCGTCAATGCCGATATCCCGCAGGTGACGTCTGACGGGCATGTTGACCCTGACTGGACCTATACGGCTTCAAACGTCATCAACGGCCTGTTCACGACCGCAGGCGGTTCTTATAAAAACCGTTATTCATCCTGTCAGGTCAGCTATTCCGACCCTCAGAATCACTACACTGATACCGTGGAAACCGTTTACGACTCTGAGCTGGTGGCACGATACGGCGTGCAGGAAATGCAGCTGACGGCAATTGGTTGCACCTCGCAGAGTGAGGCGCATCGCAGGGGGCGGTGGGCGCTCTTAACCAACGCCAAGGATGGCTCCATATCATTCGGCGTTGGACTTGACGGGCATATCCCATTACCGGCTTCAATCATCGCCGTGGCCGATCCTTTCCTGGCTGGCAGGCAAAACGGCGGGCGTATTCACGCGGTAAACGGTCGTTCAGTGACGCTGGACAGGGTAATTGATTATGCGGCCGGCGATCGCCTCATTCTTAACACGACTGACGGAAAGACGCAGACGCGAACCATCAGCGCAATCAGCGAAGATAAGCGCACCGTAACTGTCAGCACGGCATGGGCATCCGTGCCTGTGGCGGGTGCGGTCTGGAGCATCGACAGCGACGATCTGGCCGTGCAGTACTACCGCGTCACATCGGTAATGGCTAACGATGATGGCACGTTCACCGTCTCCGGGGTGCAGCATGATCCCAATAAATATCGATACATTGATGATGGCGTGCGCATTGAAAGCCCGCCCGTAACCGTTACACCGATTGGGGTAATGAAACCGCCAGCCAATATCAAAATCTCAGAGAGCAGCTTTGCATCACAGGGGCTGTCAGTGGCAAGTATGGAAGTCTCCTGGGATAAGGCCGAGGCTGCAATTCGCTATATGGCGCAGTGGCAAAAAGATAATGGTGACTGGGTGAACGTAGGGCAGACCAGCGCAACGGGCTTCACTATCCAGGGCATTTATGCCGGGGTATATGATGTCCGCGTCCGTTCGGTCAATGCTGCAGATGTGTCATCGCCGTGGGGCAACGCAGAGACGACCACCCTCAACGGCAAAGTCGGCAAGCCGGGCACGCCTGTGAGCCTGTTCGCTACAACCAACGTTGTGTGGAATATCGATCTCACCTGGGCATTCCCCGCTGGCTCCGGCGACACCGCTTACACCGAACTCCAGGTGTCCACCACAGCAGATGGGCAGAACCCGCAGTTTCTGACCTATGTCCCATACCCCGGCGTCAGCTATCAGCACGGGCCATGCCTGGTGGCGTTCGCCGCTGGTACCGGGCGCGGCTGGTGGACAAAATCGGCAATGTGGGTGACTGGACGGCGCTTGTGGGCGGCGCAACAAACGTCACTGCAAGCGAGCTGATTGATGACACTGTTAAGGAGTTTCTGACGTCACCGGACGGCCAGGCGCTGCTTGACCCGCTCATTACTGACCCGGAAGCCGCACTAAAGGACATTCTGGCGGGCTACGAAAACGTGAAACAGCAGTGGTCGCAGTATGGTGAAAACCGCGCTGGCATCATTGAGGCGAGCAAGGTGGCAACGGATGCGCAGTCATCGGTCGCCAGCCTGGCAACGGTTGTAACTGCCAACTACAACAACCAGCAGGCTGCAATTAAGCAGAAGTTCGACGCCTATGCTGATGTCGATAACCCCTCAGCCATTTACACGCTGAAGACCGGCATCAGATATAACGGCACGAACTACGATGCGGGCCTGTCAGTGGCCGCAACAGTCAACGGCACCAGCGTTGATACGCGCGTTGCTGTGAACGCTAATCAGTTCGTTGTCATCAGTGGTTCACAGGGTAATTATTACTCCCCGTTCATCATTAAAGACGGCCAGGTACTGATTAACCAGGCATTCATTGGCACCGCCTGGATCGGGCGCGGCAATATCACTGATGTGCTTCAGTCAGATAATTGGGTTGCGGGCCAGTCCGGCCTTTCTCTTGACTTCAAAAACGGGGTGATTGAAAACTATGGCTCAACCGCTGGCGAAGGTAAAATGAAGCAGTCTAACCAGACGATCAGCGTTGCTGACGGCAACGGAGTTCTTCGGGTCCAGATTGGTCGTATTACGGGGGTATTCTAAGATGGCTGAATGGGGCATAGCTACTTGGGATGCTAATGGAGTTGACAACAACACGGGCCTGGTTCGAGTTCTGGTCTTGGGCACTGCAACCCTTTCAGACGGGCAGACTACAGGGACGTGGTCTTACACCGTGCCTACCGGAATGCGCATAGATTATCTTTTTCAAAACACTTCAGGTACGGGGACAATGGATCGCCGGAAGTTCACCATAAACGGCGGAACAGTATCTATATCAGCGGTAGGCTCTGATTATTCCGCAGGAACAGAGCCACGTTCCGCAGGACGCGTTGTTTTTTATTTAAGGACAGCTTAATGGCTAATTATGGTGCTTTCCTTACAGACCAGCAGGGTAATCCTTATTATATCCTTGACACGCTTCCTCTGTGCTTAATAGAGAAAAAATCTTTTAATATAACCGGTGGTAGAGTAATAAGCGTTATACATCCTAACGACAGCACTTTCAGGTTGGTTTTCTGCCGGACCAATGTAGCAGGTAGTTCATTTTCTTATTATCTCGACACGGTGACAACCGGAAGCTATGTAGTAGACAGCAGAGGCGCTGCGAGCGGGTTTACACTGGATGTCTATGTATTTGGATATCAATACCAGACACCGCCTAAGTACGGGATAGCTATATGGGATTCAGCCGGGCGTTGCGTGATAACAAACGAAACGAAGGTTTTAAGAGGTATTGAAGTCGTAGGAAACCAGGCAGATCCCAACGCTTCAGGTTACAACGCCGCCGCCACTTTAGTTGGTGAGTGGGCTGTAGCGCCTGACGTAATGGGAAGTTTCAATGGAGTGATAAACCAAGGCGCACAGGTGTACCCAATCCAGGCAATTGCTTATACCTCGGCATATAAATCGGGGAGCAGCACGGTAATAAAATCTGAATTCGTTGGAGACTCAGGCAGTGGGGCTAGTAATGTTCAGTTTTACAACCGCAGAAACACTATAAAAGCGATAAATGTAAGCATGTACTAATTCGATCGTAACGATCGAAAGTTCAAATTATACGATATCAAAAAAGAGATTAATATTAATGAAACTTATTTAGGGATTTCACTATGTGTAAGTCATTAATTGTTTTTTTAATGATCTTCTTAACTGGTTGCAGTGGCTTTCTTGAGAAGCAGCAGCCAGTTTGTGAAGGTGTTGCATTGCTTTCTGGCAAAGAAACCACTGTACAAATTTATGCTGTACGCCAGCAGGCAAATCAGACCCAGTACAAAGCCGGATACCCATTTAACTGGCAATGGGTCAGTAAAAACAATTTCAGCAGAACATCCTGCGATAAATAACTCGCTTTAATATCAATGACCCGGCCACCGCGCCGGGTTTTTTATTGCCCGGAGATAACCATGCCAGCAGGCACTATTGCGTTAACCAATAACTCAGCCACCGTGGGTGGCACCGGAACTGCGTTTACTACTGAGCTGAAAGCAGGCGACTTTATCGGCGTTACTGTGGGCGGTGCGCCCTATACCATGATTGTCGCGTCGATCGCTTCAAACACGCAGCTCACCATTGCGCAGGCGTACAACGGACCAACGGCCAGCGGATTGGCCTGGTACGGCGTTCCGTCAACACTGAAGTATGCAATTACTCAGCAAGTCCTGAATGATATGGCAACGAACCAGCGTGGGATGATTGCGCAGCTGGCGAACTGGCAGAAGATTTACAGTGACGCTGAATCGGTGACGGTAGAGCGACCTGACCGCAGCACGTTCACCGGCCCGAGTTGGGGCTATATGGCGGCACAGTATGGACGGCTGGGAAATTCGGCAACTCGCAATGTAGGGAATACTACGAATACAGTTGCGGCAGGTGATGATTCCAGGCTTAATACTTTAGACGGTAAGTCAGGCGGAACTGTGACTGGCAACACCAGATTTAACACTACCAGCGTGCAAATAACGCCCACTTCTGACGTCAACGGCTGGGCATCTTCACTGGCTTTCACCGCTAACGATGTTGCAAAGTCAAATATGGCGGTGGCATACACGGATAACTATGGCGACTTTACCCTGCAAACGGGGGGGTTGGCGGTGCAAAACTTTTCAAATTTGGGAAAACTGGTAACGGGACAGCACTTAACGGATCATGGGTTTCAGCATCGACCGCTGGTCTCGCGGTAGAGGCCGGTGAGCGAAACCGGGTCGAGATTAACAATACAGCCAGCGGTGGCAGCACCGGTAATCCGGTCGGGTGGACGGTTTACCGCTGGTACAACGAGCTGACGCAGACAGGAATCAGACGTGCCGGTGATACGTCAATCCAGTCATATTTTATTGCCATGACTGGTGCAGGCTCCTGGGAGTTTCAGAAGTCAGGGAGTGCAACAGCACCGGGTAGCTGGGTGAATGGCTCAGATGAGCGCCACAAAACTAAAATTACGGCCGTGCCGGATGCTCTGGCGTCCGTTCTGAGCTGGAGAGGGGCTACATACGTCAAGAAAGACGGAGCGGCTGAGGTTGGATTGATTGCTCAGGATGTGGAAAAGGCGTGCCCGGTTGCTGTCAGCACGAATGGTGACAGAACATTCCAGGATGGCACAGTAATCCCTGACTTCAAGTACCTGAACACATCAGGTGCTGCGGCCGCATTTCACACCGAAGCCATTAAGGCGTTGTTCAGCATTGTAGAAATGCTGGCCCTTGATAATCCAGAAGTGCTGGCAGTGGTGGATAAAATAAAAGCCAGCGCTGAGGAGATTGGTAAGCGTGAGGTTGAAAGCGAGGCGACCTGGAAAGACGAGCCACCAGTGCTGGATGTACCCAGCAATGAGGAATCACAAAGTGGTAGTTAAATTTTCTGAGAGATCATCATCCTGACAATTCTCCCCATGCACCCGGTTGATCATTGCCACCATTCGATCAAATAATACTGTATATCCAAACAGCATTGAGGTGCATCATGGGCAGAAGAGACGACATCCCCGCAGCATTCCGGGCGAGCATACAGATAGCTGCTAACGGGCGGCGCACGGTCGCCACCACGGACTTCGTCGCGGCGCTGGCGTTGGCGTTGGTCAATTATGAATGGTCACTGGCCGAGGCCAATCGCTGGATTGAGCACTATCAGAGCACCTTTAAAGACGTGTCCACCGAAGAAGGTGAGCGCCTGACGTTCCTGCTGTTTAATCCCAACAACGGGGGATACTGATATGGGTTTCCCATCCCCGGCTACCGACTACATCGAAGACAGCATATGCCTGAACCGCCTGTTCATCCCACATCCATCTGCGACATCGCTGGTCGAGTTCGGCGGCCTGCAGTACGTCATTGACCGCTCATTGGCTCCTGGAAACGGCTCTGTGATTTGCTACGAAATATTTGGCGAAGTGGCAATCGGCAAAATGATGGGGCGAGCGATTATCACGCCGGATGGGGATGCGATTGAAGGTGAAGCGTTGAGCGAGGTGATTGTGATCGGGACCGTGGTGCTGACGATTACGCAGCATCATGACTTTAACGGGCCGTTAATTTGACGAAGGGATCATCTGCTGAAAGTTTTGCATACCAGCGGTGCAGACGCCGGAGGACTCAGTCAGTAACATCCGCATACGAGAAATGGAGCAGACAGCAGGGGGCGAGGAGTAAAACAGCTATAGATTACGCTGGCACTAAAATTTCAGCAAAAAATGCCCGCGAAAATTATTGCGGGCAGAAATCCTTGTTACGCAGAGACATGGCTCTGTGAGGTTGACACTATCTTGTGCCAATTTGAGTTTAGTCGGGCCAACGAGAAATGCAAGGTAGGAAAAAAGCCTGCGTTACACAGGCATAAATTCGGTCAAGGGAAAGGGAAACCAAACGCAGCACAGGCTGCTACGCTAATGTACAAGTTGCTGGCCGGAAAGATAGCAGTATCATCGAATGTTAAGTAAATGTTCTACGCAGTCACCGGCAGGCATAAAAAAACCCGGCTTAGGCCGGGCGGTATAATCTGCACCATAAAAGGAACCAGCAATGATCCCTAACATGAGGGTAGTCCTAAACTGCATCTTCGCAAGCTGTGAGCCAAAAAACTGGTACAAAAGCACGCCGCGGTGGCCGGGTATTCTACTTAGAGACTCTGCACTAAAATCTCTACAGCTTTTCCGTATCTTTCCAGTGGTTCATTGTTAATCTGAGGCTCTGTGTCGTGAATTTGATACCTGCCAGGCTTGATATCAAATAGCGGTTTGCCTAAGTGAGAAGACACAATGGCCACAGAGTGGTTGTCAGGTACTGTAAATGTCTTAAGCTCGCCACCTTGAAAAGAGCTGGGTTTAGATTTCTTAAGGTTTTCTGCTCTTGATAGGATTTCATCAAACATTGCAGAAAAGGCTTTGCTAGCTCGCTTATCATATTCAGTAGAGCGGTTAAAAACCAAAGAATGTATCACCGGCACCGCTAAACCGAAGTGGATGCATCGATCATAGAAGTTAACAGATCGGTAATCATTCTGAACCCCAACACCGTAGACAAGCTGGCTAAGGTTGTCTACGGCCCTCGCCGAAGACCCATCGCTTGAGCATGGGACAATTATGGCATTTGCAGCAATCAGAGAAAGCTCGGTATAAGCTGAAAAACTAGGGTTGCAATCTATGAAACATACTGTATTTTCAATTCCTTGCTGCTGAGCACAAGCAACCAAAAGGTCACGAAGCCACAGATGGATACTTTTCCAAGAATCAACGGGCAGGTTCACGCTGCTAAGTTGGTTAATGACCTGAGCTTGAACTTCTAAACTAGGATCGCCAGCGATAAGAAACACATTTTCGGGAATGCTTTTATTTGTTCCATGAACTGGAATCAAAAAGCTTGTTTCTGAGCCAGTAATCATATGTGGGCTTCGAGTTCTTCTGTCAAAGTATCCGCCAACGGTTCTTCGCTGCTGGATTAGGTCAGCAAGCCTTGCTGCTCCTGTACCATTACCTCCAAGGAGGATTTCAGAAAGATTCGCCTGTGGGCACATGTCAGCAAAAATTACGCGTTTATCTGGGTTTTGGCGCGCATATTCGGTTGCCATAGCAAATGAGAGATAGGTCTTACCCACTCCGCCTTTGTTGTTCCAGATCGCATATGATTTCATGGTGTCATCGCCGCCTTGTACTTCTTGTTTTTCTTTAATGGACATTTTAACAGCTCCTTATTAACAATCCAGGTGTATCCTTGGGTTTTGAGGTAACCAGCGAAATTACCACTCAGGTTAACAATCCAATCACCTATGCTTACCTTGCCTCAAGTCTCACCATAATAGAAATTTAGCTTACCCGAACGTCCCTTCCGGCCCCTAGCCAAAGAAGCAGCCATGTGCATCAATTCGGACCATCTCTAACGCATCGGTAAGCGTATCGGCTGCTTGATACAGTTCCCACTCATCATTAGCTCGCATCCAATAAACCCTCCATTCCTTTTTTGTTCTAAAATAGGTGATCTTGGCCGACGTGAGAACAAAGAATTCTCCAGACTCTCCACGCCAAACTGGACGCCGCTCGCCTATCTCAATGGATTGTTCGTCTATGGAGTAAACGATATCGAGTTCGTTTCTGACATGTGCTGGCGGCCTGATGCTTTCAACAAACGCGCCGACTTCTTTTTTCACTGCAAAATATTCCAGATCATTAAAGGCCATCACTCCTCCTTGATTAACCCGAACGCCTTTTCTAGCGACTATTGACTGGGATTATCTCTTCTGTAGAGAGCCCATTCATCAATCCTCTCTCCGCTAGGAAGAGTACAGTAGCCGACTTCACCTGCAGGCTCTTTTACAATCTCCGGGCTGCCTCCCACTTTCTGACAGTAGACCGATGCAGGGTTTGCCAAGCCGACCTGATGGGGGTGTTCTTGTTTGGCCGAACATGCAGACAGAAGAGCAGGTAACGCCAGAAAAATTAAACGGGTCATAACTTAGCTCTCATGGGCTGATGGAAAGGAGTAGAAAGGTTAAGAATCATCATCACTTTCTCCCCGATAAATTGAACCTGTTCCTCTCTGCTTCATTTCTCTGGCATGCTTGGAATAGTCTTCGCCACATTCAGCCGAACAGAATGCAGTATCTGCAACAATAGGCTCATCCTCGCACCAGATGCACAGGCCATCTTTGCTCTTAAGGGCTGGCTTACGACCGGAAATAGCCAGAGTTATCAGAGCCGCTTCGAGTTCCTGCGCTACATCAGCATCATCCATAAAGTTTACCTTTTCAGACTTACACCAAGAAGATAGGTAAGATTAACTCAAGTAATAAAATAGCATTAGTGGTCTTTTATCCAGCTTGGATGCATGAACAGTGATGAATGCAATTACATAACAGCGCAGAAGTTAAACATCATTTGCCAGCCACATATCAGCCTCTTCAAACATCTCCTCAATCACAGCAGCCAGCTTTGCCTTATCGCCTTTACTGGCATCGGTATTAATGCTGCTGTTAGTGACCATCGGCTTAACCTTCACCTCAGCAGCCGGAAACACACGGTGTACTCGCTTCTCCAGTTCAGCCAGGATCAGCTCCCTGGCGTTCGGGAATTCGGCCACATTGCGCTTGTCGTAAATGAGTTCAACGAACATTTTTTTACCCTCAATTTATACTGGTTGGATATACAGTAATTTATCAGCGAACAATCTTCGTGTAAATCAATAGCTGTATTGCTTTGGAGTGGCTCTACATTACGGGGAAGAACTACGTGAGGGGTTAAACTCAATGCGGGTGTGTACATTAATGGGTACACAAAAAGGCTATAATCAATGCAACTTATTGATTATAGCCTTATAATTGTGAGTATTCCCTATTTCCATTTAACTAAGGGGACCGCGGCGCGCAGTATAGCGCAATTATCGCCGCGGATTAACCAGTTACCTGACTGACTGCGCGTTAAACCATCAATCCGCGCAATCCTTCTTCTCTTTATGCTGCTTACGCTTCGTCTCGGCCTGCGCTTTAGCTTTGGCCTCGGTGCTCATATCGTTGCGGATCTGCGCGTGGCTGATCAGGGCAAAGATAAAGGTGCCGCCGATGATATTACCCGCCAGCGT
This sequence comes from Avena atlantica, assembly GCA_910589765.1. NCBI lineage: Eukaryota > Viridiplantae > Streptophyta > Magnoliopsida > Poales > Poaceae > Avena > Avena atlantica. Next base: position 739,921 of record CAJUWN010001575.1, on the reverse strand, counting down.
CGGCAGGGCAAAAGGCCAGATAAACTGCTGCCACGGGATCTCACCGTTAAACACCAGATAGAAGATCTCAACCGAACCGACCACGATATGCGCCAGGTCGCCGAGCGCTACCAGCCAGGTCATCAGGATAATAATCCAGATTTTCGCGCCGCCAGCGGAAGGGAACATCCATACCATAGTGGCGATAATCCAGCCGGATACCACCGCATTGGCAAACATCTCTCCCGGCGTATTCTCCATCACTTTCTGACTGATGCTGACAAAGGCGCTGCGCACCGCATCGTCAAAAATGGGCATATGGGTAAAGGCCAGCGCCGCCAGCGCGGTACCCACCAGGTTCCCGACCAGCACCAGCCCCCAAAGGCGCAGTAGCAGCAGCAGGTTACTGCCGCTAGGTTTATGCATTATCGGCAGCACGGCCGTCACGGTGTTTTCAGTAAACAGCTGCTGGCGTGCCATAATGACGATAATAAAGCCGAAGGTGTAGCCGAGGTTTTCCAGCAGAAAACCCCCGGGGACGTCGTGCAGATTAGCCTGAAAGATCCCTTTTGCCATCAGCGATGCGCCCATCGAAAGCCCGGCCGCGATGGCGGAAAACAGCAGCGCCAGCCCATCACGCTCTAACTCCTTTTCACCTTCCTGGCGGATCTGTTCATGGACCGCAGCAGCGCGTGAGGGCAACGCCTCCTCATCCACCTCGATCTCTTCGCCCTGTTCGCTCTCTTCGCTCTCAACCTGATTTTCAGTCTCTTTTTGTGTGTTATCCATTTTTCCCCCCAGTAATAAAGTGTCCTGATAAGCGTAGCGGGTATTGTCGCTAAAAAGTGAAATGTAAGTAGATTTTATAAGAAGAGTAACAAAGCTTTAACCGCAGCGATGTTTTCAGCTGTTTTTGTGCGCTTTACGGCGTACAGAGCCGCAAAACCGCGCCGGGCGCGACCTGCCGCGTTTCAGCGAACGTAAAGCCTGTGGTACTATTCGCCATCAAATTTAACAAAGTGTGATCTTCCTTCCATGCTGGCAGCCAGAAATCTGACATGTGTTCGCGACGAAAGGGCGCTGTTTCGCAATCTCAGCTTTACCGTTGCGGCGGGTGAAATTGTGCAGGTTGAAGGGGCGAATGGGGCAGGGAAAACCTCACTGCTGCGAATTCTTGCCGGCCTCAGCCGGGCGGAGCAGGGAGAGATCCTCTGGCAGCAGGAAAGCATCCAGCGCCAGCGCGAAAGCTATCATGCCAGCCTGCTCTACCTCGGCCATCAGCCGGGGGTGAAGGCGGTGCTGACGCCGTTTGAAAATCTCAGTTTCTGGCATGCCGAACGTACGGCGGATGAGCTGTTTCAGGCGCTTGAGCAGGTTGACCTCACCGGTTATGAAGATGTGCCCGTCGCAGCCCTTTCCGCCGGGCAGCAGCGGCGCGTGGCGCTGGCGCGGCTGTGGCTGAGCCAGGCCGCACTGTGGATCCTCGATGAGCCGCTGACGGCAATCGATAAATCCGGCGTGGAGAAACTGATGGCGCTGTTTGTGCAGCACGCAGAGCAGGGCGGGGCAGTGATCCTCACCACCCATCAGGATCTGCCAGGTGCCGCTCAGCGCGTCAGCCGTATTCGTCTCACTTGCGCAGGGGAGCCGTGATGTTCTGGCGCGTACTCAAGCGTGAACTGCGCATTGCCTTTCGCAGCGGCGCGGAGATTATTAATCCGCTGTGGTTTTTCCTGATTGTGATTACCCTGTTTCCACTCGGCATCGGCCCGGAGCCGCAGCTGCTGGCGCGAATTGCCCCCGGGATTGTCTGGGTTGCGGCGCTGCTCTCCTCGCTACTGGCGCTGGAAAGACTGTTTCGCGATGATTTTCTCGATGGTTCGCTGGAGCAGCTGCTGCTGCTGCCCGCACCGCTGCCGATAACGGTTTTGGGCAAGGTGGCGGCGCACTGGATCGTCACCGGCCTGCCACTGCTGCTGCTGTCGCCGCTGGTGGCGCTGCTGCTGTCGCTGGATTTTGCCAGCTGGCGGCGGTAGCTCTGACCCTGCTGCTGGGGACACCCACCCTGAGCTTCCTCGGTGCCATTGGCGTCGGGCTGACGGTCGGGCTGCGGCGCGGTGGCATATTGCTGAGTTTACTGGTGCTGCCGCTGGCGGTACCGGTGCTGATTTTTGCCAGTGCGGCGATTGATGCTGCCGGGATGGGCTTGCCGATTGATGGTTACCTGGCCATTCTCGGCGCGCTGCTGGTGGGGAGCGCCACGCTGGCGCCGTTTGCCACCGCAGCAGCTTTACGGGTAAGCGTGCACTAAACGGCTAACAGAGACCGGTGCGCGCGGCAGTTCCGATGCAGATACCAGAACGATTTCTTTTATTGTGAGCAAAATAATAATGTGGAAATGGATACATCAACTGGGCCAGCCCGAGCGGCTGTACCCGTTATGCGGCCGTTTTGTGCCGTGGTTTGCCATTCCCGGCATCGCGGCGCTGCTGCTCGGCTGGGCATGGGGATTCGGGTTTGCCCCATCAGATTATCAACAGGGTAACAGCTACCGCATCATCTATATCCACGTGCCTGCCGCGATGTGGTCAATGGGCATCTATGCCTCAATGGCGATTGCGGCCTTTGTCGGGCTGGTGTGGCAGTGGAAAACCGCCGATCTTGCCGCCGCCGCAATGGCTCCGGTGGGGGCGGTATTTACCTTTATTGCTCTGGTGACGGGTTCCGCATGGGGTAAGCCGATGTGGGGGACCTGGTGGATCTGGGATGCACGCCTGACCTCGGAGCTGGTGCTGCTGTTCCTTTATATGGGCACTATCGCGCTTTATCACGCCTTTGACGACCGCCGCATGGCGGGCCGCGCGGCCAGTATCCTGATCCTTGTTGGGGTGGTTAACCTGCCAATTATTCACTACTCGGTGCAGTGGTGGAACACGCTGCACCAGGGGTCAAGTGGGGTGTTGCAGCAGGCGATAGACCCGAGTATGCGCACGCCGCTGCGCTGGTCAATCCTCGGTTATCTGCTGATATTCGTTACCCTGACGCTGATGCGCCTGCGCAATCTGCTGCTGCTGAGCGAGCGCCACCGCCCGTGGGTGGCTGCCGTGGCGGCAAAAGGGGGGCGTAAATCATGACGCCGGCATTCTCTACCTGGCACGACTTCTTTGCCATGGGCGGCTACGCATTCTATGTCTGGCTGGCCGTAATCTGTACGCTGGTTGCCCTTGGCGGCCTGGTACTGCATACCGTTTTACAACGTCGTCGGCTGCTGGCGGATATTCGTCAGCGCCTGGCGCGTGAACAGCGCATTCGTGCGGCAAAAGTGAAAAAAAACGCCGGTGAAGCGGCAGGAGAGCCATCGTGAATCCCCGTCGTAAAAATCGCCTGATGCTGGTGATGGTGGTGCTCGTCGGGCTGGGGCTGGCAACGGCTTTAGTGATGTACGCACTGCGTTCTAATATCGATCTGTTCTACACCCCTGGTGAAGTGGTGTATGGCAAAGGTGAAACCCACGTTAAGCCGGAGCCGGGGCAGCGGCTGCGTATTGGCGGCATGGTGATGCCGGGCAGCGTTAAGCGCGACCCGGATACGCTGAAAGTTGCCTTCCAGCTGTATGACAACAGCGCGGTGATTAACGTCAGCTATGAAGGTATTCTGCCGGACCTGTTCCGCGAAGGGCAGGGCGTAGTGGCGCAGGGCGTACTGCAGGACGGTACGCACGTTATCGCCAAAGAAGTGCTGGCCAAGCACGATGAAAAATACACGCCACCGGAAATCAGTGACGCGATGAAGAAGAATCACACCCATCCTGGCGCTAACGACAATAACGGAGGCCAGTCATGATCCCCGAAATCGGCAGCTTCCTGCTGTGCCTGGCGCTGGCGCTCTCCCTGCTGCTCAGCGTCTACCCGCTGTGGGGCGCGGCGCGCCACGATCGTCGGCTGATGGGGCTGGCCCGCCCGCTCTCCTACGGGCTGTTTGCCTGTATCGCGGCGGCGTTTATTATTCTGGTTCACGCCTTTGTGGTGAATGATTTCAGCGTGGCGTATGTGGCCACCAACTCCAATACGCTGCTGCCGGTTTACTACCGGGTGGCTGCCACCTGGGGCGCGCATGAGGGCTCGCTGCTGCTGTGGGTGCTGCTGCTGAGCACCTGGACGCTGGCGGTGGCGCTCTTCAGCCGCGCGATGCCGCTGGAGGCGATTGCCCGCGTGCTGGCGGTGATGGGGATGATCAACCTCGGCTTCCTGCTGTTTATCACGCTAACCTCGAATCCGTTTACCCGCACGCTGCCGGACTTCCCTATCGACGGCAGCGACCTGAACCCGATGCTGCAGGATATTGGGCTGATCTTCCACCCGCCGCTGCTGTATATGGGCTATGTCGGCTTCTCGGTGGCGTTCGCTTTTGCGATTGCCTCGCTGATGGCCGGACGGCTGGATACCGCCTGGGCGCGCTGGTCGCGTCCGTGGACCACGGCGGCCTGGGTGTTCCTCACCATCGGCATCGTGCTCGGTTCCGCCTGGGCTTATTACGAGCTTGGCTGGGGCGGCTGGTGGTTCTGGGATCCGGTCGAGAATGCCTCGTTTATGCCGTGGCTGGCCGGAACGGCGCTGATCCACTCGCTGGCGGTTACCGAGAAGCGCGGCACCTTTAAGGCCTGGACCGTGCTGCTGGCGATCGCTGCCTTCTCCCTCAGCCTGCTGGGCACTTTCCTGGTGCGCTCCGGGGTGCTGGTGTCGGTGCACTCGTTTGCCTCCGATCCGGCGCGCGGCATGTTTATCCTCGCCTTCCTGATTATTGTTATCGGCGGTTCGCTGCTGCTGTACGCCATCAAGGGCAGCAAGGTGCGCAGCCGGGTGCAGAACGAGGTGTGGTCGCGGGAATCCTTCCTGCTCGGCAACAACGTGCTGCTGATTGCCGCGATGCTGGTGGTGCTGCTCGGTACGCTACTGCCGCTGGTGCATAAACAGCTGGGGCTGGGCACCATCTCCATCGGCGAGCCGTTCTTTAATACGCTGTTTACCTGGCTGATGGCTCCGCTGGCGCTGATGCTCGGCATCGGTCCGCTGGTGCGCTGGCGTCGCGATGAGCCGCAGAAGCTGTGGAAGCGCCTGGCGATTGCCGTGGTTGCTACCCTGCTGCTGTCGATACTGCTGCCGTGGCTGATGCAGGACCGCATTGAAGCGATGACGGTTGTGGGGCTGATGATGGCGATCTGGGTGATTATCCTGACGCTGCTGGAGCTGCACGAGCGCGCGACTCACCGCCACAGCTTCCTGCGCGGGCTGCGCCATCTGTCGCGCAGCCACTGGGGCATGGTGCTGGGCCACCTCGGCGTGGCGGTAACGGTGATCGGCATCGCCTTCAGCCAGAACTACAGCGTGGAGCGTGACGTGCGTATGAAGGCGGGTGACAGCGTGGATATCCACAACTATCACTTCACCTTCCGCGACGTGCAAAGCCTGCAGGGACCGAACTACTCCGGCGGCGTGGGCATTATCGACGTGACGCGCAACGGCAAACATGAGGCCACGCTGCACGCGGAAAAACGTTACTACAGCGTGGCGCGCACCATGATGACCGAAGCGGCGATCGACGGCGGCTTTACGCGCGATCTCTATGCGGCTCTGGGCGAAGAGCTGGGCGGTAATTCGTGGGCGGTACGCATCTATTACAAACCTTTTGTGCGCTGGATCTGGTTTGGCGGCGTGTTTATGGCGGTGGGCGGCATTTTCTGCCTGCTCGACCCGCGCTATCGCGCCAGTAAGAAAGCGCAGAAGGAGCTGGCATGAGCAAGAAAATCCTCTATATCCCGCTGATCCTGTTTCTGCTGCTGGCGGCGGCGCTGCTGTGGCAGCTGACCCGTAACGCCAACGGCGATGATCCGACGCGGCTGGAGTCGGCGCTGGTCGGCAAGCCGGTGCCGGTATTTAAGCTGGAATCACTCGACCAACCGGGCAAAACCTTTGACCAGTCAGTGCTGACCGACGGTAAACCGCTGCTGCTGAACGTCTGGGCTACCTGGTGCCCAACCTGCCGCGCGGAGCATCAGTACCTCAACACGCTGGCGACCAAAGGCGTGCGCGTGGTGGGCCTGAACTATAAAGACGACCGCCAGAAAGCGATTAACTGGCTCAATACGCTGGGTAACCCGTATGCGTTGAGCCTGTATGACGGCGACGGGATGCTGGGGCTGGATCTGGGCGTGTACGGCGCGCCGGAAACCTTCCTGATCGACGGTCACGGGATTATCCGCTATCGCCACGCGGGCGATCTCAACGAGCGCGTGTGGAATGACGAAGTCAAACCGCTGTGGCAGAAATATAGCCAGGAGAGCGGTTCGTGAAATCTATTCTGATCCTGCTGGCGTCACTGCTGTTTAGCAGCCTGGCGCTGGCCGATAATATCGATACTTATCAGTTTGATTCAGTCACCCAGGAGCAGCAGTACCGCCACCTGACCGAATCGCTGCGCTGCCCGAAATGCCAGAACAACAGCATTGCCGACTCAAACGCGATGATCGCCGGGGATATGCGCCTCAAGGTGTATCAGCTGCTGCGCGCAGGGCAGACGCCGGAACAGGTGAAGGCTTATATGGTGGCCCGCTACGGTAATTTTATCTCTTATCAGCCGCCGCTGACTGCCTCCACCCTGATCCTGTGGGCTGGCCCGGCGCTGTTTGTGATAATTGGCGCGCTGGTGATTATTTTGCGCAGCCGCAAACGCACGCCGCATGTCGAGCTGGATGCCGCCGAGCAGCAGCGGCTGGATGCGTTGTTAAATAACAGGAAGCAACCATGAGCGCACTTTTGCTAACCCTTCTGGCGCTGCTGATCGCCGCCTGCCTGCTGTTTGTTCTGGCCTGGCGCAGAAATAGCGGCAGCGTGAGTGACCGCGATACGCTGAACCAGACTTTTTATCATCAGCGCCTGCGCGAGCTGGAAGAAGATGAAGCGCAGGGCGTGGTGGCCGAGCGACCGGAGATGGTGCGCGAACTGCAGCAAACGCTGCTGCTGGACGTGCCGCCGCACTCCGCCCAAGCTGAACGTCAGGTCAGCCGCTGGGTGCTGCTGCCGGGCGTGCTGCTGCTGCTTGCCGTCAGCATCGGTTTCTATCTGAGAACCGGTGGCCTGTCGCAGGTGCTGGCGTGGCAGCAGGTGAACAACGAACTGCCCGCGCTGCGTGCCCAGGTGATGGACCCGCAGGCCCGCCCGCTGAGCATGGAACAGCTGGCGCGCCTGGCATTAGGCATTCGCAGCGAGCTACAGCGCGACCCGACAAATCTCAACGACTGGATGATGCTCGGCCGGCTGGGCATGGTGCTGAACAACGCCAGCACGGCCAGCCAGGCGTTTCGTCATGCATTACAGCTGGCGCCAACCGATGAGCAAGTGCGCCTGAGCTATGCTGAAGTTTTGACCCGTTCTGAAGATCCGCAGGACAACAGCCAGGCAACGGCAATGCTGGAAGAGATGGCGCGTCATGACGGCAGCGATTTGCGGGTGCTGGGCTTATTGGCATTTAATGCTTTTGGTCAGCAGCGCTATGCGCAGGCGATTAGCGCCTGGCAAAAGATGTTACAGTTGTTACCGGCTGACGATCGGCGCGTGCTGATGATCCAGCGCAGCATCGAGCAGGCCAAAAGCGCATCCGGTAAGCAAAATAGCCAGCTGGCACTAACGGTCGCTCTGTCGCCTGCGGCAGAAAAAATGTTACCAGAGGGCGGAGTGTTGTATATTTCCGTGTCAGACGGGAACTCACCGGTCCCCGTGGCGGTGAAAAAGTTACCGCTGAGCCATTTTCCTTTATCGCTCACGCTGGATGACAGCAATGCCATGATGCCGCAGCGTCTGTTATCCGCGCAGCACCAGTTACAGGTCCGCGTGCGTATTTCACGTGATGGCAGCGCCAATCCGCAGCCGGGCGACTGGTTCGGGCTGAGTGCGGTCACCCCGTTTGCCGGGCAGCAGCAGATGGCTGTTGAAATTAACCGGCAAATGTAATCCGCTGGGCGATAATTTATAAAACAGTACAGGGAGAAAACTATGAACTATCGCCTGACGGGCTTAGTGCTGGCGAGCGTACTGATGGTGGGTTGCGCTAGCTCTAAACCGGGGGATGAACCACAGGGTCGTTCCGATCCGCTGGAAGGTTTCAACCGTTCAATGTTCAATTTTAACTACAACGTGTTGGATCCTTATGTCGTGCGTCCCGTCGCGGTAGCCTGGCGTGATTATGTGCCGGTGCCTGCGCGCACCGGCCTGGGGAACTTCCTCAGCAACCTCGATGAGCCTGCCACCATGGTGAACTACTTCGTGGAAGGGAATCCGTACAAGGCGATGGTGCATTTTAACCGCTTCTTCCTGAACACCCTGCTGGGCATGGGCGGCTTTATCGATGTCGCCTCCATGGCTAACCCGAAACTGGCAAAAGAAGAGACGCGCGCCTTCGGCAGCACGCTCGGCCATTACGGTGTGGGTTACGGAACCTATGTGGAGCTGCCGGGCTACGGTGGCTTTACGCCGCGTGAAGATATTGGCGGGCTGGTCGACGATGTGTACCCACCGCTCAGCTGGCTGACCTGGTGGATGTCGATTGGTAAATGGACGCTGGAAGGGATTGAAACCCGTGCCCAGCTGCTGGATTCCGACGCTATCCTGAAAAACTCGAAAGATCCTTACGCCTTTGTGCGTGCGGCCTATTTCCAGCATCATGATTTCCTTGCCAGCGACGGCAAGCTGATCCCGCAGGAAAACCCGAACGCGACGGCGATTGAGGGCGATCTGAATTCTATCGACTCCCAGTAAATACCCGATTAGCTTCAGGCAATAAAAAACCCCACTGATGTGGGGTTTTTTGTACTTAGAGCCTGCCGGGCAATCAGAACTTGTAGTTAAAGCTCGCGCCGTACAGCCACGCTTTACCTTCAGAATTAAAGGTATAAGGGGTTGCTACGCCGCCATTTCGCGCGGTGGCAACCGGGTCGGTACCCTCTTTAATCGTTACGCTCTGGCCGTGCATGTAGGAGACGCCGACATCGACTGAAGCATTATCGTTAAACGCGTAGGACGCGCCGGCGCTCAGCCACAGGCGATCCTGATCGGGAATCGAGATAGAGCGTTTGTCAGAAGGGACCGGGCTGTCATCAAAGGCGATACCGGTACGGAAGGTCCAGTTTTTATCGTAGAAGTAGCTGGTACCCAGCGCGATGCGGTAGGCATCGTGGTAGCTCTCGTCCTTCAGGAACAGATCATTGCCGTTGCTGTCAGTGGCGCGCAGTTCCTGGAACTGGCTCCAGCTGGTGTAGGCCAGGCTGTAGTGCACCGCCCACTGAGGCGCGACTTTGTGATAGCCGGAAACTTCCCACATCTCTGGCAGATGCAGCGACAGCGACCCCGGAATTGTCTGGCCGCTGGTGCCGGTTGGCAGGCCGAACTGACCGCCAATCGGGTTATAAGCTACCGGGATATCGCTGCGATAATCGCCGTCGAAGTCGATTTTAACTTCAGAACGGTAGGTCAGTCCGAAGCGGTTGTTGTCATCCACTTCATACAGGATACCGGCGTTCCAGCCGTAACCCCATTCGTCACCTTTCAGATGGGCAATCTGCGTATCGGCCGGTGCAGCAGGTAATCCTGCGGCGGGCAGTAGGGCACCAAGCTCACCGATATTACGTTCGATTTTGGCACGGGCGTAGACAGCATCAAAACCTACGCCAAAGCTGAAGTGCTGATTAAGACGATAGGCGGTGCTTAATTCAGGTTCATGGTCATTAAATCGGTTTTACCCGCAAACGGACCGCCGGCATAACCATCATTAAATTCTGTTGCCAGACCGTAATTAGAGGTGGCGCTGGCGCCAACCCACCACTGGTCGTTTATTGGCTGAACGTAGTGAATATTAGGAACCCACTGCGTTGGCGCAATATTATCGGCGTTCAGGCTGTTGCCGGAACCGGATTCACCGCTAATATTCACGTCCGGGTCGATAAATACCCCGCCGATGGAAAACATCGGGCGGTCCATCAGTGCCATGGTTGCCGGGTTACGACTGGCGGACGCGGCGGTATCACCCATCGCGCCTTCACCAGAATAGGCACGACCCAGGCCAATCGTAGAAAATTCGTTTAGTTGAAAGCCGGCTGCTACGACATTCGAAGAAACAAGCGCCACTGCTGCTGCGAGTGCAGACTTAGCAAACAGGTTTTTATGGTTCATGACCACAACCTCATTATCGGATTTTTATTAAACTCTGTTACTTAGCGTAACAAGGGATCGCGAATTCTAGGGACTGACAGACAACCAACAAATCAGACCAGTGGCGCAAGTATAGGTCTGACCTGTACATGTGTTGCAATAATGTTTTTTAAATATTGCGGAAATGATGCTGGAAAAGAGATCTGGCTAACAAAAAACTTACACTTGATATTTGCTGGTCTTAGTCTGACTTGTTTTGGATCAAATAATAGTGTGATTTTCGTCACTTAACACGCTGTTTTTGCCCGATGGCTGGAGCTGAAAACCGGGCAAGCGTAGACTGACGCCAGTCTAAATAATCTGCCGCCGCATCTGGGTGGCATGCCGGAGGATGTATGAGCGATGCCATTAACCGCTGTAGTGCCAGTGAAACGGCGGCCTGTTGCTGTGTGGATGTGGGCACGATAATGGATAATACCGACTGTACTGCCACATTCAGCCAGCTATTTAGCACCCATGCTGAAGCCCAGGCGATGCTGCAGTCGCTGAGTGAAAAAGCGCGGGCGGTGGAGTCTGAACCCTGCACTATTGACAGTCGCATCAGCGAAACGCCACAGGGCGTACAGCTGGACTGTGATTTTACCTTCAGCTGCCAGGCTGAAACGATGATCTTCCAGCTCGCTCTGCGTTAATCCCCGTGGCGGAGGGGCTCTCCTTCGCCAGATTCGTGTTTCCACTCGCATTTTTCTCTTCCCGTCGTAGCGCCCGCATCAATTCTGATTACACTTATCAGGTCCGACCTCTTTGGCAATGATGCCTTTATCGACACGACACAGGTGAGAATAATGAGCAAAGCATTACCTTTGCTGACCCGTCAGGGCGATCGTATCGCCATTACCCACGGTTTACGTACCCCCTTTGCCCGCCAGGCAACGGCTTTCCACGGTATTCCTGCGCTGGAGCTTGGCCGCATGGTGGTGAGTGAACTGATGGCGCGCAGCGAGCTGCCGGCTGACATCATTGAGCAGCTGGTCTTCGGCCAGGTGGTGCAGATGCCGGAAGCGCCGAATATTGCCCGTGAAATCGTGCTGGCCAGCGGACTCAACGTCAGCACGGATGCTTATAGCGTCAGCCGCGCCTGCGCCACCAGCTTTCAGGCGGTAGCCAACGTGGCGGAAAGCCTGCTGGCGGGGACGATTCAGGCAGGCATCGCCGGCGGGGCTGACTCCACTTCCGTGTTGCCGATTGGCGTCAGTAAAACCCTGGCGCGCACGCTGCTCGACCTCAGTAAAGCGCGCAGCGTCGGGCAAAAGCTCAGGCTGCTTTCCTGCCTGCGCCCGCGTGATTTAATGCCGGTGCCGCCTGCGGTTGCGGAGTATTCAACCGGGCTGCGCATGGGCGATACTGCCGAACAGATGGCGAAAAGCCACGGCATCACGCGTGAACAGCAGGATGCGCTGGCGCACCGTTCTCATCAGTACGCCGCGCGCGCCTGGCAGCAGGGGCTGCTGAGCGCAGAAGTGATGACGGCGTTTGCGCCACCGTGGAAGCAACCGCTGGAGCAGGACAACAACGTGCGCAGCGATTCAAAGCCGGAAGATTATGCGCGCCTGCGCCCGGCCTTTGACCGCCAGCACGGGACGGTGACGGCCGCCAACAGTACGCCGCTGACCGACGGTGCGGCGGCGGTGATCCTGATGACGGAATCGCGCGCGCGCGAGCTGGGCATAACCCCGCTCGGCTATCTGCGCAGCTATGCCTTCACGGCGATTGGCGTGCGCGAAGATATGCTGTTAGGGCCATCTTATGCTTCACCGCTGGCGCTGGATCGTGCCGGAATTACCCTTGCCGACCTCAGCCTGATCGATATGCATGAAGCCTTCGCCGCCCAGACCCTGGCTAATCTGAAAATGTTTTGCCGATGAGCGTTTTGCCCGTGAGATGCTGAACCGTCCGCACGCGCTGGGGGAAGTCAATCAGGAACAGTTTAACGTGCTGGGTGGCTCCATCGCTTATGGCCACCCGTTTGCCGCCACCGGGGCGCGTATGATTACCCAGACGCTTAACGAGCTGCGGCGGCGCGGCGGCGGCTTAGGGTTAGTCACCGCCTGCGCGGCAGGTGGCCTCGGTGCAGCCATGGTTCTGGAGGCGGAATAATGGAACAGACAAGCGCATTTACGCTGACGATGCGCCTGGATAACGTGGCGGTGATTACCCTCGACGTACCGGGCGAGAAAATGAATACCCTGAAAGCGGAGTTTGCTGCGCAGATCCGTACGGCAATCCGCAATGCGCGCGCCAATCCCCGGCTGGCTGGCATCGTACTGATTTCCGGCAAGCCCGATTCCTTATTGCCGGGGCAGATATCAGCATGATTGCCGCCTGTGAAAATGCTCAGCAGGCGCAGTCGCTGGCCGAGCAGGGGCAGAACGTGATGGGCCGAAATTGAAGCACTGCCGGTTACGGTGGTGGCAGCTATCCACGGTGCCTGCCTGGGTGGTGGTCTGGAGCTGGCGCTGGCCTGCCACCGCCGGGTTTGCACGCTCGACGACAAAACCCGCCTTGGCCTGCCGGAAGTGCAGCTGGGGCTGCTGCCCGGCTCCGGCGGCACCCAGCGCCTGCCGCGCCTGATTGGCGCCTCGACCGCGTTGGATATGATACTTACCGGCAGAACGCTGCGCCCCCGCGCCGCGCGCAAATGTGGGCTGGTGGATGATGCCGTCGCCCACAGTATCCTGCTGGATACCGCCGTTAAGCTGGCGCTGCAACCGCGTACCGCCCGTCAGCGTCTTCCGCTGCGCGAACGGCTGCTCGCCGGCCCGGCGGGGCGTGCCATCCTGTTCCGTCTGGCCCAGCGCCAGACGCAGGCGAAAACTCACGGCAACTATCCGGCGGCGGATAAAATCCTTAGCGTGGTGCGCTGCGGGCTGGAGAAGGGCAGCAGCAGCGGTTATGCCGCCGAAGCCCGCGCCTTTGGCGAGCTGGCAATGACGCCGCAGTCTGCCGCACTGCGCAGCCTGTTCTTTGCCACCACCGCAATGAAAAAGAGCGGGGCGCACAGGCGCAGCCGCGCGCATTGCGCAGCATTGGCGTGCTCGGCGGGGGGCTGATGGGCGGGGGCATTGCCTGTGTGACCGCCACGCGTGCCGGATTACCGGTGCGCATCAAGGATGTCAGCCCGCAGGGTATCAATCACGCGCTGAAAACCAGTTGGGATGTGTTAAGTAAAGGGGTTAAAAGACGCCGGATAAGCGCGGCCGAACGCCAGCAGCAGATGGCACTGATCAGCGGTAGCACGGATTACCAGGGGTTCAGCCAGCGCGATATGGTGATCGAAGCGGTGTTTGAAGATCTGGCCTTGAAGCAGAAAATGGTGGCGGAGATTGAACAGCACTGCGGCGCAGAAACGCTGTTTGCCTCCAATACCTCTTCGCTGCCGATTGCCGAAATCGCTGCCGGCGCGCAGCGTCCGCATAACGTTATTGGTCTGCACTACTTCAGCCCGCCGGAAAAAATGCCGCTGGTTGAGGTGATCCCTCATGCGGGAACCGCAGCAGAGACGGTGGCGACGGCAGTCTCTCTGGCAAGAAAGCAGGGTAAAACCCCCATTGTGGTGGCGGATAGCGCTGGCTTCTACGTTAACCGCATTCTGGCGCCCTATATGATCGAGGCGATGCACTGCCTGCTGGAGGGCGAACCGATCGAATCTGTTGATGCGGCGCTGGTTAAATTTGGCTTCCCGGTCGGTCCGGTGCAGCTGCTGGACGAGGTCGGTATTGATGTTGGCACCCATATTATGCCGATCCTCGAACAGGCCTGGGGAGAACGTTTCGCCTTGCCGCCAGCACTGGGTGCGGTGCTGAATGACGACCGCAAAGGGCGCAAAAACGGGCGCGGCTTTTATCTCTATCCGCAGAAAGGCGAAAAAAACAGGTGGACAGTGCCATTTACCGCCTGCTGAACATCACGCCAAAACACCACCTTGACGCACAGAATATCTCGCAGCGCTGTGTGATGATGATGCTGAATGAAGCGGCGCGCACCCTGGAAGAGCAGGTGATTGCCAGCGCGCGCGACGGTGATATCGGCGCGGTATTTGGCATTGGTTTCCCACCTTTCCTCGGGGGCCGTTCCGCTATATGGACCAGCTGGGCATTGCTGAAGTGGTTAACAGTTTAGAGTTGTTAATGCAGCGTCACGGCGCGCGTTTTGCTCCCTGCGCGCTGCTGAAAAAAATGTTGGAACAGCAGCAAACGTTCTATAAACCGGACGTAAATCTGAATAGTTTTCGTGATTCAGCGGGTTAGTCTGGTCACGGGGTGAGTTACTTATGGCGGGTGCCCACCAGGGCGCTCAATAAGTAAACAATCGGTTGACTATACTCAAGGCATTGGGGTACAACACAGCGTTCATTCTCTGAATGAAGAGTCGGTTGGCGTTGTCCCCCGGCGTTTTTGTTTAACAACAGCGGTGCTATATGCAAGTTTTCATAATGCGTCACGGCGATGCGGCTTTAGATGCAGCAAGTGATTCAGTTCGACCTTTGACTCACTGCGGCTGTGATGAAACCCGTCAAATGGCGACCTGGCTTAGCGGTCAGTCGGTTGATATTGAACGGGTGTTGGTCAGTCCCTATCTGCGCGCCCAGCAGACTCTCAGCACGGTGCGTGAAGCGCTGCCTCTGCCGGAAGGTGAGGATGTGCTGCCAGAATTAACCCCGGGTGGCGACCCCGGGCTGGTGGCGTGCTACCTGCACGCGCTGGCGAATGAAGGCGTGAAGTCGGCGCTGGTGATTTCGCACCTGCCGCTGGTGGGCTACCTGGTGGCAGAGCTGTGCCCGCAGGAAGCGCCGCCGATGTTCGCCACTTCCGCCATTGCCTGCATCGACTTCGATGCGGAAAATGTGCTGGGCAAGCTGGAGTGGCAGGTCTCTCCGGCGAAATTAGCCAAGGCGATGTAATTGCCTTACGGGCCGACCGAAAAAGCAGGTCGGCCCGCTTCGACGATGCGTCACCCGCCACGGGCGGACCGAAACAAAGGGTCCGCCCCGACTAAATATTCAAAACTTTCCTCAAATATCCGGCGGTAACCACTCTTCCACTTCAATCAGCACCAGCAGCGCGGCATCGCCGCCAAATAGCTTGGGTGCCTGATGAAATGCCATTACGTGCGGATGCTGTGCCAGCCACAGCGGTGTCTGCTGCTTCAGAACGTGTTTACCGTGCCCGTGCATCACGCTGGCACAAAAAATATGCTCACGGCGACAGGCGGCAATCAGCGCGCCCAACTCCTGCTTAGCCTGATTCTGCGTTAAACCGTGCAGATCGAGGAAAATCTCCGGGCTGAAATCACCACGGCGCAGCTGCTTCAGCTTGTAGTGGTCAACATCCGCACGCACATAGCGCACCGCGCCTTCGCTGGCCAGCAGCGGCTGAAACTCGTCGGAAAAATAGTGGCTGTTATCTATCTGTTCCGACAACAGGCGTTTCTGCGGGACTTCACTTATCTTTTTACGCAGTGGTTTATGAACAATGGTGTCCTGCGCCAGCTTGCGCGTGCCGCTCATCAACCCGCGAAACAGCGCCTCATCTTCCGCGCTCAGCTTCTCTTTTTTGCTCATCTCTGTAGGTCACTATTTTCCTGGCTGCTGTTTCGCAACCGCTTTAAAGGGGCGTTTCAGTCATTTTCTGTCGCCAGTCTACCTTTTCCGCGCCCGCGGCTGAAACAAATCTCAGCTTTTTCACCCCTGCGCGCTGAATTATCACCAGCTTCATGGCAAACTAACGCCCGGGTTTAACAGAACGGCCTGCGGAGGGCACTTTGGACAAAATTTTCGTCGAAGAAGCAGTCAATGAACTGCACACTATTCAGGATATGTTGCGCTGGTCGGTCAGCCGTTTTTCTGCCGCTGACATCTGGTACGGCCACGGCACCGACAATCCCTGGGACGAAGCCGTTCAGCTGGTGCTGCCAACGCTCTATCTGCCGCTGGATATTCCTGAAGATATGCGCACGGCGCGCCTCACTTCCAGCGAGCGTCACCGCATCGTTGAGCGCGTGATCCGCCGTATCAACGAGCGCATTCCGGTCTCCTACCTGACTAACAAAGCCTGGTTCTGCGGCCACGAATTCTACGTCGACGAGCGCGTGCTGGTGCCGCGTTCACCGATTGGCGAGTTGATCAATAATCGCTTTGCCGGTCTGATCGCTGACGAGCCGCAGCACATTCTTGATATGTGTACCGGCAGCGGCTGTATCGCGATTGCCTGTGCTTACGCCTTCCCGGATGCGGAAGTCGATGCGGTGGATATCTCCACGGATGCGCTGGCGGTGACTGAACAAAATATCAGCGCGCACGGCCTTGACCACCACGTCACGCCGATCCGCGCTGACCTGTTCCGCGAACTGCCTAAAACGCAGTACGATTTGATCGTCACTAACCCGCCCTACGTTGACGCCGACGATATGGACGACCTGCCGAACGAGTACCGTCACGAGCCGGAACTCGGCCTGGCTGCGGGTCGCGATGGGCTGAAGCTGGCGCGCCGTATTTTGGCATGCGCACCGGATTATCTCAGCGAGCAGGGCGTGCTGATTTTGCGAAGTGGGCAACAGCATGGTGCACATGATCGAGCAGTATCCGGATGTACCGTTTACCTGGCTGGAGTTTGATAACGGCGGTGACGGCGTGTTTATGCTGACCAAACAGCAGATTATCGACGCACAACATCATTTCAAAATCTATAAAGACTGATTTTTAAATTTTAGCGAGGAAGCCGTATGGCGGGTAATACCATTGGACAAGTATTTCGGGTCACAACGTTCGGCGAATCGCACGGCATCGCCCTCGGTTGTATCGTGGATGGCGTACCGCCGGGGATCCCGCTGACCGAAGCCGACCTTCAGCACGATCTCGATCGTCGCCGTCCGGGCACTTCACGCTACACTACCCAGCGCCGCGAGCCGGACCAGGTGAAAATTCTGTCGGGCGTGTTCGAAGGGCGCACCACCGGCACCAGCATCGGACTGCTGATCGAAAATACCGATCAGCGCTCGCAGGACTACGGCGCGATCAAAGATCTCTATCGCCCGGGTCATGCGGATTACACCTACGACCAGAAGTACGGCTTCCGCGACTACCGCGGCGGCGGGCGCTCTTCAGCGCGTGAAACCGCGATGCGCGTGGCGGCCGGTGCGATTGCTAAAAAATACCTCGAAATGAAGCACGGCATCAAAGTGCGCGGCTATCTGGCGCAGATTGGTGACGTCGCCTGCGAGCTGAAAGCGTGGGACCAGGTTGAACAGAATCCGTTCTTCTGTCCGGATCCGTCAAAGCTGGAAGCGCTGGACGAACTGATGCGCGCCCTGAAAAAAGAGGGCGACTCCATCGGGGCGAAAGTCACGGTGATGGCAGAGAATGTTCCGGCGGGTCTCGGCGAGCCGGTGTTTGACCGCCTGGACGCTGACCTGGCGCACGCGCTGATGAGCATCAATGCGGTGAAAGGCATTGAAATCGGTGATGGCTTTGCGGTCGTCGGCCAGCGCGGCAGCGAGCACCGCGACGAAATCCGCAGCAGCGGTTTCCAGAGCAACCACGCGGGCGGCATCTTAGGCGGGATCAGCAGCGGTCAGACCATTGTTGCCAACCTGGCGATGAAACCGACTTCCAGCATTACCGTGCCGGGCAAGACGCTGACGCGTAGCGGGGAAGAAGTGGAGATGATCACCAAGGGCCGTCACGATCCTTGCGTGGGGATCCGCGCCGTGCCCATTGCCGAAGCGATGATGGCGATTGTGCTGATGGACCACCTGCTGCGCCACCGCGCGCAGAACGCCGATGTTGAAACCACTTACCCACGCTGGTAATGCAATGAAAAAGACGCTAATCGCCTTGGGCGCGCTGCTGATGATCGGCGCCACAGTCCAGGCCGCCACCCCGTGGCAGACTATTCGCCAGCCGGTCAGCGGTGCGCCGCAGTCGATTGGCGGCTTCGCCAACGGCTGTATTATCGGCGCTCAGGCGCTACCGCTGGAGGCAGCGGGCTATCAGGTAATGCGGACCGATCAGCGGCGCTATTATGGCCACCCGGATCTGATCGCCTTTATCCAACGGCTGAGCACCCAGACCCGTCAGCTGGGCCTCGGCGAAGTGCTGGTCGGCGATATGGGCATGGCGGCCGGTGGGCGTTTCAGCAGCGGTCATGCCAGCCACCAGTCCGGTCTGGACGTGGACATCTGGCTGCAGCTGCCGAAACAGCGCTGGACGCAGCAGATGTTGCTCAAGCCTCAGCCGCTCGATCTGGTGGCTGCCGATGGCAAAAATGTCGTGGCGCGTCACTGGCAGCCTGAGATCGACAGCCTGATTAAACTGGCGGCGAAAGATAACGAGGTTACGCGCATTTTTGTCAATCCGGCGATTAAAAAGCAGCTGTGTGCCGATGCCGGTAGCGATCGCGACTGGCTGCGCAAGGTGCGACCGTGGTTCCAGCATCGTGCGCATATGCACGTGCGCCTGCGCTGCCCGGCGGACAGCCTGGAGTGTCAGGACCAGCCGCTGCCGCCGCCGGGTGACGGCTGCGGAGCCGAGCTGCAGAGCTGGTTTGCTCCGCCAAAACCGGGCAGCACGCCACCGGTGAAGCGCGAGCCGCCGCCGTTGCCGCCGTCGTGTCAGGCTCTGCTGGATAAACACTTACTGTAAGGCGTTAAAATGGAATGGGTTAGCGTGGCGCCGTGGTTGCTCGGCGTGCTGTTTCTGGTGGCGTTACTGGCGGTTTTATCGATTCTATTGCGGGCGGCGGCGGGCTGTTAACCGTTCCGGCGCTGCTGGCGGCGGGGCTGTCACCGGCCCAGGCGCTGGCGACCAATAAGCTGCAGTCGGTGGGGGGATCTTTTTCTGCCAGCCTCTATTTCATCCGCCGTAAAGCGGTCGATCTCAGCCAGCAGAAGCTGAATATTGCGCTGACTTTTCTAGGTTCAATCAGCGGTGCACTGCTGGTGCAGCACGTTAAGGGCGATATTTTGCGCCAGCTGCTGCCGCTGCTGGTGATTGCCATTGGCCTCTATTTCCTGCTGATGCCGAAGATTGGCGAGGAAGATCGCCAGCGTCGTCTGCACGGCTTGCCGTTTGCCCTGGTGACCGGGGGCTGCGTGGGCTTTTACGATGGCTTCTTTGGCCTGGTGCCGGGTCATTCTACGCGCTGGCGTTTGTCACGCTGTGCGGCTACAACCTGGCGAAGTCGACCGCGCATGCCAAAGTGCTGAACTTTACCTCCAACCTCGGTGGCCTGATGCTGTTTATGATTGGCGGCAAAGTGGTATGGCTGGTGGGTTTGGTGATGCTGGTCGGCCAGGTGTGCGGCGCGCGCCTCGGGGCCAGGATGGTACTGAGCAAAGGACAAAACGCTTATCCGCCCGATGATTGTGATTGTCTCCGCGGTGATGAGCGCCAAACTGCTGTATGACAGCCACGGCGCACAGTTAGTCAGCTGGTTTCATCAGCTCACGGGCTGACGCGCGGGGTGAGAATAGTTCTCGAAACCCGACGGACAAAATGCGACAATTGCCTGTTTTTTTACTTTGACGACAAACAGCTATGAGCGCGCAACACCACTATCAGGACCTGATCGACATTTTCGATCGCTGCTTTATGGATGATTTTCAGACCCGCCTGATTAAAGGCGACGACGAACCGATCTATCTTCCTGCTGACGACAGCTCGCCGTGGAACCGGGTGGTTTTTGCCCACGGTTTCTACGCCAGCGGCATGCATGAAATTTCCCACTGGTGTATTGCCGGTCCCGAGCGCCGCAAGCGGGTGGATTTTGGCTACTGGTACTGCCCGGACGGTCGTGATGAAGCCACGCAGAGCCAGTTTGAATCAGTGGAGATCAAACCGCAGGCGCTGGAGTGGATGTTTAGTGTTGCAGCGGGCTTTCCGTTCAATGTAAGTTGTGACAATCTTGAAGGTGATTGTGAGCCGGATCGCATTGCGTTTCAGCGTAAGGTCCATGCTCAGGTGATGGAATATCTGGAAAAAGGTATTCCCACGCGCCCGGCACGACTGATTGCCGAACTTCGCTCGTTTTACTCAACTCCCCGCTAACGGCGGCGCAGTTTCCCTGGCCGGAAGACTTGTGCTAACGGCCGCGCGAATTGCTTACAGAGGAAAGATATGATCGATGAATTTGAGGCGCGTATTCTTGGCCTGATTGATGACATGGTGGATCACGCCAGCGACGACGAGCTGTTTGCCGGCGGCTATCTGCGCGGTCACCTGACGCTGGCCGTGGCCGAGCTGGAGCTGAGCGGCGAACATACCCCGGAGGCACTGCAGATTCAGGTACAGAATAGCCTGCAAAATGCTATTCAGGCGGGTGAACTGTCGCCGCGTGACCAGGCGCTGGTGATTGGCATGTGGGACAACCTGTTCCTGCAGGCGCGCCAGCCGTCGTAACCTCCCGCTTAACTGTGGGCAGCACTCTCGCTGCCCTCAGCGCCCGTTTTTTACCCGCACAATATCCGCCATAATCGCCAGCGCAATCTCCGGTGGCGTTTTACTGCCAATTGGCAGGCCAACCGGGGCTGCGATGCGCGCCAGCTGCTCCTTCGTTAAATCCCCGCACGCCGCCAGCCGTGCCAGCCTGTGCATGCTGTTGCGCGGTGAACCCAGTGCGCCAATATAAAACGCCGCACCGCGACAGGCTTCCATCAGGGTGAGATCGTCGATGCGCGCATCGTGCGTCAGGCAGAGGATGGCCGTGTGTGCTGCGCACTGATGCTGTTCAAGATAACGCGCCGGGAACTGCTTTATCACGGTGACGCCATCGCTCAGCGTGCTGTTGGCGAGGAACGCTGCCAGTGGCTGCTCACGATGCTCACAAAGCACAACAGCGTAGCCCAGCATCTGCGCCAGATGAATGCAGTAGTCAGCGACCGGCGACAGTCCGGCTATCAATAGCGTGGTCGAGCCAAAAAGTTTCAGGCTGACCTGCTGGTCATCAAAGCGAATTTCAGACTGCGGCGTGGCCTTTTCACAGGGAGTCAGCCGGGCAAACTGGCCTGTCACGACGCGTTTCTGTAATGAGCACTCCCCGCGCTGCGCGCTCAGCAGCTGGGCGAGATAACGCTCCGCTGCGGCCGAAGGGGGCAGGTACTCGATGAGCACCTCAAGGCTGCCGCCACAGGGCAGGCTGATATCGGGTTGCAGTCCACCTGCACCATAGCGCACGCGCTGGCTGGGCTGGCGAAATTCTCCTGCCGCCAGGCGGCGCAGGAAACTCTCTTCAATACAGCCGCCAGAGAGTGAGCCGCTTACCGCACCAGCATCAGAGGCCGCCAGCAGCGCGCCGGGCGCGCGCGGGGCCGACCCCCAGGTGTGCAGAACGGTACACAGCCAGATGCTGCGCTGCTGTTGCAGCCACCCCAGCG
Source organism: Avena atlantica (assembly GCA_910589765.1). NCBI lineage: Eukaryota > Viridiplantae > Streptophyta > Magnoliopsida > Poales > Poaceae > Avena > Avena atlantica. Next base: position 718,316 of record CAJUWN010001575.1, on the reverse strand, counting down.
CACTTTCCAGCACCGTAATATCCAGTGAGCGCATGCTTAACTCCCGCTGTGCCAGTCGGCGGGCCTGTCAATATCACGCACGCAGCCGGGGTCATCGACATCCAGCAGCAGCGGCGGTGCAGGAGAGATGACGTGGCGCCCGCCGTCTTCCCCTTCAACGCCAGCAGCTGCTCGCGCAGACTGGCGTTAAAACCTACCGGATGCCCTCTGCGCCCCTGCCATAGCGGGCGTACGACATCAGCTAACTGCAGCCCGGCATAAACCTGCTTAACGGTGCTGAGCTGGAGCCAGGGTAAATCAGCCAGCATCACCAGCCAGCCCGACCACTGGGGTTGTGCTGCAACACCGGCGGCAATTGACGACCCTAACCCACCACTTTCAATCAGGGTGGTGGCGCAGCGATAACGCTGTGCCAGCTCAATAATTTGACGGTCTTCGGGGCGTGCCACAACGTTTACGCGTTTTCCACAGGCGGCGATAGCCAGCTGTAGGGTATAGGTCAGCAGCAGCAGATTGTGACAGGCGGGGTGACGGATCAGCAGCTTATGCTGACCGCTTTGATCGATATAGCGCGAGCTGCGCCCGGCAGCCATCACCAGAATTCCAGCTTTCATTGCGACTCCCTGGCGCTTTGCTTACGAATTTCTGCCACTTTATCCTGCAGCCCCTGCCACGGGGTCTGCCCGGCAAACTCCGTGCGTAGCCAGTTGAGCAGCATGGCAATCTGGCTGTCATTAAGCTGGTGACGAAAACCGGGCATGGTGCCGAGATTGTCACTGGCTGGATGGTCGATGCCATCGAGTACGATGCGAATAAGATTGTCCGGCTCGCCAAGATAGAGATTGCTGTTGAGCGCAAGCGACGGGCGAACTCCCGCGAGCTGCGGGCCTTTTTGTTGAGAATGGCAGGCCATACAGGATCCGGAATATTGTCTGGCTCCAGGTGAGTCGAGTCGTTCACTGCGCTGGTCGGCCGCTGCCGTCAGCGCTGCCGCCTGCTGCGTTTTCGGCGGCTGGAAGCTGCTTAACCAGCTGGCAAGCGCTTGCAGATCTTCGTCTGGCAGCTGGGATAATCCCCCGGCTATTACAGGCCCCATCGGACCGGTTGCCACCCCGTGTTCGGCGGAAAAACCGTGGCGCAGATAGCGCATCAGCTGCGGTTTATCCCATGCAACCGGCGCCGGAGAGCTACCGTTGAGTGCCGGCGCGGTCCAGCCCTCGGCAACGCCGCCTGCCAGACGATCGCGCCCGGTTTTTTCGGCCGCCGCGAAGTTGCGCGGCGAGTGGCAGGCGCTGCAGTGTCCGAGGCTTGCGGCAAGGTAAGCGCCGCGATTCCACTGCGCATCCTGTTGAGGATTGGGCGGCAGCGCCCCCGGCTGCAGATAGAGCCAGTTCCAGGCCGCCATGCCCCGGCGAATATTAAACGGGAACCTTAGGCTGGTCTGCGGCGGCTGATAGCTGACGCGGGGCTGGCTCATCAGATATGCATATAAATCCCGCATATCCTGGTCGTTGGTGTGGGTGAAGGCGGTGTAAGGAAACGCCGGATAGAGGTAATTTCCCTTGCGGTCAATGCCATGACGCATGGCGCGTTCAAACGCCGGATAGGACCAGGCGCCTATTCCGCTGTCCATGTCCGGGGTGATATTGCTGGTATAGATAGTGCCAAACGGACTTTCCATTGCCAGTCCACCACTGTTCGTTGCACCGCCTTTGCGGGTATGACAGACAGCACAGTCGCCAAGCGCGGCCAGCGTTTTGCCGCGTGCGATGCTCTGCGCGGAGAACGAAGGGGTTTGCAGTGGTGAAATCGGCGTTATCTCGGGCTGCATGCTGAGCAGTGCCGCAGCGCTGCCCGCCAGCAGCAGGAGCACGCCCAGTGCGATCGGCTTTTTTTTGCCATTTTTCATGCTTCACTTCCCTGTAGTTCACGTAATACCCGATCCGGAGTAAACGGTGGCGCACGGAAGCGCACGCCGGTTGCGTCAAACAGCGCATTGGCAATCGCAGCCGCGCCCGGTACCGAGGCAGACTCACCGGCCCCCATTGCCGGTTCGTCGGGATAATCCAGCAGATTGATCTCCACCTGCGGCAGTTCATCGAAGCGTAGCAGTGGGTAGCTGCCCCATTCGAGTGAGGTGGTGCCGCTGCCATCAAAAGTGGCGAACTCTTTCAGTACTCTGCTGGCGCACTGCACAATATTGCCGTGGACCTGGTGGCGTACCCCGGCCGGATTAACTATCTGCCCACAGTCGTGGCTGACAAAAATCTTCTCGAGTTTGATCTCACCGCTCAGGCGGTTCACCCGCAGGTCACACACCCAGGCAGCCCAGGCGGCACCGAAGCCGGGAAACTGACTGTGGATGTATCGTGCCCAGGCAAATCCACGCCCGTGCAGCCAGTCACCCTGCTGCTGCTGCTGGCGATGCGGCGGGCCAGGCTGCCAGCGCGCCATTTTTTTGACCGCATCAATCAGGGCCACGGCACGAGAATCAGTGAGATAGCCCAGCCGCAGATCGATCGGATCGCGCCCGGTGTGCCACGCGATTTCATCCATCCAGCTCTCATGCGCGAAAACGTTCGGCAGGGCCGAAACGCCGCGCATCCAGGAGGCGCGCACCAGCGGGGCGGCATCCTCACAGATCATACGCATGTGTGGGAAATGATAGGCCGGAACGGCCGTGCGGTCCCCCATCGACTGCACCACGGGCAGGTTAGGGACTTTACCGGTCAGCAGCAGCGGCAGCGTGGTCGCGTTGTTGGATGGATAGCAGGTGCGCAGCTCGTAGCTGGAGATATTCATCATGCGATCCAGCCCGCCGCGCACGCGGATCAGCTGACCGGTGCCTTTCGGCTCCCATGCTGCTTCCTGCTCGCGCATCAGCTGCACCCGCACCGGCACGCCCGCTGCCTGCGACAGCAGCGCAGCATCGGCGGCGACGTCATCGGCACAGTTGCGGCCATAACAGCCAGAGGCTTCCATACGCTTAATTTCAACTACCGCGGCATCGCGCCCCAGCAGCAGGGCAATATCTTTGCGCAGGTCGTGCGGGTTCTGCGTGCCGGACCACACCCGTGCGCTGTCGTCAGTGATGTCGGCTACCGCGCAGGAGGGACCAATGGAGGCGTGCAGCTGATAGGGCCAGACGTAATCGGCATCCACGCTAATATGGCGCAGCTTCAGGGCAAGATCGGTTCCTGGATCGTCGCGCAGCACGCGCGCTGTTTTGGCACAGTTGCTCAGCGTCTGATGCAGCTGGTCCAGCCCGAGCTCCGGCAGCCCGGCCCAGGGCTGCCAGCGTACTTTCAGCGCGTACATCGCGGCGATAGCCTGCTCCTCTCGCTGGGCCACCACGCCGACAAAATCTCCGTTAACCACTACTTTGACGATGCCCGGCAGATGAGCAATCGAATGTTCATCCACCGCCAGCAGGCTATTGCCGAGTGGGGCGCTGCTGTCGGCGCCGCCGTAGGGCGGGCGGATAACGCGGCCGTGCAGCATGCCCGGTACGCGCAGATCGTGAATCCAGGTGAGCTGGCCGCTCACTTTGGCCGGGATATCCACGCGCGGCACCGATTTGCCCACGTAGCGAGGCTTAGCAGTATGTAGCGCAATGGAGGTATCCAGCGGCAGATGAGTGTCTTCGCGGCTGGCAAGCTGGCCATAGCTCAGGCGGCGTTGCGGATGGCTGCTGTCGAAAACCCAGCCGGCTTCGCTGCGCAGCTGGCCGGGCGCAACGTTTAACACTTTGGCTGCCAGCTGCATCAGCTGTTGACGCAGCTGGCTGGCGGCCTGGCGCAGCGGCACGGCCGTAACCTGTAGCGTGGCGCTGGCGATGGTGGGTCCCTGATCCGGCGTCAGTGCGGTATCGCCAAGGATCATGGTGACAGAGTGGAAGGGCACGTCGAGCGCATCGGCAACGTATTGGGCTAAGGCAGTGCGCACGCCGGTGCCGAGATCGACGTGGCCGTTAAAGGCGGTGACGTTGCCATCGGCAGCCAGCGCGATAAAGCTGTCCATGCGATTAAGCGGGCGCTCAGGGAGCGTTAACGATTGTGCCTGCGCGAATGTTGTCTGGGGTAATAGCGTGCTGACGCTGATGACGCCCCCGGCCTTTAACAGGCGGCGGCGGGTGAGATTAAACAGGTTCATGGCTTCTGCTCCCCGCTGATAATGTCACGGGCTTTCTGCGCGGCGCGCAAAATTTCCAGATGCGTACCGCAGCGGCAGAGGTTAAACGCCAGCTCATTTTTTATTTGTTGTTCACAGGCCTGGGGCTCGCGCCTGAACAGCGCGACCAGCGTCATGATCATGCCATTAGTGCAGTAGCCACACTGCGCAGCCTGTTCATCGATAAAGCTCTGCTGCACCGGGTGCAGCTTCTCGCCATCGGCCAGCCCTTCCAGAGTGGTGACCTGTTTTCCGGCCACGGTGTGAGCAGGTACGCTGCAGGAGCGCGCAGCGACGCCATCGATAGTGATAGTACAGGCGCCGCATTCACCGATGCCGCAGCCGTATTTCGGGCCGTTAAGCTGGAAGTCGTTGCGCAGAATATAGAGAAGCGGGGTGTTTGAGTGCGCGTCATCAAGAGTGACGTGCTGGCCGTTAAGTGTGAAATACATAGCTTGAATCATCCGTTGATTACCCCGGCGGGGGAGCGAATTGCCCCTGAAGAACTCAAGGGCAATTACGGATTTTATGCTATTTATTGTGCTTTAGTTAAGCTGGTTTGCTGGCGATAGCACCTTAGCGCAAAGATAATTCTTACCCTATTCCACGGGGCGCCCTTTCAACAGTCGCCGTACCCAGAAACGATTGGGGCTGGTGGCCGCCAGCGTGGCATTGTCGAGCGGGATAGGTTCATCACACAGCTGAGCCGCCAGCACTTCGGCCGCCAGCGGTCCGCTGCATAACCCGCGAGAGCCCAGCCCTCCCAGAATAAACAGCCCCTGATGGGCCGGTGCAGTGCCTGCCTGCTGCGGCTGCTGAGCAAGCGTGACATACTGCGCCAGGGTGGCGCTGTAGTCCGGCAGTGCGCCAATCATCGGCAGATGATCGCGCGTGGCGGCACGCACCCCGCAGCGGGCCTCTGCGCCACTGATATCAATCTCTTCAGGCCATTGTTCCCCGGGCAGGCAGCGCAGCAGGCGCTCGCGGTTTTCCTGCTGGTCCTCTGCGCGGTATTCGGCGTCAGTGGCGCCACGATGATAGCTGGCACCTATACAGTGCTGCTGGTAGTGCGGGCTGACGGGGGTGAGATAACCGTCGTAGCACAGCACCTGCTGCAAAGAGGTCAGGGCAGGCGTGGTCGGCACGTGGCTGACCTGGCCACCGACGGCATTCACCGGCAGTTTTTCGCTCTGCGTGAACTGCGCCAGCCGGTGACCGGTCGCGAGCACCAGGTTACGGTGATGGCGTGCAGGCTGGGTGGCAAAGTGCAGCTGCCAGCCCTGTTCAGCTTCATTCAGCTGTGTGATTTCGTGCTGCCAGTTGAGCTGCGCCCCCTGCTGCTGCGCCAGCTGCCACAGCGCGGCGGTCAGTTCAGCGGGGGAGAGCCAGCCGCCGAGGGGATAGGTGATGCCACCACAGCCGGTCGGCACACCGCAGAGCGCTTCCGCTTCCGCCCGATCCACCGCGTGCGCGATGCTGTGCGGCAGGCCCATCTGCAGCATTTTTTCAATCTTCTGCGCGCTTTTCTCATCCCACGCCAGCTGCGTCACGCCGCACCAGTCGTGTTCGAAAGCGAGGTCCAGCTGGTCATACAGGCGCCGTGCAAAGGTAAAGGCGGCAGGGAACAGCTGCGCCAGCGCCGGGTCGTGGTCGTTGAGCAGCGGGTAGAGTGCGCCCTGACGATTGCCTGAAGCACCCTGTGCCGGCAGGGCATCGGCGCAGTAGAGCGTCACCCGTTTGCCGCGCCGCAGCAGCGCCAGCGCCAGCAGCGCACTGGCAATACCGCCTCCGGCGATCGCAATATCATCGCCATCGGCGGCAGGGCGGGCATACCACGGAGCCTGCGCGGTGGTGACCACCGCAGCGGGCAGATAGCCTGCCAGCATGTCGCGTTTTTTCACCAAAGCCTTTGCATTTGCGCACCGCGAACCCGGCCTGATTCAGCCCACGGCGCACAAATCCGGCGGCGGTAAAGGTCGCCAGCGTGCAGCCAGGGCGCGCCAGCCTTGCCATGCAGTCGAACAGCTCCTGAGTCCACATATCGGGGTTTTTCGCCGGGGCGAAGCCGTCGAGGAACCAGGCATCAACTTGCTGATTCAGGGTGTCATCAAAAGTGTGAATAAGCTGGTTAATATCGCCAAACCACAGGTCAAGCGTGATGCGGCCGCCGTCCAGCAGCAGGCGCTGACAGCCCGGCAGCGCTTCGGGCCACTGTGCCTGCAGCTGGCGTGCATAATTTTCCAGCTCCGGCCAGCTGGCATGGGCTGCCGCCAGGTCGCTGGCGCTTAACGGAAACTTCTCACAGCTTATAAAGTGCAAACGCTGTACCGTAGCGTCTGGCTGCGCTTGCCGAAAGGCGTCAAAAGCCTGCCATAGGGTGAGAAAATTCAGACCGGTGCCAAAGCCGGTTTCCGCGGTGATGAATAAATCACGCGAATGATGAGCAAAACGCTCAGGCAGACCATTGTTGCCGAGAAATACATAACGCGTCTCTTTAAGACCATTCTGGTTAGAGAAGTAAACATCATCAAATACTCGGGATACAGGTGTACCCTGATCGTTCCAGCTTAGCTCAGCGTACTCTATTGGTGCGGTTTTCACGGCAAAGGCTCATTGCTCAGGCAGTGGCGCGATTTTAACGATGTGGTTGACCCTACGCAAATTTACACAAGGAATCTGCTGATCGGACTTGTTCGGCGTACAACTGTAAGCTAGAGTGCCAGTCGAATCCTAATTAGAAGTGGAAGAGGTATTGAATGAAACGTGCTGTGATTACTGGCTTAGGGATCGTTTCCAGTATTGGTAATAACCAAGAGGAAGTTCTGGCATCATTGCGTGAAGGACGCTCTGGTATTACCTTCTCGCAGGAGCTGAAAGATTCCGGCATGCGTAGTCACGTCTGGGGCAATGTTAAGTTGTCTAAAGAAGACATTGCGGCGCGTATTGACCGCAAAATGCTGCGTTTTATGAGCGATGCGTCAATTTATGCTTTCCTCTCCATGCAGGACGCGGTGAAAGATGCCGGCCTGACTGACGAGCAGTACCAGAACAACCCACGCGTGGGCCTGGTTGCCGGTTCCGGCGGCGGTTCTCCGTTCTATCAGGCTGCCAGCGTTGACGGTATGCGCGCTAAAGGCCTGCGCGGCGTTGGCCCTTACATGGTGACCAAAGCGATGGCATCCGGCGTGTCTGCCTGCCTGGCCACCCCGTTCAAAATCCACGGTGTTAACTACTCTATCAGCTCCGCCTGCGCCACCTCTGCACACTGCATCGGTAACGCGGTAGAGCAGATCCAGCTGGGCAAGCAGGACATCGTGTTTGCTGGCGGCGGCGAAGAGCTGTGCTGGGAAATGTCCTGTGAGTTTGATGCGATGGGCGCCCTGTCCACCAGGTACAACGACACGCCAGAAAAAGCGTCGCGTACCTACGATCAGCAGCGTGACGGCTTCGTCATTGCTGGCGGCGGCGGTATGGTGGTGGTGGAAGAGCTGGAACATGCTCTGGCACGCGGCGCGCACATTTACGCTGAAATCGTCGGCTACGGCGCAACCTCTGACGGGGCTGATATGGTGGCTCCATCAGGTGAAGGCGCAATGCGCTGCATGCGTATGGCGATGGAAGGCGTGGATACCCCAATCGACTACCTGAACACCCACGGTACCTCTACCCCGGTCGGCGACGTGAAAGAGCTGGGCGCAATTCGCGCCGTGTTCCCGGACAAAACCCCGGCCATGTCAGCCACTAAAGCCATGACCGGCCACTCTCTGGGTGCCGCTGGCGTGCAGGAAGCTATCTATTCACTGCTGATGCTGGAGCACGGTTTCGTTGCGCCAAGCATCAACATTGATGAGCTGGACCCGGCGGCCGAAGGCCTGGACATCGTGATGAAGCCTACCGAGCGTAAGCTGACCACCGTGATGTCAAACAGCTTCGGCTTCGGTGGCACCAACGCCACCCTGGTGATGCGTAAACTGGCGTAATCTGCCGAAATAAAAAGGGGAGACTGTAAAGTCTCCCCTTTTTTTTTACCTCTCAGGTAAATCAGCGTTTTTCCATTGGCCGTAAGCGCTTCGGCAGCCCGGCAACCACCAGGTCGTATGACTCTTCCACCAGCTGTTTGATCAATCCTTCGCTTATCTGCTCTCCGGCATAAATCGAAATCCAGTGGCGCTTATTCATATGGTAGCCGGCGTGGATGCTGTCATAAATCACGCGATGCAGTTCGCCATCTTGCGGGCGGCATTTCAGGTTCACCACCCTCTCGCCGCGCACCTGCGCCATCAGGGCAAACATCTTGCCGCGTACCTTGAACACCTCATACTCCGGCCCGAACGGGTAGCACAGCTCAGCAGCGGGTAGCTCCTGTGCGATGCGCATCGCGATTTTCTGTATCTGTTGTCCGTCCATTGCCAGCATCCGTCATCGTTGAATATCAGCAGGCTAGCACAGAGCAACCGCGCTTTCCTTTTTTGCGCACTTATTCAGCAGAGATAAAGCGGGAGATAAGTAATATGCCTGCGGGTGCTTGAGGCTTTCTGCCTTAAGCATGCTGTTTGTGGACGGCAGAAAGAGAAAAGCCCCGAGTGATTTTTCAATCAACCCGAGGCCTATCCGATGCATGAGAAACATCAGGTTAGCGTCTTACAAGTCGCAAGACAAGGAGAGCAACCATGAAACAGCACAAGGCGATCTTTATCGCCATTATTATCATCTGCATGACGGCGCTCAGCGCCGTTCTGGTGACGAGGAAGGATCTGTGTGAGGTCCACATCCGTACCGGTATAGCAGAGGTAGCTGCGTTTATGGCCTGCGAACCCGTCAAGTAGGAGCAACCGGAGGTGGGAGCAATCCCGCCTTTTCGGTGTGGCGATGCACTGCCCTTAAGCACCCGTTATCACTTCCCGAGCGCAGGCTGCTGATGCTCTCAATCATGAGAATATCCGGCGGCCTGCGCACGTTTGCCGCAGATATTAAACGTGAGGTTTGTATTATTCCCGCGGGTGCTTGAGGCTTTCTGCCTTAAGCATGCTGTTTGCAGACGGCAGAAAGAGAAAAGCCCCGAGTGATTTTTCAATCAACCCGAGGCCTATCCTATGCTTAGCAACATCAGGTTAGCGTCTTACACGTCGCAAGACAAGGAGAGCAACCATGAAACAGCACAAGGCGATCTTTATCGCCCTTATCATCCTCTGTATGACGGCGCTGGCCGCCGTTCTGGTGACGAGGAAGGACCTGTGTGAGGTGCGGATCCGCGCCGGTATCGCAGAGGTGGCTGCGTTTATAGCCTGCGACCCGCAGAAGTAAGAGCAGCCGGAGGCGGGAGCAATCCCGCCTTTTCGGTGTGGCGATGCACTGTCCTTAAGCACCCTTTCTATTGCTCTTCGCGCAGGATCTTCCCGACATTGCCGCCCGGGTGCACCGCCAGCAGTGTTTGCCTGTCATAGCCGCTGTATTCCATCAGCACGGCAATCATCGCATCGAACACCGCCAGTACGCTGATGATGGAGGTGGTCGCCAGCATGTTTAGCGGGTCGATCTCCTGCGTTTTCGGCATGAGCAGCAGCAAATCTGCCGCGTGGGCAATCGCCGAATCAGCGTTTTCGGTCACGCTAATCAGCAGGGTGCCTTTGGCTTTAAGCGTCGGCAGCAGGCGCGTCAGCTCATCGGAATTGCCGCCGCGCGACAGCATAATCAGCACGTCATCGGCGCGCAGAAAACCGATGTCACCGTGCGCAGCATCGGCGGCGCTCAGCCAGATGGCAGGGTGCTCAACGCAGGCCAGCATATGGGCGATTTTACGCGCCGCGATGCCGGAAGTGCCGATGCCGGTGACGGCGATTTTTCCGCGACAATGGGCAAGGGCATCAAGCACCGCCTGCCACTGCTGACGGTCGAGCTGCTGCTCCAGCGCGCTTAGCGCTTGCCGATAACTTTGCCAGCCCGCGCAGGCCTGCTGCCAGCTCTGTTGTGCATCCATCAGGCCTCCTGCATCATCTGCTGATATTTCATATGGTCGTGATACATCTCACGGAACACGCGGTATTTACGATCGTAGTAGCGTTTGATTTCGTTGGTTTGCGGGGTGACGGTTTTGCCAATCCGGCTCATGGCATTCATGGCTTCCGGCAGTGAGTCATATACGCCTGCGGCCACCGTGCCCATCATCGCGCTGCCCAGCAGCATTGATTCGCTCTCTTCCGCCAGCAGCATCGTGCAGCCGGTGGCGTTGGCATGCTCCTGCACGAAAATTGGGTTTTTCGTGCCGCCACCGCTGGCCATAATGGTATCGATGCTGTAACCCGTCTGGTTCATGGTCTCAATAATGTGGCGCGTGCCGAGCGCAATCGCCTGGATGGTGGCCAGATAATGGAGCGCCATATCTTCCGGGGTACGCGACAGCTTCAATCCGGTAAGCATTCCGGTCAGATTCGGATTCGCCCGCGGCGAACGGTTGCCGTGGAAATAGGGCAGCATATGGATATCCTGCGTGAGAAAGGCGATCTTATCCGCTTCACCCGCCATACTGCGCAGCAGGCCATTCAGCACTTCATAAATGGTTTTATCCTGAGTTTTTCCCTGTTCGCGCAGCGTGGCGTAGCAGGGGTGCGATTGGATAACGTGGTCGATCAGCGCCCCGGTTGCTGACTGGCCGCCTTCATTCAACCAAAAGTCTGGCAGCACCGCCGAGAAGTAGGGCCCCCAAACACCTTTGATAAAGCGCGGCTCGCGGGAGATCGCCATATGACCGGTGGAGGTGCCGCCAATAAGCGCGATGCGACGGTCAAAATCAGCCAGCTCGCCGGACGGCCCGGCGGCACCCAGGGTGCCAAGGCTGCCAGCGTGCGCATCAATGATCGAGGCGCTAACCGCCGTGCCGGGCAACAGGCCTAGCTCGCCGGCGGCGCGCTGGGTCAGCCCTCGCCCAAGCGGTTCGCCCATGCTTTTCACTTCACTGCCAATTTTAGCCGCGTCGCGCTCCAGCAGGTCATCCAGCCCAATCTGTTTAAAGTAGCTGGCATCCCAGCCGTCCTGGTGGGCAAGGTAGGTCCATTTACACACCAGCGAACAAAGCGAGCGGGTTTCGTCCGCCGTGGCGCGCCAGGTCAGGAAGTCGGGCAGGTCGAACAGATGGCCGATATTCTGCCAGCTGGCGGGCATATGCTGTTTCAGCCACAGCAGCTTCGGAGTCTGCATCTCCGGGGAGATTACGCCACCCACGTAATCGAGCACCGGATGTTTTAAGGCATTAATGCGCTCGGCCTGCACGATGGCGCGGTGGTCCATCCAGACGATGATGTTCTGCTCATTACGACCGGACGGACTGACCGTCAGCGGCTTGCCTTCTTTATCCAGTACCACCAGCGAACAGGTGGCATCAAAGCCCAGCCCTTTAATCTGCACCGGGTTAATATTGCTCTGGTTAATCGCATCGCGCACCGCCTGGCAAACCGCCTGCCAGATATTGTCGGAGGACTGCTCGACAAAATTGGCCTGTGGGCGATACATCTCAATTTCACGGCTGGCCTGGCCCATCATGCGCCCGGTGATATCGAAAATCCCCGCGCGTGCGCTGCCCGTTCCCACATCCACACCAATGTAATAGCTCGCCATTTTTATCCTCAGTCGTCAGGTTCTGCGATTTTGCAACGCAATAAACAGGATCAGTACGCCACCCCAAAGTGCCATGGTGAGGTAGCTACTCACCCCCAGCAGATTCAGTCCACTTTCAATCATCTGTAACACAATCAGCGCCAGCACCAGCCCGGGAATACGGCCAAAGCCGCCGTCAGGATTGATGCCGCCGAGCACGGAGGCGAGGATGGTGACCAGCAGCCATGACTCGCCATAACCTGCCTTGGCAGAGTTAAACATCGACATCATCAGCAGCGCGGCTCCCCAGCTCATCAACGCGGAGAGGACATACACGGTGATAATCACGCGGGTGGTGTTCACCCCGCTAAAGCGCGTGGCCTTCTCATTCGACCCGATGAGCAGAATGCTGCGCCCGAGCGTGGTGCGTTCCAGCAGCAGCCACACCAGCGCAGCGACCAGCAGGAAGATCAACAGCGAGAGCGGGATGCCGGCGATATCCCCGTTGCCGAGCATCTGGATCAGCGGCGGGAAGCCAGAGATTACCGCACCGTTCGACAGCAGGATATTCAGCCCGGCAATCAACGTCATGGTGCCGAGCGTTGCCAGAATTGGCGAAACGCCCACCACTGCAATCAGCACACCGTTAAGCACGCCAATCGCCACGGCCGTCAGCAGGCCGGCCAGCAGCGCCAGGGCCAGCCACAGCGGCTGTTCCGGATGGGCGACAATCAGTGCCGCCATCACCAGCGAGCAGGCATTGGCACTGGCAATAATCGACAGATTAATGCCGCCGGTCAGCATGGTAACTGCCATGCCTAATGCCAGCAGCCCCAGCACCGGCAGCTGGCTGGCGATAGACTGAAAGTTGCCGTTGCTAAAGAAGCGTCCGCCAAGCGTCAGGGAAAACAGCGCCAGCACCACCACCATCATCAGCAGCTGCAGCCGGATGATGCGGTCGCCCGGCAGTTTATTCAGTAATGTCTGCATCTCAGTTCCCCTTCGCCAGCTGGTGTTTCTCGTTCCACGCCGTCGCGCTGACGCTCACCAGAATAATCACTCCGCTGAACACCATGTGCCAGTAGGATGACACCGCCATCAACGTCAGGCCGTTTTGCAGGAAGGCCAGTAGTAATACGCCGAGCAGGGTACCAATCAGCGTTCCTCGCCCGCCGCTCATACTGGCTCCTCCCAGCACGACCGCCGCCAGCACCGTCAGCTCGTAGCCGACCAGCGAGTTCGGTGCTACCGACTGCGTGGTCTGTGCCTGAACCACGGCCGCGACGCCCGCCAGCACGCCCATATATCCGTAAACCGCCAGATGCAGGCTGCGCAGGTTGATGCCGAGGCGCGAAGCGGATTCGCGGTTACCGCCCATCGCGTAGATCTGCCGCCCGAAGCGGGTAAAGTTCATCAGCACACCGGTCAGCACAAAGACGCCCAGCAGGCAAAGCAGCGGCAGCGTCAGGCCATATTCATAGCCGTCCGAAGCGGTAAAGGAGAGCCAGTTAATGCCGTTCATAAACCATTCCGGGAAGCCGTACAGCCAGGTGCCGTTGGTTATCCACACCAGCAGGCCATAGAACAGGTTGAGCGTGGCGATGGTGATAATAATTGCCGGCACCCTCAGCAGGTATACCAGCAGCCCGTTAACCATGCCGAGCAGCAGCCCGCAGCCGATGGCAATGGCAAAGGCGCTGAAGAAATTGCCGCCGTGCGCCAGCAGGGTGCTGGCCATCACGTACTGCGCGATGGCGGTCATCGCCGGGAAGGAGATATCGATGCCTCCGGCGATCAGCACCACAAACAGGCCGCAGGCGAGAATGCCGAGAATGGCATAGCTGGTGGCCACGTCGGTCAGGTTGCCGAGAGTGAGAAATTCGCTGGTGCGCAGGCTTAGTCCCAGCGCCAGCAGGACAATTAACAGGCCCAGCCAGAACTCATGGTGGCTGATCAAGTGACGCAGCTTGCTATTCATTAACCACCCCGGCAATCTCCTCTTCGCTGCACTGATGGGGCGCGAAGCTGGCAACCAGCTCGCCTTTGCGCATCACCAGTACGCGATGACTGTTGTAGTAAGCTTCCGGGATCTCATCGCATATCATCAGCACCGCCATACCGGAATCGGCCAGCTCGCGGGCAATGCGATAGATCCCCTCTTTATTAGCAATATCGACGCCGACGGTCGGCGAGTCGAGGATCAGCACTTTGGGCTGCGTCGCCACCCATTTACCGATCGCCACGCGCTGGGCGTTGCCGCCGGAAAGCGTTAGAACCGGCAGCTGGCTGTCGGACACTTTGATATTGAGCTCGCGGATGAGTGAGGCCACCTGGTGGCGCGCCTGCGTGCGATCCATCAAGCCGAGTCGACCGCGCAGGCGGCCAAACACCGGCACCAGCAGGTTGTCGAAGATCGACTGCGGCATAATCAGCCTTCGCTCTGACGATCTTCCGAAACGTAAGCAATGCCGTGGCGGATAGCGTCGCGATTATGGCGCAGCCTGACTGGCTTACCGTCTATCAGCATTTCGCCGCTGTCCGGGCGCGAAAGGCCAAACAGCGACAGGCACAGCTCGGTGCGCCCGGCACCCAGCAGGCCGACGATGGCGGTGATCTCGCCGCGTCTTAGCTGCAGGTTAATCTGCTGATACTGGTTGCGCCGCGAGAGGTTGCGCACTTCCAGCAGCGGGGTTTCGCTGCGGTCGGCCCGCTCCGGCAGGTGGTTGAAGCTGAAACGCTGGCCGGTCATCAGGAACGCCAGTTCATCACCGTCCAGTTCACTGGCGGCATAGGTGCCGACCAGCTTGCCGTCGCGGATCACGCTGATGCGGTCCGAAACCTCCATCACCTCATCCAGCTTATGGCTGACGAACACCACGCAGATCCCGGCGGCCTTTAGCTCACGCACCACGCGCAGCAGGCCATTAACCTCATGGCGCGTCAGTGAGGCGGTGGGCTCATCCATGATCACCAGGCTGGCATCGGCGGCCAGCGCCCGGCAGATCGCCACCAGCTGCCGGTCGGCGATCGACAGTTTTTCTACTTTGCGCGCCGGGTCGAGACTAACGCCGATACGCTGCATGGTCTCCAGCGCCAGCTGGCGCATGGCACGGCGATTCACCCAGAAGCTGCCGCCCGGCAGATAGCGGTGGACCGCGATGTTCTCCATCACCGATAAATTGGGAAACAGCGACAGATCCTGGTAGATCACCTGCACGCCGTAATACGCCGACAGGGCAGGGCTGAGCTGGTTAAAGCGCTTGCCGTCAACGCTGATATGCGAGCCTTTGTCGGGGTGATATACCCCGGAAATGACTTTGATCAGGGTACTTTTGCCACAGCCGTTTTGCCCGGCCAGGCAGTGTACTTCGCCGCGGTTCAGCGTCAGCGTGACGTTATCCAGCGCACGCACGCCGGGAAACGATTTGCTGATTTTTTCCAACGATATAAAAGGAGTTTGTGTGGCCATCATTCATCGCCCTGGAGTGGGTGAGGGCCGACAGTCGCCGGCCCGAAACAATCAAAAACCGAGGGATTTAGCGTTATCTTTGGTCACTTCCAGAATGCGGTTGAAGCGGATAACGTGATGCTGCATATCAACATCCGCTTTGCCCAGGCCGTCGATGGTCAGGTCAGGCGTCACCTGTTTGCCATCCAGCAGCTGATCCGCCAGGCTGACCAGGGCGAAACCGGCGTCTTTTGGATCCCACAGCAGGGCTTTTTTGATATCGCCACTCATCAGATAAGGCGCAGCCTGAGCTGGCATCGCGATACCCACCACGGCGATCTTGTTTTTCGCCCGTTTACTTTTCACCGCCTGTCCGGCACCGATTGGGCCAAGCGAGCCAAAACCGATGATGCCCTTGAGGTCAGGGTAGGTGCGCATCAGGTCGAGCGTAGTGGCATAGGATTTGTCGATGCTCTCCGCCACCGGCAGGCGCGCGGTCACTTCGTGCATTTCCGGGTATTTCTCTTTCTGGTATTTGATGGCCGCATCGGCCCAGGCATTGTGCAGCGGCACGGTCAGTGAGCCAACGTAAATGGCGTATCCGCCCTTGCCACCCATCGCGCTCGCCAGCTCATCCATATTCTTTTCGGCATATTTGGTGCTGTCGATGGTTTCAATATCCCACTGACCAATCTGCTGGTCCGGGGATTCATGGGTCAGCACGACGATGCCCTGGTCACGCGCTTTTTTCAGCACGGGCTCAAGGACTTTGGCGTCATTGGGCACCACGATGATTGCGTCGACTTTTTTGGCGATCAGGTCCTCAATCACCTTTACCTGCTGCGCCGGATCGGCCGTGGAGCCGCCAACCTGGTAAGCATTGACGTCGAGCTTTTTCGCCGCTTCGTCCACGCCCACCGCCATCCGGGTAAACCACGGAATGCCTGTGACTTTTGCCACGACGGCGATATCATGTTTTTCTGCTGCCAGCACGGGTGTTGCTAATAACATGCAGGCGGATACGACACATGCATTGAGTAACGCGAGGTTAAATTTCATAGCAGTACCTTGTTATCCAGATCGTTGTTTTCGTCAGGTATGAAGGTGGATTTCACCACCGGCTCACGATAGCAATAAGATTTTGGCGAAGAAGTGGGCAATGATAGAAAGTGTGATCGGTGACCTTTAAAGTTAAATTATGTAGTTAATTATGTTAATAGCTTGTTATTTTAGGCGTTATTGTAGGAAGTTTACTGAGATCTTATTGTTTCATAATTGTTAATTATTTTTCCTGTTATCATTTTGGTAACAATTACCTGCAGGGCGCATCCCGGCCTGAGTGAAAGTGGTACTCTAATCTCAAACAGCTGCTATTTTTGTCAGCGAAATGCGGCGCATATCGCGATTTTATGCCTGAGCCTGGTCTGGTTGTTTAGCTACCGCAGGTAATAAGGCACGTAACTGGGTTACATTCCAGCGCGGGCGGTTAATTGCGTTGACGATTTGAAACTATTTAGCCACTCTGGTTGCCTTTGAAAATAAAATTCCATAACCATCTGTGGCACAGACCGTGCCCCGGTTCTCTCAGGAGGAGTTAACGATGTCCAGCCGTATCGACCAACGCCCGGCGCAGGCCACGACTGCGCTGGCGCGCATCTCATTTGCCGTATTTCTCACCTACCTGACGGCGGGCCTCGCGCTGCCGGTGATCCCGCTTTATGTGCACCAGGTGCTGGGGCTGAACAACTTTCTGGTGGGCGTTGCGGTAGGCATCCAGTTTTTTGCCACGCTGCTAACGCGTGGCTATGCCGGAAGGCTGGCCGATCAGCGCGGGGCAAAACGCTCAACGCTACAGGGCATGCTGGCGCTGGCGCTGGTTGGGGTTGCCTATCTGCTGGCGGCACTGCTGCCGCTGCCGGTAATGGCTAAATTTGCCCTGCTGGTGGCCGGGCGCCTGCTGCTGGGCTTTGGTGAAAGCCAGCTGCTGACCGGCAATCTGACCTGGGGCATGGGGCTGGTGGGCGCGACGCGCGGCGGCCAGGTGATGTCGTGGAACGGCATGGCCATTTATGGCGCGCTGGCTGCAGGAGCACCGCTCGGGCTGCTGTTATACAGCCACGGCGGTTTTGCACTGCTGGGCATTGCCACTATTCTGCTGCCGCTGGCGGCGCTGCTGTTCAACCTTGGCGTGCGCACCGTAGCGGTACACGGTGGTGAGCGACCGTCACTGTGGAAAGTGGTTGGGCAGATTGCACAGCCGGGATCTGCGTTGGCACTTCAGGGGGCAGGCTTTGCGGTGATTGGCACCTTCACCTCGCTCTATTTCGCCGATCGCCAGTGGGGCAATGCCGGGTTTGCTTTAACCGCGTTTGGCGTAGCCTTTGTGCTGGTGCGCGTGCTGTTTGGCGGCCTGCCGGATCGGCTGGGTGGTACGCGCGTGGCGCTGATTTCATTGACGGTGGAAGCGCTTGGCCTGCTGCTGCTCGGCATGGCCCCGAACGGCTGGATAGCCCTGGCAGGGGCGGCTTTGACCGGCTGCGGCTGTTCGCTGGTGTTCCCGGCGCTGGGAGTTGAGGTGCTAAAACGGGTGGCGCCGCAGGTGCGTGGCACCGCGCTAGGCGGTTTTTCGGCGTTTCAGGATATCGCTTATGGCATCACCGGCCCGCTTACCGGGCTGCTGGCCACCGGTCTCGGCTACGGTTCGGTGTACATTGCCGGAGCGGTCTGCGCCGCGCTGGGTATTGCCGTCACCTTCAGCTTTGCCCGCGCGGGGTTGCCTGCGGCGTGAGTTGATTTTTGGCTGCGTGATAACCACCCGACCGCTGCCGCTCTAAGCGACTGCGGATGTTAAATGACTTTTGAATTTGTCGAAAACTGTGACGGAGTCTACACTTTTTGCGCGACTCACCGTTTAGCGCCTTTTTCACAATAAATGTGAGCGCCACAGACTTTTCTTCTTATTCAGGGATCATATGAACATAACCTCCCCAGACTCATCTGAAGCCGATGGGTCTTCGCGCGCGACGATTGTTAAACAGCGAATTTTCTTTGTGGTGCTGGTCGCCACAATGGGTGCGCTGGCCTTTGGTTACGACACCGGTATTATCTCCGGGGCTTTACCCTATATGTCCGCGCCTGCGGCACAGGGCGGGCTGGGCTTAAACTCGTTTACTGAAGGGCTGGTCGCCTCTTCACTGGTGTTTGGCGCCGCGCTCGGTTCCTTCCTCAGTGGTTTCTTCTCCGACAAGTTTGGCCGCCGCATCACGCTACGCAGCCTCGCCGTGCTGTTTGTTGCCGGCTCCCTCGGTACCGCTCTTGCACCGTCGATTTCGGTGATGGTGGCGATGCGTTTTCTGCTCGGTATCGCCGTTGGCGGCGGGTCGGCCACCGTGCCGGTGTTTATTGCTGAGATCGCCGGTCCGAAATTAAGGGCTCCACTGGTGAGCCGTAATGAGCTGATGATTGTCACCGGCCAGCTGGTGGCCTACGTTGCCAGCACGCTGCTCAGCTATCTGCTGCATGACGAACACCTGTGGCGCTATATGCTGGCCATCGCCATGATCCCCGGCCTGCTGCTGTTTATCGGCACCTTCTTTGTTCCGGCATCCCCGCACTGGATGGTGGCCGAAGGGCGACTGCAGGAGGCAAAAAACATCCTGAAGTACCTGCGTGAAACTCCGCGAGAGGTGCGTAAGGAGATGCGCGAGATGAAAAAGCAGGCGCGTAAGGCCGAGCGTGGGCCGGACGTAATGACCCTGATTAAGGAAAAATGGGTGCTGCGCCTGTTGATGATCGGCATCGGGCTGGGTTTCGTTATCCAGTTCACCGGGGTCAATGCCTTTATGTACTACACGCCGATTATCCTGAAGTCGACCGGGCTGGGAACCAGCGCCTCTATCGCCGCCACGATTGGCAACGGTGTGGTTTCCGTGATTGCCACCTTCGTGGGTATTTGGGCGGTTAGCCGCTTCCCACGCCGTAAGATGCTGATGACCGGGCTGTTCTTTGTTATCGCCGCTCAGCTGCTGTTAGGGCTGGTGATGACGCTGGTGCCAGCCGGTCTAACCCAAAGCTATCTGGCGCTGGCCTTTATTCTGATGTTCCTGTTCTTTATGCAGATGTGCATTTCACCCGTCTACTGGCTGCTGATGTCCGAACTGTTCCCGATGCAGCTGCGCGGGGCGCTGACGGGCACCGCGGTGTCATTACAGTGGATTTTTAATGCGCTGGTCGCTTTCTGCTTCCCGCCGCTGATGGCGTTTGCCGGCAGCAAAACTTTCTTTATTTTCGCCATCATTAACATCGGCTCACTGGCCTTTGTGGCGCTGATGCTGCCGGAGACAAGAGGCAAGAGCCTGGAGGAGATCGAGCAGATTATGCGCGACCGCTTTGGCGGCAAGCCGGTAGAGGAAGTGGCCTGAGAAGAAGAGCTGGCGCCGCGTTGGTGCCAGCCCTGATAAGGCGCTAAATCAGAACAGCATCCACAGCACCAGAACCAGCAGGATCAGCATGGCAAAGGCGGTAAACACCGGACGATTCGCCAGTGGCTGCAACATTGGCGGCAGCGTACCCCAGATTGGCGCTGCAATCGGTTTTGGATTCAGCTCGCTGTCGGCCAGCGGCTGTTCCTGCAAACGCTCTGCGCGGCGGCTGAACAGTAGATTGAGCAGGTCCTGTGCCTGAGTCGGGCTGAGCATCGTTTGTGGCGCAATGCTGAAGCGCTGCTGGCTGTAATCCTCCAGCATACGCTGCTCGCCCACATCCGGCGGCTGCTTCAGGGTGGCAATCAGCTGAGTCAGCGTCGGCGCGCTATGCTGGCTAAGCGTCTGGCTTGCCTGCAGATACTGGTTGAGCAGCGGGAAGGCGCGCGAGGGGATAGGATCACCGCTGTGCAGGTTCATCACCTTCAGTACGGAAGCCCACAGTTTGACCGGCTGCTCGCCGGTGGCGGCGGCAAGGCGCGAATCTGCTGGTTAAGCGTCTGATGCTCGGCTGGCAGCAGGCTGCGATCGCTGCTGCGCGTCTGCTGCGGCTGTGGGATCGCCATCTGCCCGTTCTGCAGCATGGTCAGCACCTGACGCAGCTGGTCAGGGTTGAGGGAGCTTAAGACCGTATGACCAAACTGCTGACGGATAAAGTCGCTCACCGCCTGGCGGTTATTTCCGGTGGGCAGCAGGTCGGTCAGCTGCTGTAACAGCTGGCGCGTGGCGTGGGTGTTTTGCACCTGTGACAAACGCGTATTGAGAAACTGTTCCGCCGGTGGAAAATGGCGCGCCAGCAGGCCAGCATCATTTTTTACTCCGACCTCATGGCGCAGGCCAGCCCACAGCTCGGGGGATTTCAGCGTGCTGAGCGACATGATCTTGACGATCAGGCGCTCCAGCGTGGTGCGCTGTGCGGGCGAAAGAGGTTGATCGCCAGGGCCGGGGCGCGATGTGCCCTTTTGGGCATCGATCGTCGGGCGATCGCCGGGAATCGGCGCACCAGGGCCACTCAAAGGTTGCATGGCGAAGTCCTTCAGTCAGAGTCATTATCCGGGGCGCGCCGGACCACAGAGGGTAATAGAGCATGATAACAATCCCGGCCGGGGATAGGTAGAGGAGTGGAGGGGAATCAGCCCGCATTACGACATTTTTTTGTCTTCTCCCTGTTTACAGATAGTCCACCGTCCATGTCAGCGTGGCTTCAGCGCTGCCGGGCGTGATAATCGAACCTGTCTGATAAAAACGAACCTGCATCGGCACGCTCACCATACTGTCAGAGAGTGGATAGCTGGCGATTTGCCATGACTGCCCGATATCAACGGGCGTGGCATTGCTGGCATGGACAATTTGCATTGCTACCCCGCTTGCCCCACCGTCCTGGTGATTTAACCTAATCAATCCTTTTGCTGATAGACCTTCAGGAGCGCGGCCATCGAGCCGCAGCATCACATTAAAACTACCCGAAACATCGCGCTCGCAAAGAAAATTAAGCGCAAAGGACTTACCGGTACTGGTCGAACCGATGTGGGAGCCTAATCCCTGTTCGGTCGAAATCCTCACTGGACCCAGCGAGACGTTAAACGAAGCCGGCCCCTGAATCCGGCAGCTGCGTGCAATAAACGTCAGGCCGGTCGTCGCATCCAGCATCAGATAACGGGCTGGTTTGCCCCCGGTATCGGACCCCAGTTCAAACAGGGGGATTCTCGCGCTGACAGGCTTTACCAGTTCGGGCCGCTCAGGTGTGGCGGCAGTTTTTACTATCTCCACCGCGACATTCAGTTCCAGCCGTTGCCAGGTGCGTGGCGGCATTCCCGCTGCGGCGTTGTGGTTATCAATCATCACTCCCGTAGCGACCCGGCTATGCGTATCGCTGCCGCGATCGCCATTGAGCGTGGTGAATAGCGTCAGGCCGTTGCCAAGGGTCAGGGGGCCCGTCAGGCGAGTAAACCATGCCATTTCCTCTGCGCTTTGCAGGGGATCGCTGATGCTGCACCAGGCGGTGATGTGATAGCTTTGGTTAAACACGCTGCGGCCAATAGGTAGCGAGGTGGAGAGTTTAAGGGCATTCTCTGCGGTAAAAATCACCACGGGAGAGGGCCCCGATCGCTCAGTACGGCAATGGAGTGAACCGGCACTGACAGCCTGACTAAGCAGGCACAGCAGGCAGATCATCAGGGATAAGAACAGGTTCATTATGAGGGTTCCTCAGGTTCCGGGTTGGCAGGGGAGATGAAATTGGGCAAAACCGTTGGGTGACGCGGACTTTTTGCTGAGCGACAGCTTCATCATGCAGATACTCCGCCCGGCGGACATCACCTCGAGGCGAGAGTCCCCCTCTGGCAGGCGAACGTAAATCATATCTCCCTGTGCAACCATGCCGAGATCCTGCCCCTGCGCATCGCGCACGCTGGCACCAAAGGGCAGACTCTGGCCCGCAGGCAGCGCCACGTGGATCAGCACCGCGCGGCCAACGCGGGTAGCGAAATCCACTTTCACCAGCGCGCCGGAGTGGGGCACCGTCTGACTGAGCGTGCTCTTTAACTCCACATCCTGCGGTAGCCCCTGCGGGTTAAGAGCGATCTCATTCTGACGGTAGGCAACAAGATAGGGCACCAGGGCGTGGCCCTGAGCATTAAGCTGTAGTCCGGAATGACCTTCCACATAAGCTCCTGAAGCGCCGGGCGCGCTGACCAATGCCATGGTTTTGCTGTACCAGGGGCTGGCAACGATGCCCTCTGAAACCACCGCCCCCGCACCATTCATTCCTGCCGACCAGGCGTCGCTATGGCTGCCCCTCTCATAGCTGCCCTGCAGGGTAGTGACCGGCGTATGCCAGCTAGCAGCCGCACTGGCGCTGCTGTGCTGCTGGCGGTCGTGGCTGGCGCCCAGGGTGTATTCGAGCTGCTGACCCTCCCCTAGTGAACTGTTGATATTCGCCAGGCTGGCCAGCCCGTCATTGCTGTAGTTGACGTTCACATTCAGGCTGGTGTGGCGGCTGCCGGAGCCGAGCGGTACTGACAGGCCAAGGGTGTACTGCGTCTCTTCTCCCTGGCGCGAGTGAACACGGTTGACCGACAATGACCCGTTCACTGAGCCAAAGTTGTTGCTGTAACCGGCCTGGAGCTGATTATTATTACCGCTACCCTGCCAGTAACTTTGCCTGATTGCACTGAGGTACAGCTGCCCCCACCCCTCATGGAATCCCTGCGACAGGCTAACGGAGATGCGGCTGCGCGGGGTGGCATAAGCAGAGAGGGTCTCATTGGGATGAGCGCGCCGGGCATCCTCACCCCAGCGCACCGCATTATTCAGGCTCAGGTATCCAGACGAAGAGACGCGCCACGCGGCCACTGAAACCGTGCTGTTGCTGGCGTTAAAGAGTTTGCTCCACGTTAGCCGGTAGCTTTGCCCCTGGCGATGCTGACGCTGACTGGCTGCATGGGTTTGGGTTGCATCCAGCGCGATGGCACCGTATGGCGTGCCCAGCGCGCCCCCCAGCAGCAGCGCATGATAATAACGGGTGCTCAGCAGACCACCATAGCCCGTGAGGTGGTTACTGATACCGCGCTGCAGCGTAGCCTGAGCCACTTTTCACTGCGTGACAAATTGATGTTACGCAAGGTGCCTGCGGTCAGGCTGTAAAGCATCATCCCTGGCCTGACCAGCTGTGCTATGGCGGCATAAGGAACCGTAAACTGATTTTCCCGGCCATCAGATTCTCGCACGGTAACGCTAATATCGCCGCCGTAGCCGGTGGGGTAGAGGTCATCAATACTGAAGGGGCCGGGGGGAACGGTGGTTTCGTACAGCAGGCTATTATTTTGCCGTACCGTGACATGGGCATTAGTCTGCGCGACGCCACGTATTATCGGAGCATACCCGCGCTGTGAATCTGGCAACATATTATCATCGCTGGCAAGCATAATGCCGCGAAATGAAAAACTATCAAAAAGATTACCGCTGGTATCGGCATCACCCAGGGTCACGCGAGCTTTTAGCGGGGCAATATCATGCTCAACATAGTTGCGCTGGCTGCGATAATGTTTTCCACTATTCTGCTGCCAGTTGAGAGATCCGCGATGCCGGAGCATAAATCCGTGCAGATTGATGCCAATGTTGTCACCATTATAGAATGACTTAAAATCACCCTCTTTTTGACTGGATTGATAATAATTAGCATCATAGCTGAACAAAAGTGCATTAATACCCCTGTCCCATAATGAGGGATCAATATCATTGGATGTTCGCCGACTCAGCGCTGCCTGCGGGATAGAAATAATGAGCTGCTGAGTGGCGATATCGATGTGAGCTTGAGCTGCCGGAACTAACTGCTCAATAGTCTGACAGCTGCTGTGCCGGTCGGATTTTTTAAAATGATAGTCACTAAGATACTCTGATTTGATGTGAAGCTTTTCAACTAACTCTGGTGAAAGACAGATGGTTGAATTTTTCTCAATTTTCTTGACCACAACCTGAGACATACTGATTTTTCTTTCATTCAGGATGACACCGAGAAGATAGTTGCCCGGCTGTAATGGGGTAGAGTGATTGAACACGGATAAATCCAGCGGAGTATCGGAGCTGGTATGCAGGAAATGCGGATCGAAAATAGCTTCATCACCTGTCGCAGCACGGCTGATATTTTGGCCTATTTCAGAGGTGGTGAAACTGAGAAATAGAAAAATGAAAAATTTATTATTGGATTTTCTGCGCGTGGGGTAGGGGGCGACAGGAATTAAAGTGAAATTGTTTCGTTGCATTTTAACCCTCCGTCATGTTGATCTGGTTTTACATCGGTGCATTTTGGTTTTTCAGGACGATAAGGGTGCCGAAGTCGTTCACTACCTCATAGGTTAATTTCGAGTAATCGGGGCGGTCTAAGATTGAGTTAAATGCTATTTCTCCTGTGCTAAAGGGTGGGATCATCTCCCCGTTAAGACTTTTTATTTTTCTGTCTCTATTCTCCAGGGTGACGCTGGCAATATTAATAAAATAGGGGGTTGGGTTTTTTACCGGCATTATTTTAGGTGAAGTGCTTTCAGGATAACCCCAGATCAACCTAGCGTAAGAATTTCGCGCTCCTGCCATATCCAGCCCGGGAGGGCGAAAAAATATTTTTATTCGACTGCGTATCGCCATCTTTAAAACGTTCTCACCTTTTAGATTAAGATCTTTGGGGGGGATATCCAGAACGTTAAGCCAGTATATGGACTCCCGGTCCTGCGGCTGGGCAATCCCTGTCCATGTTAGCCTCAGCGTTTGCCCTGCATGAGGCTCAATGCGGAAAACCGGCGGCATCAAAACGAAAGGAACTGAAATATTGCTGATTTTTTCGTCGGGATCGCCGATATCAAGCCACGCCTGGACCAATGCAGGCTGGTCGCCATCATTACTGAGTTGAATGCTGACTTCTTGCTGATCCTGCGGGTAGATAACGCGAGTACCATGAATAATGACATTAGCAAAGGCCAGCCACGGTATCATGGCCGTCAAAGTGCATAGTGAAAAATGATGCCGCTTTATTCTTTCTAAAAGGAACATAGATAATGCTCTGAATTCAATAAACAAGAGTGCAAGGACATTGTCCTTGCACCATGGCTACATATTAGAAATAGCTTAATGAGTAGTTAACCAGAGTATCCACCTCACCTGCAGTGACTGCATCTGTGGCATAATATCGGGCGAAATAATTGAGGGTGGCCATATCATCTTTAATCGTGAATGCCGGGCTATTGGATTGAGATCCGTCAGCCAGATTGATGGGCTGGTGTGAGCTGTCAAGTAACTGCACCTGGACGTTACCGGCCGAGCCGTTAATGTTTTTCAGGTTACCTGTGGTATTATCGGTTGCGGCACTTTCGAACAACGCCCGAACATTCTGACTGGCATTTTGACAGTTGGTTAAATTCATATTGACAGGTTTTTCACCTGCTACCTCGCCCTGTTTGGAGAGTGCGCTTATTGAAATGGGATCAAACCTGACCGTTGTGCTTTTATTGCCACCGTTGACGCTGACGTTGCAAGTGGTGTTGGTAATGGTTCCGTTAAATGTAATGGTGCCATCATAAGCGCTGGCAGAGAAAACGGGCAGCGCAATTGTGGCAGTCAATGAAGTAATAAGTAATATTTTTTTCATTTCTACTTCCTTTTGAACGAAAAGTAATTTTTGATAACGCAAGGCATTAATCACTCAAAATATGGGTTAATGTTTTTCCTGCGGTCCATGAATCCCTTAACGGCATTGAATGCGGATAATAATGATTCAGAACGAGGTTCGCTGGTGTATAAAAAGCAACTGCAATTATGCCGCCCGTTGCATAGCGATTTTTATAATCAGAGGTAATGAAGGGATGTGGTATGGCGTACCCGCGAAGAACGACGAGTTCTTCTCATCCATGAGTCATTAAATAACATTTTTATCCTCCCGTCTCGCCAGGGAATTATCTCTTATTAAATTCTGTGGTGATAACTCTAGGTGCATTCTTAGGTGTAGTATTAGATCTCTAGATTAAATCGTAAATAGCAAATCAGCCATAATAATACTTTATGGCCGTGAGTTTTTTTATGTGATTTTATTGGAGTTAATTGAGGTGTTGAGCGGGGGAATAAATACGGTGTTAGAATGATCTTAATCGGCCACTATACTCATGTGGCCGGTAAGTTTCCTAATCTTAAATTATTTGAGTTTATCTGCTCTATTTGCAGTCAGTGGAATACGCAGGCGCTGGGCGAGAGCAACGCCTAAAATCGCGATCCCACCGCCGATATAGTGATAGGCATGCAGCTGCTCATGCAGGAACAGTACGGCAATAATTGCGGTAAAAATCGGCACCAGATTCATAAAGATGCTGGTGGTGCTGGCTCCGAGTCGTGCCACGCCCTGGATCCACAAAAACGGTGCAATGACCGAAGCAGGAATGCCGGCAAACAGTACCAGCGGAATATTGTGCGCATTGAGCGAGACCTCCGGCGCCATTAGAAAACCCGGCGTCAGGAGTAGCACGCCAAAGAAGATTTGTACCCACAGGCTCTGCCAGTTGGGCAGTGGCAGCGCCCAGCGTTTGGTCAGCACGCCGTACAGCGCGTAAGAACCTGATGCGGCGAACATCATCAGCTCACCTTTACCCAGCCCCTGCGACAGCAGCTGCGCAGGGTTACCCTGGCTGACCAGCCACACCAGCCCGCAAAAGGAGAGCAGGCTGCCGAGCAGAATACCGACGGTCGGAGCCAGGCGCAGCAGCAGCAGGCTTAACAGCACCGTCAGCAGCGGGATCAGCGCATTGAGGATCCCCATAAACAGCGCGCTGACGCTGTGAGCGGCATAATAGGCCAGGCTCTGATACAGCACCATGCCGAGTAACCCGAGCACCAGTAACTTCCAGCCATTTTGTTTCACCTGCTGACGATGGCGCCAGACGCCGGGCAGGGCAAACGGTGCCAGCACCAGCAGGGCCAGCAGCCAGCGGTAGAAGGAGATGGCGGCGGGATCGATTGCCGTGGCAGACATCTTGCTGACCACGGCGTTGATCGACCAGATCAGCACCGCAAACAGGGGAAACAGAAAATTCATCGGGGTTCTCTTATGTTCAGGGAAAGCGCAGCAGTGTAATCTTGTCGGTTTTGAAACAGATAATCATAATCAGACAAAAGTATGACGCAATCGGACAAGATGATTCGGCAGTTAACCTACAGCGCACCGGCGGATGCTGAAGCGCTGCGGTTGTTTTTCCGCTATGAACAGGCCAATGCGCGTACCGAATATCTGCCGCATCAGCACCGCTGGGGCCAGGTGATTTTCGTCAAGTGTAATGTGCTGGAGATGCAGGTGGAGGGCGAGCGTCTGCTGACGCCACCCGATCTGCCGATCTGGATCCCCCCTTTGCAGCAGCATGCCAGCTATAACCACAAGCAGGCGCATTTTCGCACGCTGAATATCGCCGCAGAGGATTGCGCGTCGCTGCCGCCGCGTGCCTGCCTGCTGCGCGTCAGTTCAGTGGTACATGCCATTATCGATGCGTGTGCTGCTCGCCAGCTGCTGGTGCCGGAAAGTGCAGAAGATCGTCGGCTGTGCGCGGTGCTGCTCGACCAGCTGCGGCAGGCGGAAAGCCAGCAGAGTTATCTGCCCTCTACCCAGGATAAAGCGCTGGCGCCGGTATTGCAGGCGCTGGAGCGTAACCCGGCGGACAACACCACGCTGGCACAGTGGGCGCAGCGGGTTTACACCACGGAGCGCACCCTGTCGCGGCGCTGCCAGGCGCTGCTTGGCATGTCATTCAGTGAATGGCGTCAGCGGCTGCGTTTTTTGCACGCTATTTCGCTGCTGGAGCAGGGTAAAAGCGTGCAGGAGGTAGCGCTGGACCTGGGGTACAGCTCGGCGTCAGCGCTGATTGTGATGTTTCAGCAGCAGTCGGGCACCACCCCGGAACGTTATCGTAATCGTGCCTGAAGTTAGCGGGCGCGGTAAGCCGCGCCCTTCACCAGTCTGAGGATGCCTCCCGGCTGTGCTTGTGGCAGAATAATGCCCCTCACCCAGCCGACTGGAATCAGACTGTGAAAATCCTCGTTGATGAAAATATGCCGTACGCCCGCGAACTGTTTAGCCGCACCGGTGATGTGGTTGCCGTGCCGGGTCGCCCCATCCCGCAGGCCGAACTGGACGATGCGGACGGTTTGATGGTGCGTTCGGTAACCAAAGTGAATGCTGAACTACTGAAGGGTAAGCCGGTGAAGTTTGTTGGCACCGCCACGGCGGGCACCGACCATATGACGAAGAGTTCCTGGGCGAGCAGGGCATCGCGTTCTCCGCCGCGCCCGGCTGTAATGCCATCGCCGTGGTTGAATATGTCTTCTCCGCACTGCTGCTGCTGGCCGAGCGTGATGGTTTCCAGCTGGCGGACCGCACCGTGGGTATCGTCGGCGTGGGCAATGTCGGTGGTCGCTTGCAGGCGCGGCTGGCAGCGCTGGGCATTCGTACGCTGCTGTGCGATCCACCGCGGGCCGATCGCGGTGATGAAGGTGATTTCCTTGCGCTCTCTGAGCTGGTAGAGCAGGCCGATATCCTGACCTTCCATACTCCGCTGTTCAAGCAGGGGCCCTATCAGACCCTGCATATGGCCGATGAAGCCCTGCTGCTGGCGCTGAAGCCGAATACTATTTTGATCAACGCCTGCCGTGGCCCGGTAGTAGATAACGCGGCGCTGCTGAAAGTGCTGGGGCAGCGCGACGACCTGAGCGTGGTGCTCGACGTCTGGGAGCCGGAGCCGGAACTGTCGCTGCCGCTGCTGGATAAGGTGGATATCGCCACCGCCCACATTGCCGGGTATACGCTGGAAGGCAAAGCGCGCGGCACCACGCAGGTATTTGAAGCCTGGACGCAGTTTATCGGCCAGCCGCAGCAGGTGGCGCTGGATACGCTGCTGCCGGCGCCGGAATTTGGCCGCATCACGCTACATGGCCCGCTCGATCAGGCAACGCTAAAACGTCTGGTGCATCTGGTGTATGATGTGCGCCGCGATGACGCACCGCTGCGCCACGTCGCGGCGATAGCCGGTGAATTCGACCTTCTGCGTAAGAATTATCAGGAGCGCCGCGAATGGTCTTCACTGCAGGTTGAGTGTGATAACGCCGAGGCCGCAGCGCTGCTCAACAGGCTGGGCTTCAACGCCTTTAGCCATTAAGTCTTTATTAATTCATCTCATTTAAAATCTCGGTTTCATGAAGGGATTTTTCTGAATCTTAAGGCGATGAAGTCATCGTCTTCTACTTTTGTGTCATTGTCTGGAGTAAACCAACATGTCTGACGGCTGGAATATCGCGCTTTTAGGTGCGACAGGCGCAGTAGGGGCAGCTTTACTGGAATTGCTGGCGGAACGCCAGTTCCCGGTTGGTGAGTTATACGCGCTGGCAAGCGAGCGTAGCGCGGGTGAAGTACTGCGCTATGAAGGCAAATCGGTCCAGGTCACCGATGCGGCTGACTTCGACTGGTCACAGGCGCAGCTGGCCTTCTTTGTCGCCGGGCGTGACGCCTCGGCACGTTACGCGGAAGATGCGGCCAACGCCGGCTGCCTGGTGATCGACAGCAGCGACCTGTTCGCGCTGGAGCCGGACGTTCCGCTGGTGGTGCCTGACGTCAATCCCCAGGTGCTGGGCGACTATCGCAACCGCAACATTATCAGCGTGGCCGATGCATTAACCAGCCAGCTGCTGTGCGCCATCAAACCGCTGGTGGATAACGCCGGTCTCGGGCGTTTGCAGGTGACCAACCTGCTGGCCGCCTCTTCACACGGCAAAGCGGCGGTGGATTCGCTGGCCGGTGAAAGTGCGCGTCTGCTGAACGGTTTGCCGGCTGAAGAGGGATATTTCGGCCGCCAGCTGGCGTTCAACATGCTGCCGCTGGTCGCTGATGCGGAAGGCAGCGTCGCGCAGGAGCGCCGCCTGGTGGATCAGGTGCGTAAAGTGCTGCAGGACGACGGTTTGCCTATCGCGGTCAGCACCGTGCAGGCGCCGGTGTTCTACGGTAACGCGCAGATTGTGCATATTGAAAACCTGCGTCCGGTCTCGGCCGAAGAGGCGCGTGAAGCGCTGCAGCAGGCGGAAGATATCAACCTGACCGATGAAGATGACTTCCCGACTCAGGTCGGTGATGCCTCCGGCAGCGCGCATCTCAGCATTGGCTGCGTGCGCAACGATTACGGTATCGCCGAGCTGTTACAGTTCTGGTCGGTGGCCGATAACGTACGCTTTGGCGGCGCGCTGATGGCGATCAAAACCGCTGAAAAACTGGTGCAGGAGTATCTGTACTGATGTCCGACAGCACTGTGCCACAGCCGCTGACCAAGCTGGCGCTGGGCATTGAATATGACGGCAGCCGTTATTACGGCTGGCAAAAACAGAACGAAGTTCGCAGCGTGCAGGAAAAACTGGAAAAGGCGCTAACGAAAGTGGCCGATCATCCGGTGGTGGTGTTCTGCGCCGGGCGCACCGATGCCGGGGTCCACGGCACCGGACAGGTGGTGCATTTCGAGACCAGCGCGCAGCGTAAAGATGCCGCATGGACGCTGGGCGCTAACGCCAACTTACCGGCGGATATTGCGGTGCGTTGGGTTAAAACGGTGGCGGACGATTTTCACGCCCGCTTCAGCGCCACGGCGCGCCGTTACCGCTATGTGATCTACAACCAGCGGCTGCGCCCGGCGATCCTGTCGGGGGGCGTTACGCACTTCTACCATCCGCTGGATGTGGAAAAGATGCAGCGTGCCGGACAGTGCCTGCTGGGCGAGAACGACTTCACCTCGTTCCGCGCCGTGCAGTGCCAGTCGCGCACGCCAATGCGCTACGTGATGCACCTCAACGTCAGCCGCTTTGGCGCTTACGTGGTGGTGGATATTAAAGCTAACGCCTTTGTGCACCATATGGTGCGCAATATCGTGGGCAGCCTGATGGAAATTGGCTGCGGGAATCAGCCCGAAGGCTGGATGGCTGAGCTACTGGCGGCGAAAGACCGAACGCTGGCAGCAGCAACCGCGCGTGCCGAGGGTCTTTATCTGGTCGCCGTGGATTATCCCGCACGCTTTGAATTACCCCGTCCACCGATGGGACCACTGTTCCTCGGGGATTAACCCTGGCCTGGAGTATTAAAGGAAGCCTGTATGGAATTGATTCGTTTTGTTGTCGACTTCATTCTGCATATCGACGTCCACCTTGCGGAACTGGTGGCACAGTATGGTATCTGGATTTACGCCATTCTGTTCCTGATCCTGTTCTGCGAAACCGGGCTGGTGGTGACACCGTTCCTGCCGGGGGATTCCCTGCTGTTTGTTGCCGGTGCGCTGGCCGCACTGCCGGGCAATGACCTGAACGTGCACACCATGGTGGCGCTGATGGTGGTGGCGGCGATCCTCGGCGATGCGGTTAACTACACCATTGGCAGATTGTTTGGCGATAAGCTGTTCAGCAACCCGAACTCAAAAATCTTCCGTCGCAGCTATCTCAATAAAACCCATGAATTTTACGAGCGCCACGGCGGTAAAACGATTATTCTGGCGCGCTTCGTGCCGATCGTTCGTACTTTCGCGCCATTCGTGGCTGGAATGGGCAAAATGTCCTATCGTCATTTTGCGCTGTACAACGTCGCGGGCGGGCTACTGTGGGTGCTGCTGTTTACCTATGCGGGTTACTTCTTCGGAAACCTGCCTGCGGTGCAGGAGAACCTTAAGTTATTGATTGTGGCGATTATCCTGCTGTCCATTATGCCGGGTGTTATCGAAGTATGGCGTCATCGCCGTGCGGCACGTCAGCAAAAACAGTAATATGAGAGATCATCAGACTGTCACCCCCTTACCAGATTTTTATCCACAGTGACGGGCGGTTATGGTTTAATGAGCGACAATTTATGGTTTGCGTTGCCGCCCGGCGTGGCAACGTAGAAAAGAAAAACTGGCACTTCCCAAGAGAAGGCCAGGTTCAAACAGAAAGGTCATCAATGAGCTGGATTGAACGAATTCTCAACAAGAGCACAACTGCCCCATCGCGTAAAGCAAGCATTCCTGAAGGGGTTTGGACCAAGTGTGATAGCTGCGGGCAGGTTCTTTACCGTGCCGAGCTGGAGCGCAATCTCGAAGTCTGCCCGAAATGCGACCACCACATGCGTATGCACGGTCGCGACCGTCTGCACAGTGTGCTGGATGAAGGTTCAATGACTGAACTGGGCAGCGAGCTGGAACCGAAAGATCTGCTCAAGTTCAAGGATTCAAAAAAATACAAAGATCGCTTAGTCGCTGCTCAGAAAGAGACCGACGAAAAAGACGCGCTGATCGTGATGAAAGGCACCCTGCACGGGATGCCGGTTGTTGCTGCGGCGTTTGAGTTCTCCTTTATGGGCGGCTCAATGGGTTCCGTGGTCGGCGCGCGCTTTGTGCGTGCCGTTGAGCAGGCGCTGGAAGATGGTTGCCCGATGATCTGCTTCTCGGCCTCAGGCGGTGCGCGTATGCAGGAAGCGCTGATGTCGCTGATGCAGATGGCGAAAACCAGTGCAGCCCTGGCGAAGATGCAGGAGCGTGGTTTGCCCTATATCTCCGTGCTGACTGACCCGACCATGGGCGGGGTTTCTGCCAGCTTCGCGATGCTGGGCGACCTCAACATCGCTGAACCAAAAGCGCTGATCGGCTTTGCCGGCCCACGCGTGATTGAGCAGACCGTGCGTGAAAAACTGCCGCCGGGCTTCCAGCGCAGTGAGTTCCTGATCGAGAAGGGTGCGATCGACATGATCGTGCGCCGTCCGGTGATGCGCTTCAAGCTGGCCTGCTTGCTGGCTAAGTTCATGAATCTGCCTGCACCGCAGGAAGAAGAGATCGCTGAAGCTGCTGCTGTTCCACAGAGCCCCGAGGCCTGATCGATGATGAGAAAGGGACCACGGGTCCCTTTCACCAATGAACCGTAACTTTGTGAACGGGACACATGGATAATCTTCCTCAAGCCACGTCGCCTCTTGCCACGTGGCTTTATTATCTTGAGCACTTACACTCTCAGGCTATCGAACTTGGGCTGGATCGTGTCCAGCGCGTTGCCACCTCACTCGACCTGCTCAAACCTGCCCCCATGGTCTTCACCGTTGCCGGAACGAATGGCAAAGGCACCACCTGCCGAACTCTGGAAACTGTGCTGATGGCCGCAGGCTTTCGCGTGGGCGTATACAGCTCCCCGCACCTGGTGCGCTACACCGAACGCGTGCGCATTCAGGGGGCAGAACTGGCCGAGTCGGCACACACCGCTTCGTTTGCGGCAATTGAAGCCGGGCGTGGCGCAACCTCGTTAACCTATTTTGAATACGGCACCCTGTCGGCGCTGTGGCTGTTTAAGCAGGCGCAGCTGGACGTCGCGATCCTCGAAGTTGGCCTCGGCGGGCGCCTTGACGCCACTAACATCGTGGATGCTGATGTCGCCGTGATAACCAGCATTGCGCTGGATCATACCGACTGGCTGGGGCCGGACCGTGAAAGCATTGGCCGCGAAAAAGCGGGCGTGTTCCGCGGCGGCAAACCGGCCATTGTCGGTGAACCGGATATGCCGCATACCATTGCAGATGTGGCGACGGAGAAGGGCGCACTGCTGAGCCAGCGCGATCGTGACTGGTCATATCAGGCAAGCGCACAAGGCTGGTCTTTCCAGGATGCTCAGGGCCGCGTCGACCAGTTACCGCTGCCGCAGGTGCCGTTGCCCAATGCCGCCACCGCGCTGGCCGCGCTGCGTGCCTCCGGGCTGAAGGTCGATGAAACGGTGATCCGCACGCATCTGCATCA
Source organism: Avena atlantica (assembly GCA_910589765.1). Taxonomy (NCBI): domain Eukaryota; kingdom Viridiplantae; phylum Streptophyta; class Magnoliopsida; order Poales; family Poaceae; genus Avena; species Avena atlantica. The sequence continues at coordinate 684,327 of CAJUWN010001575.1, read as the reverse complement.
GGCCATTTTGCCGGGCCGTTTTCAGACGGTGGCAGAGTCACCGCGGGTGATCCTCGATGTGGCGCATAATCCCCATGCGGCGGCCTATCTGGCTGGCCGACTGGCAGAATTAGCGCACGTCGGGAAGGTCCATGCGGTGGTAGGTATGCTGCACGACAAAGATATTGCCGGTACGCTGGCCTGCCTCCGTCCCCAGGTTGATGCCTGGTACTGTGCGCCGCTTGACGGCCCGCGCGGTGCCAGCGCAGAGCAGCTGATGGCGTATCTGGAGGGCGCGCAGGCCTTCAGTTCGGTGACGGCGGCGTATCAGCAGGCGCTGCAGCAGGCAGCAGAACAGGATATTGTGCTGGTGTGTGGTTCATTCCACACCGTAGCGCAGGTCATGGAAACGATGGAAACGGAGAACGGCAGTGGCCAGTAAGTTTCAGAACCGTTTAGTCGGAACCATCATCATTGTCGCGCTGGGTGTGATCGTGCTGCCCGGCGTGCTCGATGGTAAGAAAAAACATTACAAAGAAGAGTTTGCCGCAATCCCGCTGGTGCCGAAACCGGAAGATCAGCAGGAAACGGATCTCGTACCGCCTGTCACGCAGTCGTTGCCCGCTCAGCCGCCGCAAGGCGCAGCGGCCACGGCACCGGGCAGCAGTGAAAATACCTCACAGGCGGACAGTGGTTCCACCGTGCCGCAGTCGCGCAATCAGCCGACTGTCGTTACGCCGCCGCCGGTGCAGCAGCAGCCGCCGAAAGTGGTGGAGAAACCGCTGGCGAAACCGAAGCCGGTAGAGAAACCGGTAGAAAAACCGGTTGAGAAAGCGAAGCCGGTTGAGAAGCCGAAAGCGGTAGAAAAACCGGTCGAGAAGCCAGTTGAGAAAACGCAGCCGAAAGAAGAAGCACCGGCAGCGGAAGCCGCACCAGGCGGTCAGGCCTATGTTGTTCAGCTCGGCGCGCTGAAAAATGCCGCTAAGGTGAATGAGATTGTCGCCCAGCTACGTCTGTCGGGCTATCGCGCCTTTACCGTGCCTTCAACGCCGGTGCAGGGGCAGATCACCCGGATTTACGTCGGCCCGGATGCCTCCAAGGCGAAAATGCAGGCGTCAGTCAGCCAGCTGCAAAGCATCTCCGGCCTCGGCGGGGTGGTGAAGCCTTACAGCGCCAGATAGTGTTGTTGACCCGTGCGCAGCAATGGCACGGGCTATGATTGCGATAGCTTTTATCGTCTCACGCCCGGAACGGCAGCACTGTCGTTCCGGGCGTACTACGTGATGATACTGGCAAATCAAGGTATTGCGTTGCGGCGTGCTGACGGCCGAAATCGTGGCCCGTCTGTAGATTTTTTCCACGTCGGCGATTATTTAAATCGACGTGGGAAAACCCTACGCAAACGTTTTCTTTTTCTGTTAGAATTCGCCCCGAACGAGCTGGATGGCTGGATTCAGGGGCATTGTCACTGGAAGAGTTCATGGTCTGGATAGATTACGTCATTATTGCGGTTGTTGGTTTTTCGGCTCTTGTCAGCCTGATCCGTGGGTTTGTTCGGGAAGCTCTTTCTCTCGTCACCTGGGGTTGCGCATTTTTTGTCGCCAGTCATTACTACGCCTTCCTTGCCGTCTGGTTTACAGGATTTGAAGACGAACTGGTTCGAAATGGAATCGCCATTGCGGTGTTGTTTATTGCCACGCTGATTGTCGGGGCAATCGTCAACTATGTGATCGGGTCGCTGGTTGAAAAAACCGGCCTGTCGGGTACCGACAGAGTACTGGGAGTCTGTTTCGGGGCATTACGTGGTGTGCTGATTGTTTCAGCGATGCTGTTCTTCCTTGATACTTTCACCGGTTTTTCCAAAAGCCCGGACTGGCAGCAGTCTCAGCTTATTCCCCAGTTCAGTTACATCATCAGGTGGTTTTTTGATTACCTGAAAAGCACGTCGAGTTTTTTGCCCCAGTAATCGCACTGGGGTTGCGGCTTATGAGGAAATGTCACTATGTGCGGTATTGTCGGGATCGCCGGATTCATGCCGGTCAACCAGTCGATTTATGATGCGTTAACGGTGCTTCAGCACCGTGGGCAGGATGCCGCCGGCATCGTTACCATTGATGCATTGAATTGCTTCCGTCTGCGTAAAGCAAACGGCCTGGTCAGCGATGTATTTGAAGCCCGCCACATGCAGCGTATGCAGGGCAATATGGGTATCGGCCACGTGCGCTACCCAACGGCAGGAAGCTCCAGTGCTTCTGAAGCCCAGCCTTTCTATGTGAACTCCCCTTACGGTATTACCCTTGCCCACAACGGCAACCTGACCAACGCCCACGAGCTGCGCAAGGCGCTGTTCGAAAGTGGCCGCCGTCATGTGAATACCACGTCGGATTCCGAAATCCTGCTGAACATCTTTGCGCAGGAAGTGGACCGCTTTCAGCACTACCCGCTGGAAGCCGAAAACATCTTCTCCGCCATTGCTGCCGTTCACCAGAAGGTGCGCGGGGCTTATGCCTGTGTGGCGATGATCATTGGTCATGGCCTGGTGGCATTCCGTGACCCGAACGGCATCCGCCCGCTGGTTATCGGTAAACGCGGCATGGCCGACGGCCGCACCGAGTATATGGTCGCTTCCGAAAGCGTGGCGCTGGATACTTTAGGCTTTGAGTTCCTGCGCGATGTGGCACCTGGCGAAGCGGTGTACGTCACCGAAAAAGGTCAGCTGTTCACCCGCCAGTGCGCGGAGAACCCGAAATACAATCCGTGCCTGTTCGAGTATGTCTACTTTGCGCGCCCGGACTCTTTCCTTGATAAGATCTCCGTGTACAGCGCCCGCGTGCGCATGGGTACCAAGCTGGGGGCGAAAATCGCCCGCGAGTGGGAAGATCTCGACATCGATGTGGTTATCCCCATTCCGGAAACCTCCTGCGATATCGCGCTGGAGATGGCGCGTATTCTCGATAAGCCCTACCGTCAGGGTTTTGTGAAAAACCGCTACGTAGGCCGTACCTTTATCATGCCGGGCCAGCACCTGCGCCGCAGTGCGGTTCGCCGCAAGCTGAACGCTAACCGTGCTGAGTTCCGCGGTAAAAACGTGCTGCTGGTGGATGACTCCATCGTGCGCGGCACCACCTGTGAGCAGATCATCGAGATGGCGCGTGAAGCCGGGGCGAAAAAAGTTTACCTCGCCTCTGCGGCCCCGGAAATTCGCTTCCCGAACGTTTACGGTATCGATATGCCGAGCGCCACTGAGCTGATTGCTCACGGACGTGAAGTGGAAGAGATCCGCCAGCTGATTGGTGCTGATGCGCTGATCTTCCAGGATCTGAGCGACCTGATCGAAGCGGTGCGTGAAGAGAACCCCGATATTGCCCAGTTTGAATGCTCGGTATTTGACGGTATCTACGTGACCAAAGACGTCGATCAGCAATACCTGGAGTATCTGCAGTCGCTGCGTAATGACGATGCGAAGGCGATGCAGCGTCAGAACGAAGTTGAGAACCTGGAAATGCATAACGAAGGCTAAGCCCGGGTAAATACGCTAAGATGGGCCGAAGTGATTCCGGCCCATTTTTTTTAAGGATTTTATGAAGCGACTCATTATTGGTATCTCTGGCGCCAGCGGGGTGATTTATGGCATCCGCACGCTGCAAATTTTGCAGCAGGTGAGCGGGGTAGAGACCCATCTGATAATGAGCCAGGCCGCGCGTCAGACGCTGGCGCTGGAGAGTGATTACACCGTGCGCGAGGTTCAGGCGCTGGCCGATGTGGTGCATGACGTGCGTGATATCGCCGCCAGTATCTCTTCCGGCTCATACAAAACCGATGGCATGGCTATTCTGCCGTGCTCAATGAAAACCCTTTCCGGGATCGTTCACAGCTATAGCGACGGCCTGCTAACGCGCGCGGCGGATGTGGTGCTGAAAGAGCGTCGCCGTCTGGTGCTGTGCGTGCGCGAGACCCCGCTGCATCTCGGCCATTTGCGCATGATGACCACGGCCGCTGAACTGGGGGCGATTATTATGCCGCCGGTGCCGGCTTTTTATCATCGTCCGCAGAGCGTGATGGACATCGTTGACCAGACGGTAAACCGCGTTCTCGACCAGTTTGATATCGAGTTGGACAACGATCTGTTTACGCGCTGGCAAGGTGCATAGCGCCAACGGGCTGCACTGATTAAGTGCAAATGTTGGTGCTGAATCGCTTTTCGTGCAAGTTGTGCACCAATATGAAACATAGTTGCTTCCTGCCGCTCACAAACCTGCTATACATTTTCCTGCAAACTGAGTAATCGCGGTGCTTTTACCTTGCGTAATATAAACAGGGCCTTGCCACAAAATGTGGCACGGAATCTGCTATCAGTAAGAGGTGAAGCTGTTTTCAACGTACCGCGCAGACACATCACGAACCACATAATAATACTGAAACTCGAGGGTAATTTATGAAAAGCAGGTCCTGGTTCTCTCCCTGTTGATGGCAACACTGGCTGCGGGCAGCGCATTTGCAGCTGGCCCAAAAACGCTGCGTATCGGCACCGACCCGACCTATGCACCGTTCGAAATGAAGAATGCGCAGGGGCAGCTGGTAGGCTTTGATATCGATCTGGCCAACGAAATCTGTAAGCGCATGGAAACCAAATGTACTTTCGTGGAAAGTGATTTTGATGCGCTGATCCCTTCGCTGAAAGCGAAAAAAATTGACGCGATCATCTCTTCTCTGTCGATTACCGAAAAGCGTCAGCAGGAGATCGCCTTCTCAGAAAAACTGTACGCGGCAAACTCACGTCTGATCGCGCCTAAAGGGTCGAAAATTCAGCCAACGCTGGAGTCGCTGAAAGGTAAAACCATCGGGCTGCTGCAGGGCACTACGCAGGAAACCTACGCCAACGACAACTGGCGTCCTAAAGGCATTACTGTGACCCCGTACGCGAACCAGGACCTGGTGTATCAGGATCTGACCGCGGGCCGCATCGATGCCGCTTTCCAGGATGAAGTTGCCGCCAGCGAAGGCTTCCTCAAGCAGCCAGCCGGTAAGGAATATGCGTTTGCCGGCCCGGCGGTAAAAGATGAGAAGATCTTCGGCGTCGGTACCGGTATGGGCATGCGTAAAGATGACCCCGCGCTGAAAGCCGCTATCGATAAAGCATTCGACGAAATGCGTAAAGATGGCACCTACGACAAATTAGCGAAAAAATATTTCGATTTTGATGTGTACGGCGGTTAAGTAAAAACCTGTCTGCAGGCCCCACCGTCTGGCACGGTGGGGCTACTGCCCGCAAAATAATGATATATGCCTGAATAGCTCGAGCAGCAGACAACGCATCTGCGGCTTGAAGTATGACGGTAGAACGACAGGATATTGCTTATGCTGTATGGCTACTCTGAAGTCATTTTTAAAGGTGCTATGGTCACCCTCGAGCTGGCAGTCAGCTCTCTGGTGGTTGCCGTTGTACTGGGTTTAATTGGCGCCGGGGCCAAACTTTCCAGCAGTCGCCCACTGGTGGCTGTATTTGAAGGCTACACTACGCTGATCCGTGGCGTGCCTGATTTGGTTCTGATGCTGCTGATCTTTTACGGTCTGCAAATTATTCTTAACCAGGTTACCGATTTCCTGGGTCTGTCGCAGTTCGACATTGACCCGATGGTTGCCGGGATCATCACCCTCGGCTTTATCTACGGAGCTTACTTCACTGAGACCTTCCGCGGGGCCTATATGGCCGTACCGAAAGGGCAGATTGAAGCGGCGACCGCCTTTGGTTTTACCTCATCCCAGACCTTCCGCCGCATCCTTTTCCCAGGCATGATGCGCTACGCGCTGCCGGGCATTGGCAACAACTGGCAGGTTATCCTGAAGGCCACCGCGCTGGTGTCGCTGCTGGGGCTGGAAGATGTTGTGAAGGCCACGCAGCTGGCCGGGAAATCGACCTGGCAGCCGTTCTACTTCGCCGTGGTCGCGGGCGTGATCTATCTGATTTTTACCACGCTCTCCAACGGCGTGCTGTGGTGGCTGGAACGACGTTATACGGTAGGCGTGAAAAGGGCTGACTTATGATCGAAATTATTCAGGAATACTGGAAAGCCCTGCTGTGGACCGACGGTTATCGCTTTTTCCGGCGTGGCGATCACGCTGTGGCTGCTGGTGATCTCCGTGGTGCTGGGTGGCTGTCTGGCCGTGCTGTTGTCCATTGCCCGCGTTTCGCCAATTAAAGCGATCCGTTTCCCGGTGTGGCTGTTTACCTATGTGTTTCGCGGTACCCCGCTGTATGTGCAGCTGCTGGTGTTTTATTCCGGCATGTACACGCTGGAGATTGTGAAAGGCACCGAGCTGCTGAATGCCTTCTTCCGCAGCGGGCTCAACTGTACGCTGCTGGCGCTGACGCTGAATACCTGTGCCTATACCACCGAGATTTTTGCCGGGGCGATCCGCTCGGTGCCGCACGGTGAGATTGAGGCCGCACGCGCTTACGGTTTCTCCACCTTCAAGCTGTACCGCTGCATTATCATGCCTGCGGCGCTGCGCACCGCGCTACCGGCTTACAGCAACGAAGTGATTCTGATGCTGCACTCGACGGCGTTGGCGTTTACCGCCACGGTGCCGGACCTGCTCAAGGTGGCGCGCGACATTAACTCCGCAACCTACCAGCCGTTTGTCGCGTTCGGTATTGCTGCGGTGCTGTATCTGATTATTTCCTATGTGTTGATTAGTCTGTTCCGTAAAGCGGAAAAACGCTGGCTGGCGCACGTTAAACCTTCATCTTCACATTGAGTGACACTATGGCTGAGAATAAATTAAACGTCACCGAACTGCACAAGCGTTACGGTGAGCATGAAGTGCTGAAGGGCGTCTCTCTGCAGGCGAACGCGGGCGATGTGATCAGCATTATCGGCTCGTCCGGTTCCGGGAAAAGTACCTTCCTGCGCTGCATCAACTTCCTTGAAAAGCCGAGTGAAGGCACAATTTCTGTTAACAATGAGAGCATTAACCTGGTGCGCGATACCGACGGCCAGCTGAAAGTCTCCAACAAAGAGCAGCTGCGCATGCTGCGAACCCGCCTGACGATGGTATTCCAACACTTTAATCTCTGGAGCCATATGACAGTGCTGGAGAACGTGATGGAAGCCCCGATCCAGGTGCTGGGCCTGAGCAAGAGTGAAGCGCGTGAGCGCGCCATTCGCTATCTGGATAAGGTGGGGATTGATGAGCGGGCGCGGGCGAAATATCCGGTGCATCTCTCCGGCGGTCAGCAGCAGCGCGTTTCCATCGCGCGTGCGCTGGCAATGGAGCCAGAAGTGCTGCTGTTTGATGAACCGACCTCCGCGCTGGATCCTGAACTGGTGGGCGAAGTGTTGCGCATCATGCAGAAACTGGCGGAAGAGGGCAAAACCATGGTGGTGGTGACTCACGAGATGGAGTTCGCCCGCCACGTTTCCAGCCATGTGATTTTCCTGCATCAGGGGAAAATCGAGGAGGAGGGCGCGCCTGAAGAGTTGTTTAACAACCCGAAGAGCGGCCGCCTGCAGCAGTTTTTGTCTGGCGCGTTAAAGTAATATTCGGCAGGGCCAGGCATGCCTGGCCCCTACGCAGTTGTTTACACCACATCCGCTAACGCTTTATCTAACTCATACCATTTAAAACTGAATCCCGAGGCTTCCAGCCGCTGCGGGATAACATGCTGCCCGCCTAATACCAGCACCGCCGATTCGCCCATCATCAGCTTGATGGCGGCGGCGGGCGTGCGCATAAACGCCGGACGATGCAGGGCATGGCCGAGCGCGGCGGCGAACTGCTCGTTGCGAACCGCATAAGGTGCCACCAGGTTAAACGGCCCGCTGAGCTGCGGATGTTCCAGCAGCCAGATGATGCCGTTCAGGGCGTCTTCCAGATGGATCCACGGCATATACTGCTTACCGTTACCGAGCGGCCCGCCAATGCCCAGCTTAAACGGCAGCTTCATTTTTGCCAGCGCACCGCCCTGTTTTGCCAGCACCACGCCGGTGCGCAGCAGGCAGACGCGGGTGCGTTCGCTTTCCGCGCGCAGTGCCCGCTGCTCCCAGCCTGCACAAAGCCGGTGGGTGAACTCGTTATGGCCCGGATCGTCCTCGGTCAGCACTACTTCGCCGGCATCACCATAGAAGCCAGTCGCGGAACCGGAAATGAGCAGGGCAGGCGGCTCGCTGCTGGCTTGAATCAGCGCGACCAGACGTTCTGTCAGCAGCCAGCGGCTGTCGCACAGCTGGCGCTTTTGTGCCTCATTCCAGCGCTTATCAGCAATCGGCTCCCCGGCCAGGTTAATCACCGCATCAATACCGTTCAGATCGCGCTGCTGGTCCAGCCCCGACCACAGATTAACCTGTTCGCCCAGCAGGTGGCGGGCGGCGGCGACATCGCGCGTCACCACGCTAACCTGGTGACCGGCCTGCAGCAGGCGTGCCGTCAGCGGTCGGCCAATCAGCCCGGTGCCGCCAGTGATCAATATATGCATGTTGTTTTCCTTCAAAGTGATGGGTATCCACATCCTGTGTTTAGCATAGGTGAAGTTAGCGAGTTTGCGTGTGAGCGATGCCGCGTCAGGCCGCGATGGTAAGCGTTTCTGAAAACCAGCAGGAAGCTGTTCAGGTGATTGCCTTTAGGCTAAAAAACAGCTAAACAGGAGGTTCAAGTTGATGAACGTCAGAGGACGTCCGGATGAGTAATCCCACTCTCGTTTTATGGTCAGATGCCAATTTCTTCAGCCCCTATGTAATGTCGGTTTACGTTGCCCTCAGTGAAAAAGGCATTCCTTTTACGCTGAAGCGTGTCGACCTTGCCAGCCAGGAGCATCAGCAGCCAGCCTATGGCGAAGTGTCGCTCACCCGCCGCGTTCCCACCCTTGCGGTAGACGGTTTCCAGCTCTCTGAGTCTTCAGCAATTACTGAGTATCTGGAAGACCGTTTTCCGGCACCGGAATATGAGCGCCTTTATCCGCGTGACATTGAAAAGCGCGCCAAAGCGCGTGAAATCCAGGCGTGGCTGCGCAGCGACTTTATGCCCATTCGCCAGCAGCGTCCGACCGAGGTGCTGTTTGCCGGCAAGCGTTTTGCCGCGCTGGATGAAGCGGCGCAGCAGTCAGCCGCCAGGCTTATCGCTGCTGCCGATCGCATGTTGCCGGAAGGCCAGCAGAATCTGTTTGGCGAGTGGTCGATTGCCGACACCGATCTGGCCGTGATGCTGAACCGCCTGGCTCTGCATGATGACCCGCTGCCGCAGCGGCTGGCTGACTACGCCCATTTCCAGTGGCAGCGTGCTTCGGTGCAGCTGTGGCTTGCCGAGTCGTCAAAAACAGCAGAGTGCGGGATGAGCACAAATTGATGATTGCGTCATACGGCGTTAAACATTAATTTAAGCGCAGCGCGAAGGCGCGTAAAAACGTTTGATTCAACTGAGCGCCAGGCGCCAGAACAATAAAAGGGTTACGGATGGTGGAGCAAGATCAGGGCACGGAGTGGGTGGATATCGTTAACGAAGATAACGAGGTTATTGCACAATCCAGCCGTGCGCAGATGCGAGCGCAGTGTTTGCGCCATCGCGCAACCTACATCGTGGTTCACGATGGCAGGGGTAAAATTCTGGTACAGCGCCGCACAGAAATTAAAGACTTTATGCCGGGCATGTTAGATGCCACGGCCGGTGGCGTGGTGCAGAGCGGTGAGGAGATGCTGGCCTCCGCGCGCCGTGAAGCGGAAGAGGAGCTGGGCATCGCGGCGGTGCCGTTTGCCGAGCACGGCCATTTCTACTACGAGGATGAGCACTGCCGCGTATGGGGCGGGCTGTTCAGCTGCGTTTCTCATGGCCCGTTCGCCATGCAGGAAGAGGAAGTGGATGAGATTTTCTGGATGACGCCGGAAGAGATTACCGCCCGCTGTGACGAATTCACCAACGACTCGCTGAAAGCGCTGTCGCTGTGGCTGACGCGTAACAACGAGTCAGGCACTCTCTAATAAAAAGGAATGCACATCACTGTGCATCCCTGTTCATTAACTGGCAGCAATTGCGATTAATTCAGCACTTTAGTTTCCGGCTGAGTATTACGGCCAATTTTACCTACCACGCCCGCGATAACCGCTTGCACCAGCAGGATCAGTAACAGATACCAGCTGGCTTTTGCCGTCGCCGCGGCCGCCTTCTCGGCTGCCTCACGCGCTTTCTGCTCGGCTTCTGCTTTCAGCTGCTGATACTTTTGATAAGCCTGCTCATAGCTTTTCTGTACCTGAGCGACCATTTGGTCGACTTCCTGATCGCTTTTCCCGGTACGCGCTTTAATAATATTTTTCAGCGCATCAACGTCGGCGGCCTGCAGGGTAGCCTGATTACGTTCAACCACACCTTTAAACCAGTTGCTTAAATCACTGTCCGCGGTTTGCGGATGATTTGCGGTATCCTGCGCCTGATTTTGCGCATTATTCGCTTCGCCCTGGGCATCGTTTTTAAGATTCTCAGGCTGCAACTCCGGCTTGCCGGTTTGACGCAGCGTTTTTTCCAGCTCGTTCTGAACATTACCCAGATCGATATTGCTCTCTTTCAGTTTATCTTTGGCTGCCTGGGTCACCGACGGGGCGACGGCAGAAATACCTTGTCCCATCAAATTAAAACCGGAACCGATCACGCTTGCGGTGCCGCTCACTGCTGAACTCAGTACAGAGACCACAAGCCAGACGCAGATCAGCGTGTTTAACTGCCCACATCAAAATACCGTGCAGCGCGCCTTCACGCTGTGCCAGTCTGCCGCTGACGAAGGCGCCAACCGCTATGGAAATCAGCATGCTCAGCCCGCTCCAAATCAGCGCGCCTTTACCCAATCCATCCAGTGGATTTTGCTCCTTCAGCGGGTCGATAGTGGTTGTACCAATAGCGGTGCCTAATATCGAAAGCAGCAGATAGATGACAATCGACAAAATAACGCCGGCAAAAACAGCGCTCCATGAAATACGTTTTAATGGTACGCCAGTGTAATTTTCACGATAAACCGGTTGAGTAAAGTTTTCGCTCATAACATTATTCCTTTGATTAATCTCTGGTTGCTAATTGAACCTTGCTTTGACAGTTATTCAAGTAAACGCAAGTCCTGATGCGTTCGAAGTAAGGTTAGTCACGAGAAGTGATTTCCACCAGAAAATAAATTTATTGGAATTACTGCAAAAGCAGACTAGCGAATGCGGAACATTTTTAATGTTTAGCGTTTAATCAATAAGCATTAAAGGGTAATTCAAATACCTGTTTGCGAGAGCGTATTTGAATTACCCCGGTACTGTTTAATACAACCTATTGTTCAGGCCTGCGCGGGCTGACGCATTTTTTCCCCACGGCGGCGTAAAATTTCCATCACGATTAACAGGATCAGTGATGCGCCAATCATCAGGCTGGCCGCGGCAGCGATGGTGGGATCAAGGTTTTCCCGGATCCCGGCAAACATCTGGATCGGCAGCGTGCGCTGGCCGGGGCTGGCAAGGAATAGCGTGACCACCACTTCATCGAACGAGGCAGCAAAGGCAAATAGCGCACCGGAAAACACTCCGGGGGCAATCAGCGGCAGCGTTACCTTGCGGAATGTCAGGAACGGCGATGCGCCCAGGCTGGCCGCCGCGCGTGACAGGTTAGTATCGTAGCTCTTCAGCACCGCCACCACGGTGATCACCACAAAGGGCACCCCAGCAGCGCATGGGCCAGAACCAGACCGAGATAACTGTTGAGCAGCGACAGCCTGGCGAAGAAGAAGAACATTCCCACGGCGATGATCACCACCGGCGCAACCATCGGCGAAATGATAATCGCCATCACCAGTCCTTTGCCGCGAAACTCACCGCGCACCAGCCCCATCGACGCCAGCACGCCCAGCACCGTCGCCAGCAGGGTGGCCAGGGGGGCAATAATCAGGCTGTTGCCCAACGCGCTCAGCCACTCCTGCGAATGAAAGAAGGTCTGATACCAGCGCAGCGAAAAGCCGCTCAGCGGGTAGCTGAGAAATGAACTGGCATTAAACGAGAGCGGCACTATCACCAGCACCGGCACAATTAAAAACAGCAGTACGGCAGCGCTGTAGAAATTGAACAGGCCTTTCCATAAGCGCAGGATCAGGGTTCCCTGTTGTCTCATCATCATCTCCTTAGTGAGCTGCCGCTTCGGCAGAGGTGCGGGTGACGCGGATATATACGATGTACAGCAGCATGACAATGATCAGCAGCTGGCTGCCGAGTGCGGCGGCCATGCCCCAGTTCATGGTGCTGTTAGTAAAGAAGGCGACGAAATAGCTGACCATCTGGTCATCCGGGCCGCCCAGCAGGGCAGGGGTCACGTAGTAGCCAATCGCCATCATAAACACCAGCAGCGCTCCGGCAGCAATCCCGGCCCAGGTCTGCGGCACATAGACGCGCCAGAAGGCAAGAAACGGATGAGCCCCAAGCGATACCGCAGCACGCACGTAGCTTGGTGAAATCCCCTTCATCACCGCGTACAGCGGCAGCACAATAAATGGCAGCAGGATGTGGGTCATGGAGATGAACACCCCGACGCGGTTAAACACCAGCGTGAGCGGATGATCGATGATGCCGACCGCCATCAGCGCCCGGTTGATCAATCCGCCGGACTGTAGCAGCACGATCCAGCTGGCGGTGCGGACAATCAGCGAGGTCCAGAACGGTAGCAGTACCAGAATCATCAGCAGGTTGGCGCGGTTTGATGGCTGTTTTGCCAGCCAGTAAGCCAGCGGATAGCCGATGCCCACGCACAGCAGCGTTACCACGGTTGCCATCCACAGCGTGCGCAGCAGCACATTGACATACAGCGCCTGGTCGGCGGGCAGGGCCTTAACTTCACCGCTTTGCACATCAATTTTACGGTCAAATACCGACAGCAGGTAATAGCTGGTCACCGGGCTGGAGACGCGCTTGAGCGTTTGCCAGGTGGAGAGCTCGCCCCACAAAGGCTGTTTGGCAATCAGCGCGTCTTTAACCCCCATGCCCGATTCCGGCACCTGCCGTGGCGCGGTGACGATCAGGCGGCGGAAAGCCGCGTTTTCATAGCTCAGGCGTTTAGCCACGGCAGCAATCTGCCCGCTTTCACGTGCGGCGATCAGCTCCTTGCCCAGCGTGGCGTACAGCGCTTCATCCGGCAGGTTTTTCCCCGACCACTGCTCAGCGCACGGGAAGTCTGCGGGAGAGCGTCGTGGAATTCCGGATTCTCAACGCTTTTGCTCAGGATGGAGGCAATTGGAAACAGGAAACAGAGCACCACAAAAATCAGCAGCGGCGCAATCAGCAGCAGGGAGCGGCGGGTTTTAGTACCGTCGACCTGACGCAGGCGCTGGGTTAGCGACACCCCGGCTGGGGCCGAAGGGGTGGGGGTTTCCATTACGGTATGACTCATTGCTGTCTCCTGAAAGATATCTGGCAACGGGGTGTCGCCCCTACAGTAGGGGCGGACTTTTTGTTGCGGTCCGCCCGCAGGGTATTATTTTGCCGCCCAGGCGTTAAAACGCTGCTCCAGGTCTTCACCGTGCTCGAGCCAGAATTCGCTGTTGATCTGCATGGAAACGGCAAGGTTTTCCGGTGCCGTCGGCAGTTTGCTCAGCCGCGCCGAATCCAGCAGTTTGCTGGTATTCAGGTTGGTAGGGCCGTAAGGAATGTTCTCGGCAAACACCTTCTGGTTTTCAGGCTGGTTGGCAAAGGCAATAAACTGCTCCGCCAGCGCCTTGTGCTTCGACCCTTTAACGATTCGCCCAGTTGTCGAGGTCATACAGCGCGTTGTCCCAGACGATCCTGAAGTTGTGGCCTTCATCCTGCGCGGCGCCGATGCGGCCGTTATAGGCGGAGCTCATCACCACGTCGCCGGATACCAGCCACTGCAGCGGCTGCGCGCCGGATTCCCACCACTGAATATTTGGCTTCAGCTGGTCCAGTTTCTTGAAGGCGCGCTCAACGCCAGCCGGAGTGGCCAGCACTTTATACACCTCTTCCCGCTTCACGCCGTCGGCCATCAGCGCAATTTCCAGGGTATATTTCGCGCTCTTACGCAGGGCACGTTTGCCCGGGAACGCCTTCACGTTCCAGAAATCTGCCCAGCTGGCTGGCCTTTTTTCAGCTTGTCGGCGTCATAGGTCAGCACGGTGACCAGACGAAAATGCCCGCGCCGCACTCGGTCACCGCAGCAGGGATAAAGTCCGACTTCTTGCCCAGCTTATTCCAGTCCAGCGTCTCAAACAGACCCTCTTCACAGCCGCGCTGCAGTTCCGGGGTTTCCAGCTCAACCACATCCCAGCCGATCTGACCTGTTTCGACCATCGCACGAATACGCGCCATTTCGCCGTTATATTCACCCGCTTCGAGGGTGCCTTTGCCTGCGGCGGTAAACGGTTTATAGAAGGCTTTGTCCTGTGCATCTTTATTGGTGCCGCCGAACGAAATCACCGTCAGGCTTTCCGCCTGCGCCTGGAGTGTGAACGTCGCGAGAATCAGTGCAGCTAATGTCTTTACCATGCCAAACTCCTGATTATTAATGTTTTATATGCAGTTTCAATGCCACTTCCCTGTGGCCGGGCGCAATCGGTCAGCCACGTAATAAAGTAGAGAGCAGTGCGAGCGCGCTTTTGAACTGTGCGTCTGGGATCGTCAGCGGGTAGAGGAAGCGGATGACGTTGCCGTGCACGCCGCAGGTCAGCAGGATCAGGCCCTGCTCGAGCGCACGCTGCTGGATGCTGCGCGCAATCTCTGCGGACGGTTTACCGGTGGCAGGGTCGTTAAATTCGGCGGCCACCATGGAACCGCGCGCGCGGACTTCGACCAGCGCCGGGTTGTTGCTGCTATTCAGCGTTTCGACCAGCTCAGCGCCGAGGCGCAGCGCGCGGGCGCACAGCTGCTCTTCTTCGATCACCTCTAACACCGCCAGCGAGGCCGCCACCGCTAGCGGGTTACCGGCGTAAGTGCCGCCCAGACCACCGGGTTCTGGCGCATCCATCACCGCAGCGCGGCCGGAGACGGCAGAGATAGGCAGACCGCCGCCGAGGCTTTTCGCCATGGTCATCAGATCGGGTTTTACCTCATAGTATTCACTGGCAAACAGCTTGCCGGTGCGGGCAAAACCGCTCTGGATCTCATCGGCAATCAGCAGGATGCCGTGCTGGTCACACAGCTTACGCAGGGCGCTGACAAACTCGGCGGGGGCGATGTTAAAACCCCCTTCGCCCTGAATTGGCTCATAAATGATTGCCGCGACCTGCTGCGGGCTGATATCACATTTGAACAGCGTTTCCAGGCTCTCCAGCGCATCATCCACGCTGTAGCCGTGCAGCGCGTTCGGATAGCGGGCGTGGAATACGGAGCCGGGGAAGGGACCGAAGCCGGTTTTGTACGGCGTGACTTTACCGGTCAGGCCCATGGTCATCAGCGTGCGGCCATGGAATGCACCGGTGAAAGCAATAACGCCAGGGCGACCGGTGGCAGCGCGGGCAATTTTCACCGCATTTTCTACCGCTTCGGCACCGCTGGAGAAGAAGGTGGTTTTGCACGGACCGCTGACAGGAACCCGGGCATTAAGCTGTTCGGCCAGAGCGATGTAGTTCTCGTAGGGGATCACCTGGTACGCGGTATGGGTGAAGCACTCGAGCTGTTGGCTGACGGCGGCCATCACTTTTGGGTGCCGGTGGCCGGTGTTGAGCACGGCTATCCCGGCGGTGAAGTCGATATATTCGCGGCCCTGATGGTCCCACAGCGTGGCATTTTCGGCCTTAGCGGCGAAGAAATCACACATCACACCGACACCGCGCGGTGTGGCATTCAGACGGCGCTGTTGTACTTCACTGTGACTCATGGTGTTACCTCGTCAAATTTTAGGTATAAACTTCACACATTCTCAGCTCTCCCTGTTTTGTAGCTTTTTCGGGGTTTATAAACCAGATCCAGTTTTTTTTATTTCAAGGAACCAATTTTGCGAACGTTACTCGGAGACCTGCTTGCACACCGCTTAGCCCGGAACCCTAATGGGGCGCTGGGCAAACGTTTGTACGACGTGCTGCAGTGTGCGATTCAGGATGGATCCATTGCCACCGGCAGCCGCCTGCCCGCCACGCGCGACCTGGCGCGCGAGCTGTCGGTCTCACGTAATACCGTGCTGGCAGCCTACGAGCAGCTGCAGTCCGAGGGCTATCTGCAGACGCGCACCGGAAGTGGTACCTTCGTCAGCGACTCACTGCCGGAAGCGGTGCCGGAAACCGATGAATTACCGGTCAGCGCCGGCAAGCCATTTAACTTTGTGCGCTTCTCCAGCCGTGGTTCACGGCTGCTGACGCGCAGCGGGGCCGGGCCGCATCAGTGGGGGGCGTTTATGCCCGGAGTGCCGGATGTCAGCCATATGCCGCACGACATCTGGCGCAAGATCCACCTGCGGCTTAGCCGCCGTATGCCGGTGGAGGCGCTGAGCTACTCCAGCCACGGCGGCTGCCTGGAGTTGCAGCAGGCGTTAGCCGACTATCTGCGGGTAATCCGCTCGGTCAACTGCACGCCGGAGCAGATTCTGATCACTGCCGGAACGCACCAGGCGCTGGACCTGCTGGCGAAAAATGCTCTGCGACCCGGGCGACCGCGCATGGATTGAGGAGCCGGGCTATTGGGGGATCCGCAACGTGCTGGCGGTCAACGGTATCGACCTGCTGCCGACGGCGGTGGATGAGCAGGGCATGACGCTGCCGGACCTTAGCGCGGAGCTGCGCCCGCCGCGCCTGATCTGCGTCACGCCTTCGCACCAGTATCCGCTCGGTTCGGTGATGAGCCTGCAGCGGCGGCACCAGCTGCTGGCGCTGGCGCAAAGCGCGGGCAGCTGGGTGGTGGAGGATGATTACGACGGTGAGTTTCGCTTTGCCGAGTCGCCGATCCCGGCCTTGCAGGGGCTGGCACCGGATGCACCGGTAATTTATCTCGGTACCTTCAGCAAAACGCTCTACCCCGGGCTGCGCCTGAGCTACATGGTGGTGCCGAAAGCGCTGGCGGCGCGCATGAAGATGGCTCACTCCGAACTGTATCGCGGTGGCAATGGGCTGGTGCAGTTGACGCTGGCGGAGTTCATTCGCGAGGGGCATTACGCGGCGCACGTGCGCAAGATGCGCCAGCTCTACAGCCGCCGCCGCGCGGAGCTGGTGCGGGTCATCAAGGAGAGCCTGGGGGAGAGTTTTATCGCTCAGCAGAGCAATGCCGGGCTGCACCTGATCCTCTCCCTGCCCGATAATATTGACGATGTGGCGCTCAGCGCCGAGCTGGAGCAAAACGGCGTGCTGACCCGCCCGCTCTCGGCCTATTACCTGCTGGGTACCACGCGGCGCGGGGCTGTTGTTGGGTTATGCCTGCGTCGAGGAGCAGCAGATGGCGGAGAAATTTGCCCCCGTGCTCGCCTGTCTCAACCGTCGCCTGCAGTCGGCGCAATTGCACCAGCGCAGTGCGGACTGAGCGAATAGCCTGATTCTGCGGGTTGTTTGTATGACCTGATCTGGTGCAAAGATAAAAAACAATAGAAAACAATAGCCTGGGAGATCTGCTCTCAGGCTTTTTTTTGTGATTTTGTCAAATTCTGCTTGTCGAAGCGAAATTCGTTGTGGTAGAGCTAAAAAAGAGCCACCCGACAGATGCGCCCGGTGCAGGTAATGCACAAAGCGTGCCTGAGAGGTTTTTCCCCCGCTTGACGAGAGAATACTATGAGATCCCTGGTGAGTTTTAAGAACATCAAAAAGAGCTACGACGGCGAAAAGCTGGTGGTTCGCAACCTGAATCTTGAGGTGCAGGAGGGTGAGTTTTTAACGCTTTTAGGGCCATCGGGATCTGGAAAAACCACCAGCCTGATGATGCTCGCTGGCTTTGAAACCCCGACCGATGGCGAGATTTTTCTACGCGAGAAACCGCTGCATACCCTGCCGCCGCACCAGCGTGATATCGGCATGGTATTCCAGAATTATGCGCTGTTTCCCCATATGACCGTGGCGGAAAACCTGGCATTCCCGCTGTCGATCCGCCGCATGAACAAGGCGGATATCAAAGATCGGGTGTCGCGCATTCTCGATATGATTAAGCTGACGTCGCTGGCCGATTCGCTATCCGGCGCAGATGTCGGGTGGGCAACAGCAGCGCGTGGCCCTGGCGCGTGCGCTGGTGTTTGAACCTAAGCTGGTACTGATGGATGAGCCGCTGGGTGCGCTGGATAAGCAGCTGCGCGAGCATATGCAGCTGGAGATTAAACAGCTGCACGAAATGCTGGGTCTGACCATCGTCTACGTTACGCACGACCAGAGCGAAGCGATGACCATGTCGAACCGGGTGGCGGTATTCAACGACGGCATGATCCAGCAGATGGACAGCCCCGGCACGCTTTATGAGCAGCCGGCGAATGCTTTCGTCGCGCAGTTTATCGGCGAAAATAACAACCTGCTGGCGACTCAGGTCTCGGTGCAGGGCGACTACTACCGCGTGAAGCTGGACGATGGCGGCGAGCTGGATGCGCTTAAGGTGCGCCCAAGTTCGCCGGGTAAGAAAATCCAGCTCAGCATCCGCCGGAGCGCATTAACGTCAATGCGCCGGAACAGGGCGATCAGCAGGTGAAGGCGCGGGTTCAGCAGTTTATCTATCTGGGGGATCACGTGCGGATGCTGACGGAAGTCGCAGGGCAGGGGAACTTTATGGTCAAGCTGTCACCCGCCAAAATGGACAGCCGCTGGCAGCCTGGTAGTGAAGTGCTGCTGTCGTGGCAGCCGCAGCATCTGCGGGCGCTGGATGTGGTGCTCCAGTAAATTCAGTCAATAAAAAAGGCGAGGCATGCCTCGCCCCTGCGGGGTAACGACGATGTGTACAAGGGCCGGGTAGGGACAGGCTGCCTGACCCGGCTGCGCGATTACCCTTCCGCCTGCTTCGACTGGATCGCCGTCAGCGCGATGGTGTAGACGATATCGTCGACCAGTGCGCCACGCGACAGGTCGTTGACCGGCTTGCGCATCCCCTGCAGCATTGGCCCGATTGAGATCAGGTCCGCAGAGCGCTGTACCGCTTTGTAAGTGGTATTACCGGTGTTCAGATCCGGGAAGATGAACACGGTCGCACGGCCGGCAACCGGGGAGTTTGGCGCTTTAGATTTCGCCACGTCGGCCATAATCGCTGCGTCATACTGCAGTGGACCGTCGATCACCAGGTCAGGGCGTTTTTCCTGCGCGATACGCGTCGCTTCACGCACTTTCTCAACGTCGCTACCGGCACCTGAGTTACCGGTGGAGTAAGAGATCATCGCCACGCGCGGCTCGATGCCAAACGCCAGCGCGGAGTCGGCGGACTGAATCGCAATCTCTGCCAGCTGTTCCGGATTCGGGTCCGGGTTGATGGCGCAGTCGCCATACACCAGCACCTGCTCAGGCAGCAGCATAAAGAACACCGACGAGACCAGCGAGCTGTTCGGCGCGGTTTTAATCAGCTGCAGCGGCGGGCGGATAGTGTTGGCAGTGGTGTGAACCGCACCGGAAACCAGGCCGTCCACTTCGCCACGCTCCAGCATCATGGTGCCGAGCATCACGTTATCTTCCAGCTGCTCCTGCGCGACCACTTCGGTCATGCCTTTGCTCTTACGCAGCTCTACCAGGCGCGCCACGTAGTTTTCACGTGCGGCTTCCGGGTCAACAATCTCAATGCCTTTACCCAGCTCAACGCCCTGAGCTGCGGCCACGCGCTGGATCTCTTCCGGGTTGCCCAGCAGGACACAGGTGGCGATGCCGCGTTCGGCACAGATAGCCGCCGCTTTCACGGTGCGAGGTTCGTCGCCTTCCGGCAGCACGATGCGCTTGCCCGCTTTACGCGCCAGCTCGGTGAGCTGGTAGCGGAAGGCCGGAGGAGAGAGGCGACGGCTGCGTTCGGAAGCGGCGGTCAGCGACTCGATCCAGTCTGCGTCAATGTGGCTGGCCACGTACTCCTGCACGCGCTCAATACGCTGGGTATCGTCGCTGGGTACTTCCAGGTTGAAGCTCTGAAGGCTAAGGGAGGTCTGCCAGGTGTTAGTGTCGACCATAAATACCGGCAGGCCAGTCTGGAAGGCGCGTTCACACAGCTTCTGAATGGGGGCATCAATCGCGTAACCACCGGTCAGCAGGATGGCACCAATCTCAACGCCGTTCATCGCCGCAAGGCAGGCTGCAACCAGCACGTCAGGGCGGTCGGCAGAGGTCACCAGCAGGGAACCCGGACGGAAGTGCTCCAGCATGTGGGGAATGCTGCGTGCACAGAAGGTCACGGATTTCACGCGGCGGGTGGCGATCTCACCTTCGTTAATGATGCGGGCGTCAAGGTGACGGCACATATCAATGGCGCGGGTGGCGATCAGCTCGAAGCTCCACGGCACGCAGCCCAGAACCGGCAGCGGGCTGTTAGCGAACAGCTGCTTGGGATCGATATTCGCGACGCTGGCTTTGGTGGAGTCGTCGAAGATCTCGGAAAGATCCGGGCGCGTACGGCCCTGATCGTCAACCGGTGCGTTCAGCTTGTTAATGATCACGCCGGTGATGTTTTTATTTTTGCTGCCGCCGAAGCTGCTCTGGGTCAGTTCGATACGCTCTTTCAGCTGCGCCGGCGAGTCATTGCCCAGCGACATCACGAAGACGATTTCCGCATTCAGGGTTTTGGCGATTTCATAGTTTAGCGCCGAGGCAAACTGATGTTTGCGCGTCGGCACCAGGCCCTCGACCAACACGACCTCTGCGTCTTTGGTGTTTTCATGGTAGTTGGCGATGATCTCTTCCATCAGCACGTCCTGCTGATTGGAGCCCAGCAGGGATTCCACGCGGCTCATGGCCAGCGGCACGGCGGCGGGAATGCTGGAGTTTTTACGGATGATAGTGGTGGTCTGATCCGGGCTGTCGCCACCCGCGCGCGGCTGGGCGATAGGCTTGAAGACGCTAAGACGCACGCCTTTACGTTCCATAGCACGAATAACGCCGAGGCTGACGCTGGTCAGGCCGACGCTGGTGCCGGTAGGGATGAGCATGATTGTACGGGACACAATAACTCCTCATGACTTTAGCCTGCACACGTAGAGCAGCTGCTCCAGTAGCAAGGGCTATACAAATTTCTTGGTGTCTAAAACAACTCCGCCAGCCTGAGCTGACGGAGAGAATCGTTTATTATGCGGTGAGACGGTCTGCGTCCTGCGCGATGACCAACTCTTCGTTGGTTGGGATAACCAGCGCCGGGCGGGTGCCCTCTTTGTTGATGAAGCCGGATTTGCCGAAGCGCGCGGCCAGGTTGCGTTCGTGGTCCACTTCGAAGCCCAGCAGGCCGAGCTTCGCCAGCGACAGCTCGCGCACCATCGCGGCATTCTCACCAATCCCGCCGGTGAAGATCACCGCGTCCAGACGGCCATCCATCAGCGCGGCATAAGAGCCGATATATTTCGCCAGGCGGTGGCAGTAAACGTCCATCGCACGTTTGGCATCGGCTTTGGTATCGTAGTTATCTTCCACATAGCGGCAGTCGCTGGTGACTTCGGTCAGGCCCAGCAGGCCAGACTCTTTGGTCAGCATCTTGTTGATCGCATCCACGTTCATGCCGAGCGTATCGTGCAGGAAGAAGATAATCGCCGGGTCGATATCACCGCTGCGGGTCCCCATCACCAGGCCTTCCAGCGGGGTCAGACCCATGGAGGTGTCAACGCACTCGCCGTTACGGATAGCGGAAACCGAACCACCGTTACCCAGGTGACAGGTGATGATGTTCAGCTCGGACACCGGCTTGTTCAGCACTTTGGCCGCTTCCTGCGTCACGTAGAAGTGGCTGGTACCGTGCGCGCCATAGCGGCGTACGCCGTGTTCTTTGTACAGTTTGTACGGCAGGGCGTAGAGATAAGACTCTTCCGGCATAGTCTGATGGAATGCGGTGTCGAAAACAGCCACATTTTTATCTGACAGGTGCGGGAAGTTTTTCAGCGCTTCGTCGATGCCGATCAGGTGCGCCGGGTTGTGCAGCGGTGCAAATGAAGAGGCGTCTTTGATACCCTGGATGACGGATTCGTCAATCACTACGGACTGCGTTAACTTTTCGCCACCGTGAACGATGCGATGACCGATAGCAACGATTTGTGCCGACAGTTCTGGTTTTTGTGCCAGAATAGTTTTAACCATGAAGTTCAGTGCTTCGCTGTGCGCTGCGCCTGCACCCAGAGCCGCTTCTTGTTTAGCGCCTTCCAGTTTCCACTTGATGCGGGCTTCCGGCAGGTGGAAACATTCAGCTAAACCTGACAGGTATTCGTCGCCGTTTGCCGGATCGATAATGGCAAACTTCAGGGAAGAACTACCGCAGTTCAGAACCAGTACTAACTTACTCGACATGGAAGGTCCTATTTATTAAAAGTGGCGAAATAAAAGTCAAACAGACTATCAGCGTAGCGCATGAAAGCTGGTACATTAATGATGAACATCATGCTGCCGGAAAGTTTTGTCCGAAAGCAAAAAATTTTGGAAACTTTACGATTTTTTTTAAATCTGATGCGCTTTTTCATGGCTTGGCCGAATGTTGACCAGGATTGCTCGCTGTCCAGGGCCTAAAACGCGCACAGGATAACCAGTGTCACCCTTAAAGACAAAATATTTTGAATGATGTTAGGTAAAGTTGGTGAGTTATAATTTTTTTTTAATATTTATCTCTGAAGTTGAGGTTAGCCATGGCTAATGAATCCGGCAGTGTCGGTTGGTTTAAGCTGTTCCAGCATGGTCAGCACTACATGAAGACATGGCCTGTCGATAAACGCCTTGCGCCTATGTTTCCAGAAAATCGCGTCACGCGTGCGACACGGTTTGCAATCCGCATTATGCCGCCCGTGGCTGTTTTCAGCCTCACCTGGCAGATCGCCCTTGGCGGGCAGCTGGGCCCGGCCGTCGCCACCGCGCTGTTCGCCTGCAGCCTGCCGATGCAGGGTCTGTGGTGGCTGGGCAAGCGCTCGGTAACGCCATTACCGCCTTCTTTATTGGGCTGGTTCCATGACGTGCGTGAAAAGTTGCAGGCCGCAGGCCAGGCCATTGCCCCGGTGGAAGGCAAGCCAACTATCAGTCACTGGCTGACGTGCTGAAGCGCGCCTTCAAGCAGCTGGATAAAACCTTCCTCGACGACCTTTAATCGCGTTTGCGGGTTTTCTGTGACGATCTCACCGGAAACCCGCGCTGCGTCAAAGAAGCCTCTCCCCGCGCCGTGAGATCCTGCCGCCACTGACTATTTTCCCCGTGGCGGAGGAGCCCCAAATGGACATGACCCATGCCCAGCGTTTAATTCTTTCCAATCAGTACCAGATGATGGCGATGCTCGACCCGGATAACGCCGCGCGTTACCAGCGCCATCAGACCATTATCGAACGCGGCTTTGGCCTGCAGATGCGCGAGCTGGATAACGATTTTAGCCAGCTGCCGGAGGCGGAGTGCCGCACGCTGATCGCGATGATGGAGATGTATCACGCCCTGCATATCTCCTGGACTAATCTGAAAGAACCGCAGGGCATCGAGCTGCGTCGTCTGGTATTCCCTGGCTTTGATGCCGCTTCTGAAGGGCGATATCTTGGCTATGTGCGCTTTCTGGTGGAGGTTGAAGGGCGCTACACCCACTTTGATGCGGGCAGCCACGAGTTTGATACTCAGGTGCCGATGTGGGAAAAATACCAACGCATGCTCGCGCTGTGGCACAATTGTCCCCGGCAGTATCATCTGAGTGCGAACGAGATCGCGCAAGTTATCAACGCCTGAGAAGGAAGATGCGGTGAAGTGTAAAGGTTTTCTGTTTGATCTGGATGGCACGTTAGTTGACTCCCTTGCGGTAGTTGAACGTGCCTGGAAAAACTGGGGTAAGCGCCACGGGATCGCGCCTGAAGAGGTGCTGGGCTTCATCCACGGTAAGCAGGCAATTACCTCACTGCGCCACTTTATGAGCGGAGCTTCAGCGGAGGAGATTCAGCAGGAATTTATCGCGCTGGAAAAGCTGGAAGCTGAAGATATTGACGGCATTGTTGCCCTGCCCGGTGCGGTTGAGCTGTTAAGCCAGCTGGACGAGCTGGAGATCCCTTGGGCGATCGTCACTTCAGGTTCCGTGCCCGTTGCCAGCGCGCGCCATGCGGCGGCAGGTTTACCGGCCCCGGCGGCATTTGTCACTGCCGAGCGCGTTGAGCGCGGCAAGCCGGAGCCGGATGCCTATCTGCTTGGCGCCCAGCTGCTCGACCTGGAGCCGGAGGAGTGCGTGGTGGTGGAAGATGCCGCTGCCGGGATCCTCTCCGGTCTGGCTTCCGGCAGTCATGTGATCGCGGTTAACGCGCCGGCAGATTCGCCACGGCTGGAAGATGTCGATATGGTGCTCAGCTCGCTGGAAGAGTTGGTCATCAACAAGAATCCCGACGGCAGCGTCAACGTCCACCGTAAACACTAAAGTGCTTAAAGGGCGTGGTTCGCCACGCCCTGCTGGTTACAGCGAATCCTGACTGATCTCATCCAGCGACAGGCTAAAGCTCGGAACAAATACCTCTACAAAGTAGTCCATCTCCGGGCTGTGGCGCTGTGCCAGCGTCTTTTCCAGGCGCGCTTTGGCCAGCAGAAACTCATTATTGCCCGCCGACAGCTCTTCGAGACACTTCAGATAGGCACAGAGCGCGTCGGCCTGCTTCACCACCGCCGTTTCCGCTTCGCTGTGCTGATGCTCGTCAATCAGCGGAGCATAGGCGGAGCGCAGCTCCTCCGGCAGCATCTCAATCAGCTTACGCTGGGCTATCTTTTCGATTTTCTTATATTCGTGGGCGATCTGCGCATTGTAATACTTCACCGGGGTGGGGAGATCGCCGGTCAGTACTTCGCTGGCATCGTGATACATCGCCATCATGGCGATGCGTTCAGCATTGAGATTGCCATTAAACTTTTTGTTCTTGATGACCGCCAGCGCATGGGCAACCATCGCTACCTGCAGGCTGTGTTCGGAAACGTTCTCCGTGCGCACGTTGCGCATCAGCGGCCAGCGGTTGATTAACTTCAGGCGGGAGAGGTGGGCGAAGAAGTGGCTTTGGGTCATGATTATTTTCCCTGGTACAAAATGCGAAGAGCGGCCTGAGCCGCTCTTGGGGGAGAACATTACAGCTGGCGGTAGCCACTGAGGAAACGACCAAACTTGTTAATCGCCATATCCAGTTCATCAACGCGCGGCAGCGTGACAATGCGCACGTGATCCGGCCACGGCCAGTTAAAGGCGGTGCCCTGAACCAGCAGCACTTTTTCCTGCAGCAGGAAGTCGAGCACCATCTTCTGGTCATCGTGAATATTGAACTTCTTGCTGTCAATTTTCGGGAACATATACAGCGCGCCGTCTGGCTTCACGCAGCTCACGCCCGGAATGTCATTAATCAGCTCCCATGCCCGGTTGCGCTGCTCATAGAGGCGGCCGCCAGGCTGGATAAATTCGCTGATGCTCTGATAGCCACCCAGCGCGGTCTGAATGGCGTGCTGTGCCGGAACGTTGGCGCACAGGCGCATGGAGGCCAGCATCTCCAGACCTTCAATATAGCCTTTGGCGTGCTTCTTCGGCCCGTTGAGGACCATCCAGCCCTGGCGGAAGCCCGCGACGCGATAGGTTTTAGACAGACCGTTAAAGGTGATTGTCAGCAGGTCCGGCGCCAGCGCCGCAATAGAGTGGTGCTGTGCGGCATCGTAAAGGATTTTGTCGTAGATTTCGTCGGCGAAAATAATCAGGTTGTGCTGACGCGCCAGCTCGACCACTTCCATCAGCAGCGCTTTGCTGTAAACGGCACCGGTCGGGTTATTGGGTTGATAATCACAATGCCGCGGGTGCGCGGGGTGATTTTGCTGCGGATATCATCAAGGTCCGGGAACCAGCC
This sequence comes from Avena atlantica, assembly GCA_910589765.1. Lineage (NCBI taxonomy): Eukaryota > Viridiplantae > Streptophyta > Magnoliopsida > Poales > Poaceae > Avena > Avena atlantica. The sequence continues at coordinate 658,461 of CAJUWN010001575.1, read as the reverse complement.
TGCGGACTCATCACACAGGTAGTGAACGGCTTTGCCACCTGAAAGCGAGACGGCCGCAGTCCACAGCGGATAATCCGGCGCCGGAACCAGCATTTCGTCACCGGTATTCAGCAAGGCCTGCATCGACTGTACGATCAGTTCAGAGACGCCGTTGCCGATGTAGATATCTTCAACGGTGATATCACGCATGCCGCGTGCCTGGTAGTGCTGCATGATCGCTTTACGCGCCGAGTACAACCCTTTGGAATCGCAGTAGCCCTGAGCGCTTGGCAGATTGCGGATCACATCCACCAGAATCTCATCGGGGGCTTCAAAACCAAACGGCGCCGGGTTGCCGATGTTCAGCTTGAGGACTTTATTACCTTCTTCTTCGAGGCGCTTAGCTTCTTTCAGCACCGGGCCGCGAATGTCGTAACACACATTATCCAGTTTGCTGGATTTATCAATTGGGGTCATTTTTGTCGCCTTGACTGGCAGAACTGCGTTCCTGCCGTGGAAAACTAAACATTGCACAATGTACTCCTCTCCTCTGAGCTTTTGAAGGGCGACAGCGGGCTTTGGTGAGTTAAAGGATGTTTTTTTCACTCAGCTGGCAGGGGGGCGCGTCAGGGTTGAATATTCTGATATTTTATGCTGCATAATGGGTGTGATCCGATACTAACATCTGCTCAATGATTCTACGCTGTCAAGCGCCTGCATGATTAGTCGTTCCACTAAAGGGACTTTGTTAGCTGATTCAGTAAAAAAACGGTGTACTGATGCTTTAAGAAACTGTGAAGATAAACTTATTTCACTGTCTGTTTTTTAATCAGTCGGGGCGATAGCTTAAGAATAGGCAGCATCTTAGGGGGGAGGGGGGAGAGAAGGATCGCAACTTGAGGCTACCCGTGTGACGATAAATTTTTTAGGGCCAGGCCCGGTATTGCGTGCTGTCGCCGATAAAATCTTGCTTTAGTGATAAGTTTAATTGCTTTTGGGCTTAAAAAGTAAACGACAGTATGTCAGGATAATGCTCAGGAGACTTTGCACCGTGCGTGCAGGTACTCCGGGTGATAAAAAAACGCTTTTTATTACCCTAAATAGTAAGTTGTACTTAACATTTTGCGCTGTAACTACAGCGATCTGGCAATTCAATTTTCAATGGTTGTTTTAGACTTGCGGCACCACAACTCATCCTTTTTTGAGTTTCGTCGGTGTTAATTAACTATAACGACGCGGCTTCCTGCAACTTATGGGTTAGTGCAGCGTGCATTAGTGATGTATCAGACGGAAGAACCTATTTAACTCTGGCAGTAAATCCTGGCTCAAGCGGGATCGACGGCTGGAGGTGAAGAGTCTTTATCGTCTGCAAATGTAAGTAATGCATCGGGTAATTTTTAATTGCTAAACACTGTAGCCATTACGCAATTGTTATCGTCTTATCCCTTTGATAAGAATGGTAATAACACCAGGGTAGCTGTTTGTAAAAAACTTATAAAGTGAAGAAAAACATGACTAGTGCAAATCGTCCGATACTTAATCTCGACCTCGATCTGCTGAGAACTTTCGTGGCTGTTGCCGACCTGAACACTTTTGCCGCTGCTGCGGCCGCCGTGTGCAGAACGCAGTCCGCCGTGAGCCAGCAGATGCAGCGTCTGGAGCAATTGGTAGGCAAAGAGCTGTTTGCCAGGCATGGACGCAACAAGTTATTGACGGAACATGGTATTCAGCTGTTGGGCTACGCCAGAAAGATACTGCGCTTCAACGATGAAGCCTGTACTTCTCTGATGTACAGCAACATTCAGGGGTGCTCACCATCGGTGCCTCCGATGATACTTCTGATACCATTTTACCGTTCCTGCTCAATCGTGTGACCTCGGTATACCCGAAACTGGCCATCGACGTTCGCGTGAAGCGCAATCCATTTATGATGGAAATGCTTAACCAGGGCGAAGTTGACCTGGTGGTGACCACCTCCAGCCCGATGAATTTCACCTGGCAGGTACTGCGTACGTCGCCGACCCTGTGGTACTGTGCGGCTGATTACATCTTCCAGCGTGGGGAAGCGATTCCTCTGGTGCTGCTGGATGAGCCAAGCCCATACCGCGACATGGCGATCGATCACCTTAACGAAGCGGGCATCCCGTGGCGTATATCGTACGTGGCCTCTACGCTGGCTGCGGTACGTGCTGCGGTGAAAGCGGGCTTAGGTGTGACTGCGCGCCCGGTGGAGATGATGAGCCCGGAGCTGCGCGTAATGGGTGCTGCAGAAGGCCTGCCAATGCTGCCGGATACCGAGTATCTGCTGTGCCGTAATCCGGACAGCGATAACGAGCTGGCGCTGGCAATCTTCAACGCGATGGAGTCCAGCAACGATCCGTACAACCTGATCACTGCAGGGCAGAGCGCCGCAGGCTTCGCCGACGAAGATGAATAACCGTCCAAACGCAAACGATTACTTTTATCATTAAAAGTCGATTGTTTTCGAAATGAGTGGTTAAAAAAGGCCTTTCAGTTAGAAATTAAGCTGAAGGGCCTTTTTGTTGCAAATTTATATGCCAGCTCAGGCCATTTTTTGGCATTAATCTGGCTATGCGCGTTAAAAAGCGCCCATTCAGCTTAAAACCTAAAAATCCTCCCTCACGCTCCACTCTGGTCCGATCAGTGAATTGATTCTGCTCAAAAAAGTTGCCTGTTTTACCGGCATAAAACCCCAAAGTGTGTTCTGGATCAAAAAAATAACCCCAATAAGGGGCAGGAAAACCGGGTGAATCCTGCCAAAATAGGCGTTGTTAAATACCCGATCCAAACAAGGTTTTAGCCGCTACACTAACTTCACATGATGCTACTGACTCGATTTAGCTCACTTATTGAGCATCATATGTTAAATTCGTGTTGTGGGTGTAAATTAATGTGCGGATAGTTTTGTCAAAGTTGACAAAAGGTTAGTTAAAGGAGTAAAAACCACATAAAATTACTGCCTAATCGCGAAAGACAGTAAGATTTATCAGGTTTTTCATTCTTCCCTTGAATCGATGTGGTGTGTTAACTGCCAATTATCAGAGCAGGACGCGAAACGCCACTTTTGGTGAGTAAGCAAGAGTATGTCAACAACCACAGAAGTCGTCGCCCATCATTGGGCATTCGCTGTTTTCCTGATCGTCTCTATTGGCCTTTGCTGCGCAATGCTGGCCGGAGCATGGTTCCTGGGCGGAAAAGCCCGTGGAAGGCATACAAATACACCTTTTGAATCCGGTATTGCTTCGGTGGGCAGCGCTAAATTGCGCCTGTCTGCCAAGTTTTACCTGGTTGCCATGTTCTTCGTCATCTTCGACGTTGAAGCCCTCTATCTCTACGCATGGTCGACGGCGATCCGCGAAAGCGGTTGGGTCGGCTTTGTGGAAGCCGCTATTTTCATTTTGGTTCTGCTAGCTGGTCTGTTTTATCTGGTTCGCATTGGCGCGCTGGATTGGGCTCCTGCCCGTCGTCAGTTTGACGTCAAACCAACCACCATCTCGCACGCCAACCGTCACAAGCAGTAACAGCGAGGCAAAAACACATGGACTATACGCTCACCCGCATAGACCCGAACGGTGAGAACGACCGTTACCCCCTGCAAAAACAGGAGATTGTTACCGATCCCCTGGAAAAGCACGTTCATCAAAACGTCTATATGGGCAAGTTGGAACACGCTCTGCATGACATGGTGAACTGGGGTCGTAAGAACTCCCTTTGGCCGTTTAACTTCGGCCTTTCTTGTTGCTACGTCGAAATGACTACCTCGTTTACGGCGGTACATGACGTGGCGCGATTCGGGTCGGAAGTTATTCGTGCTTCGCCTCGCCAGGCTGACTTTATGGTGGTAGCGGGAACCTGTTTCACCAAGATGGCTCCGGTTGTTCAGCGCCTGTATGACCAGATGCTGGAACCAAAATGGGTGATCTCAATGGGTGCCTGCGCGAACTCCGGCGGTATGTACGATATCTATTCTGTGGTGCAGGGTGTGGACAAGTTCCTGCCGGTTGACGTGTATATCCCAGGTTGCCCTCCGCGTCCTGAAGCCTATATGCAGGCACTGCTGCTGCTGCAGGAGTCGATTGGCAAAGAGCGCCGCCCGCTGTCGTGGGTCGTCAGCGATCAGGGCGTGTATCGCGCCAATATGCAGTCGGAGCGCGATAGAAAGAATGCCGAGCGTATCGCCGTGACTAATCTGCGCACGCCTGACGAAATTTAAAAACAGCAGTTTATGGATGTGGTCAGCAACAGCGCAAAAAAAACACAATGTAACGTGCGCCGACCCACCTGACGCCAACACTGAGCGCCTGGATAACAGGCCAGAATGGTGAACCACTTATGACAGATTTAACCACGCAAGATCTCGCTCAGCCGTTATGGCAAACCCGAGATCACCAGGATGACCCGGTGATCGGCGAGCTGCGTAATCGTTTTGGGCCTGATGCCTTTACTGTGCAAGCAACCCGTACCGGCATTCCGGTAGTCTGGGTGAAACGTGAGCAGCTGCTTGAGATTATCCATTTCCTGCGCAAGCTGCCAAAACCCTATGTGATGCTGTATGACCTGCATGGCATGGACGAGCGTCTGCGCACTCACCGTGCGGGTTTACCCGCGGCGGATTTTTCCGTTTTCTACCACTTCATCTCCATTGAACGCAATCGCGATATCATGCTCAAGGTGGCGTTGTCTGAAAACGATTTGAATGTGCCGACCATCACCAAAATCTTCCCGAATGCCAACTGGTATGAGCGTGAAACCTGGGAGATGTTTGGTATCAATATTGAGGGCCACCCGCACCTGACGCGCATCATGATGCCGCAGACGTGGGAAGGGCACCCGCTGCGCAAAGATTATCCGGCGCGTGCGACCGAATTCGATCCTTTCGAGCTGACCAAGCAGAAAGAAGATCTGGAGATGGAATCGCTCACCTTCAAGCCTGAAGACTGGGGCATGAAGCGCAGCACCAACAATGAGGACTTTATGTTCCTCAACCTCGGCCCGAACCACCCGTCGGCGCACGGTGCGTTCCGTATTATCCTGCAGCTGGACGGCGAAGAGATCGTCGACTGCGTGCCGGATATCGGTTACCACCATCGCGGTGCGGAGAAGATGGGCGAGCGTCAATCCTGGCACAGCTACATTCCTTACACCGACCGCATCGAGTATCTTGGCGGCTGCGTAAATGAAATGCCGTACGTGTTAGCGGTTGAGAAACTGGCCGGTATCAAAGTGCCAGAGCGCGTGGATGTCATCCGCGTGATGCTTTCAGAGCTGTTCCGTATAAACAGCCACCTGCTCTACATCTCAACGTTTATTCAGGACGTCGGTGCGATGTCTCCGGTGTTCTTTGCCTTTACCGATCGCCAGAAAATTTATGACGTGGTGGAAGCCATTACTGGTTTCCGTATGCACCCGGCCTGGTTCCGCATCGGCGGCGTGGCGCATGACCTGCCGAAAGGCTGGGAGCGCCTGCTGCGCGAGCTGCTGGACTGGTTGCCAAAACGTCTGAAATCCTACGAACAGACCGCGTTGAAAAACTCCGTGCTGATTGCCCGTTCGAAAGGTGTTTCTGCCTACAACATGGAAGAGGCACTGGCCTGGGGTACCACCGGCGCAGGTCTGCGCGCGACGGGTCTCGACTTTGACGTGCGTAAATGGCGCCCTTACTCCGGTTATGAAAACTTCGATTTCGACATTCCAATCGGTGACGGGGTCAGCTGTGCTTACAGCCGCGTGATGCTGAAGATGGAAGAGATGCGTCAGAGTATGCGCATCCTGGAACAGTGCCTGAAGAATATGCCGGAAGGCCCGTTCAAGGCTGACCATCCGCTGACCACGCCGCCGCCAAAAGAGCGCACGCTGCAGCATATCGAAACCCTGATCACTCACTTCCTGCAGGTTTCATGGGGCCCGGTGATGCCGGCCAATGAGTCCTTCCAGATGATTGAAGCGACCAAAGGGATTAACAGTTACTACCTGACCAGCGACGGCAGCACCATGAGCTATCGCACCCGCGTGCGTACGCCTAGCTTCCCGCACCTGCAGCAGATCCCTTCAGTGATCAACGGCAGCCTGGTATCCGACCTGATCGTATACCTCGGTAGTATCGATTTTGTTATGTCAGACGTGGACCGCTAATTATGCACGATCAAAGAATTGCGATCGAAACGATCGATGAATCCGGGGCTTTTGTGCTGAGTGCCACCGAGCGCGACGCCATCGAGCATGAAAAGCACCATTACGAAGATGCGCGTGCCGCTTCAATTGAAGCGCTGAAAATTGTTCAGAAGCATCGCGGCTGGGTGCCTGACGGCGCGATCAACGCCATTGCGGGCGTGCTGGGCATTCCGGCCAGCGATGTGGAAGGGGTGGCAACATTCTACAGCCAGATCTACCGCACGCCGGTTGGCCGCCATGTGATCCGCTACTGCGACAGCGTGGTGTGCCACATCACTGGCTTCCAGGGCATTCAGGCCGCGCTGGAAACCAATCTGAACATCAAGCCGGGCCAGACCACGGCTGATGGCCGCTTCACGCTGCTGCCGACCTGTTGCCTGGGTAACTGCGACAAAGGGCCGGTGATGATGGTGGATGAAGACACTCACGTTCATCTGACGCCGGAAGGCATCGCCAACTTACTGGAGCAGTATCAATGAGACAGATCGTGCGTACTGCCGAAATGCATCCGCTGACCTGGCGCATGCGTGAAGACAAACAGCCGGTATTTCTTGAGGAATATCGCAGTAAGAATGGCTATGCCGGTGCTGAGAAAGCCCTGAAATCCATGGCGCCGGAAGAGATCGTCGCGCAGGTTAAAGACTCTGGCCTGAAAGGGCGCGGCGGTGCAGGCTTCTCCACGGGTTTGAAGTGGAGCCTGATGCCGAAAGACGAATCCATGAACATCCGTTACCTGCTGTGTAACGCCGATGAAATGGAGCCAGGCACCTATAAAGACCGCCTGCTGATGGAGCAGATGCCGCACCAGCTGGTGGAAGGCATGTTGATCGCCGCTTTCGCGTTGAAAACCTATCGTGGCTATATCTTCCTGCGTGGCGAATATATTGAAGCGGCCGCTAATCTGCGCCGCGCCATCGCGGAAGCAACCGAAGCGGGTCTGTTGGGTAAAAATATCCTCGGGTCGGGCTTCGACTTTGAGCTGATCGTGCACACCGGCGCTGGTCGCTATATCTGTGGTGAAGAGACCGCGCTGATTAACTCCCTGGAAGGGCGCCGCGCTAACCCGCGCTCCAAGCCACCCTTCCCGGCATCAGCGGGTGCCTGGGGCAAGCCGACCTGCGTGAATAACGTTGAGACGCTCTCCAACGTGCCGGCCATCATTGCTAATGGCGTTGACTGGTACAAAGGCATTTCCACCAGTGAAGATACCGGCACCAAAATGATGGGCTTCTCCGGCAGGGTGAAAAATCCTGGCGTCTGGGAACTGCCGTTTGGCACCACCGCCCGCGAAATTCTGGAAGAGTATGCCGGTGGCATGCGCGACGGCCTGAAATTCAAAGCCTGGCAGCCGGGTGGCGCAGGGACTGACTTCCTGACCGAATCCCACCTCGACCTGCCAATGGAATTTGCCAGCATTGGTAAAGCCGGTAGCCGTCTGGGTACGGCGCTGGCAATGGCTGTTGACCACGAGATCAACATGGTGTCGCTGGTGCGCAATCTGGAAGAGTTCTTCGCCCGTGAATCCTGCGGCTGGTGTACACCCTGCCGTGACGGCCTGCCGTGGAGCGTTAAAATTCTGCGCGCGCTGGAGAACAAGCAGGGGCAGCCAGGGGATATCGAAACCCTGCTGCAGCTCTGCCGCCAGCTTGGCCCGGGTAAAACATTCTGTGCGCATGCGCCGGGTGCAGTAGAGCCACTGCAAAGTGCCATTAAATACTTCCGCGAAGAGTTTGAAGCGGGAATGGCACCCCAGGTATACAGCAACGCACACGCGATTAGCGGCATCCAGCCAAACCTGTTAAAGGCGCGCTGGTAAGCAAAGTTTAACGCCCGTGTTCGCACGGGCCTTACGGAAGCATGTTCACTATGGCTACAATTCATGTAGACGGTAAAGAATATGATGTTGATGGTGCAGACAACCTGTTGCAGGCATGTCTCTCCCTCGGCCTTGATATTCCTTATTTCTGCTGGCACCCGGCGCTCGGTAGCGTCGGTGCCTGCCGCCAGTGTGCGGTAAAGCAGTTCCAAAATGCCGAAGACACCCGTGGCCGCCTGGTTATGTCCTGCATGACCCCGGCGTCCGATGGCACGTTCATCTCCATTGATGATGGTGAAGCGAAAGAGTTCCGCGAAAGCGTGGTGGAGTGGTTAATGACTAACCACCCGCACGACTGTCCGGTCTGTGAAGAGGGCGGTAACTGCCACCTGCAGGATATGACAGTGATGACCGGCCACAGTTTCCGCCGTTATCGCTTCACCAAGCGTACTCATCGCAATCAGGATCTCGGTCCGTTTATCTCCCATGAGATGAACCGCTGTATCGCCTGTTATCGCTGCGTGCGCTACTACAAAGATTATGCCGATGGTACAGACCTCGGCGTTTACGGTGCGCATGACAACGTCTACTTTGGCCGCCCGGAAGATGGCGTGCTGGAGAGTGAATTCTCCGGTAACCTGGTAGAAATCTGCCCGACCGGCGTGTTCACCGACAAAACTCACTCCGAGCGTTATAACCGTAAGTGGGATATGCAGTTTGCGCCAAGCATCTGCCAGCAGTGCAGCATCGGCTGTAACACCAGCCCGGGCGAGCGCTACGGTGAACTGCGCCGCATCGAAAACCGCTATAACGGTACGGTAAACCACTACTTCCTGTGCGACCGTGGCCGTTTCGGCTATGGCTACGTTAACCTGAAGGATCGCCCGCGCCAGCCAATGCAGCGCCGCGGCGACGACTGGATCGCGCTCAACGCTGAGCAGGCGATGCAGGGAGCCGCAGATGTGCTGCGCCAGGCGAAGAAAGTGATCGGCATCGGTTCACCGCGCGCCAGCGTGGAGAGCAACTTCGCCCTGCGCGAGCTGGTGGGAGCAGAAAACTTCTCTACCGGTGTCGCTGCGGGCGAGCAGGCGCGTCTTGAGCTGATGCTTAACGTGCTGCGCGACAGCGGCATTCACACCCCGGCGCTGCGTGATATTGAGAGCTACGATGCGGTGCTGGTGCTGGGTGAAGATCTGACTCAGACCGGGGCGCGCGTTGCGCTCTCCGTGCGTCAGGCCGTGAAGGGCAAATCGCGTGAAATGGCCGCCGCACAGAAAGTCGCGGACTGGCAGATTGCTGCGATTCTCAATATCGGTCAGAACGCCAAACATCCGCTGTTCGTCACTAACGTGGATGAAACCCGCCTTGATGATATCGCCGCCTGGAGCTATCGCGCCCCGGTTGACGATCAGGCGCGCTTAGGTTTTGCCATTGCCCATGAGCTGGACGCCAGCGCACCGGCAGTCAGCGATCTCGATAAATCACTGGCGGGCAAAATTGATGTGATCGTGCAGGCGCTGGCCGGTGCGAAAAAACCGCTGATTATTTCCGGCACTCACTCCGGCAGTGAAGCGATGATTCAGGCCGCCGCCACGTGGCGAAAGCGCTGAAAGCGCGCGGTTCTGATGTGGGGATCACCCTGATTGCGGGTGCCACTAACAGCGTTGGCCTTGGCATGATCGGCGGTCACTCGCTCGACGTCGCCCTGGCCGAGCTGGAAAACGGCGCGGCAGATGCGGTGATCATTTTGGAGAACGATCTCTATCGTCACCTGCCGAAAGCCACCGTCGATGCCGCGCTGAGCAATACGCCAAACGTGATCGTGCTCGATCACCAGCGTACTGCCACCAGCGAAAAGGCCGGTCTGATCCTCTCTACCGCCAGCTTCGCCGAAAGCGACGGCACCGTCGTCAACCAGGAGGGCCGCGCACAGCGTTTCTTCCAGGTTTATGACCCGGCTTACTACGACGAAAAAGTTCAGATGCTGGAAAGCTGGCGCTGGCTGCACTCGCTACAGAGCACCATCAACAGCCGCGAAGTGGACTGGAGCCAGCTCGATCACGTCATAGATGCCTGCGTGGCGGTACTGCCGCAGCTGGCCGGAATTAAACAAGCGGCACCGGATGCCAGCTTCCGTATTCGTGGTCAGAAGCTGGCGCGTTCGCCGCATCGCTCAAGTGGACGTACCGCGATGCGCGCCAATATCAGCGTGCACGAACCGCGTCAGCCGCAGGACAAAGACACCATGTTCTCCTTCTCAATGGAAGGGAACAACCAGCCGGGCGCTGCGCGCTCGCAGATCCCATTTGCATGGGCTCCAGGCTGGAACTCACCGCAGGCATGGAACAAATTCCAGGCGGAAGTGGGTGGACATCTGCGTAACGGCGATCCAGGCGTGCGCCTGATCGAAGCGGGTGAGTCTCAGCTGGGCTGGTTCGAAAATGTGCCGGCTGCCTTCAGCGGTAACGCCGAAAGCTGGCGCGTGGCGCCATACTTCCACCTGTTTGGTAGTGAAGAGATGACGCAGCGCGCTCCGGTTATTCAGCAGCGTATGCCTGAAGCTTACGTGATGGTGAACCCGGACGATGCGGCAAAACTGGGCGTCAATGCCGGTGCTGCGGTGGAATTTAACTGCCAGGGTGAAGTCCTGCGTCTGCCGGTGCGCTTCTCCAGCAACCTGCAGGCAGGGCAGGTTGGTCTGCCAATTGGTTTGCCGGGTGTTCCACCGTTCCTTGCCGGAAGCGACATTGAAAATCTGCGGGAGGCTGCACAATGAGCTGGCTGACACCGGAAGTTATCGACGTCATTATCGCCGTCGTAAAAGCCTTAGTGATTCTGTTTGTCGTGGTGGGCTGCGGCGCGTTTATGAGCTTCGGCGAACGTCGCCTGCTCGGGCTGTTCCAGAACCGTTACGGACCAAACCGTGTCGGCTGGGGCGGCTCGCTGCAGCTGGTGGCGGATATGATCAAAATGTTCTTCAAAGAGGACTGGATCCCACCGTTCACCGACCGCGTGATCTTTACTCTTGCGCCAATGATCGCTTTCACCTCGCTGCTGCTGGCGATGGCGATTGTGCCGGTGACTTCCACCTGGATGGGCGCGGACCTGAACATCGGTCTGCTGTTCTTCCTGATGATGGCAGGCCTGGCAGTGTATGCCGTGCTGTTCGCGGGCTGGTCGAGTAATAACAAATACTCACTGCTCGGTGCGATGCGTGCCTCGGCCCAGACGCTGAGCTACGAAGTGTTCCTCGGCCTGTCGCTGATGGGCGTGGTCGCTCAGGCTGGCTCGTTCAACATGGTCGACATTGTGAACAGCCAGCAGCATCTGTGGAACGTGATCCCGCAGTTCCTGGGCTTTATCACCTTCTGCATCGCCGGTGTTGCCGTGTGTCACCGCCATCCGTTTGACCAGCCAGAAGCCGAGCAGGAACTGGCCGACGGTTACCACATTGAGTATGCCGGGATGAAGTTCGGCCTGTTCTTCGTCGGTGAATACGTTGGTATCGTGACCGTATCGTCACTGATCGTCACGCTGTTCTTCGGTGGCTGGTATGGTCCGTGGCTGCCGCCGATTTTCTGGTTTGCCATCAAAACGGCATTCTTCATGATGATGTTCATTCTGATTCGTGCTGCGTTACCGCGCCCGCGCTATGACCAGGTGATGTCGTTCGGCTGGAAAGTCTGTCTGCCGTTGACGCTGTTGAATCTGCTGGCGACCGCCGCAGTGATTCTGTACACGGCGCAGTAAGGGGTTAAGAACATGACATTAAAAGACCTTGTCGTTGGTTTCGGGACAACCGTACGCAGTATCTGGCTGATAGGTATGAATGCCTTCGCCAAACGCGAAACCATGATGTACCCGGAAGAGCCGGTTTACCTGCCGCCACGTTATCGTGGGCGTATCGTGCTGACGCGCGATCCGGACGGCCAGGAACGCTGCGTTGCCTGTAACCTGTGTGCCGTCGCCTGCCCGGTGGGCTGTATCTCGCTGCAAAAAGCAGAGATGGCCGACGGCCGCTGGTATCCGGAATTCTTCCGTATCAACTTCTCGCGCTGCATCTTCTGTGGCCTGTGTGAAGAGGCTTGCCCGACCACTGCGATTCAGCTTACCCCAGATTTCGAACTGGGTGAGTTCAAGCGTCAGGATCTGGTGTATGAAAAAGAACACCTGCTGATTTCCGGCCCGGGCAAATACCCGGAATACAATTTTTACCGGATGGCGGGTATGGCGATCGACGGCAAAGACAAAGGCGACGCAGAAAACGAAGCCAAACCCATCGACGTCAAGGGCTTGTTACCTTAAGGAGCCAGGCATGGAATTTGCGTTTTAATCTTTGCGGACTGGTAGCGGTGCTGGCGACGTTGCGCGTTGTCACCCACACAGACCCGGTACATGCGTTGCTGTACCTGATTATTTCTCTGCTGGCTGTCGCCGGTGTGTTCTTCTCGCTCGGCGCTTACTTTGCCGGTGCGCTGGAGATCATTGTGTATGCGGGTGCCATCATGGTGCTGTTCGTCTTCGTGGTGATGATGCTGAACCTTGGCGGCCAGGAGATCGAGCAGGAGCGCCGCTGGCTGCAACCGTCTATGTGGATCGGGCCTGCCGTGCTGTCGTTTGTCCTGCTGGTGGTGCTGGTTTACGCCATCCGTAGCATTAATGACCAGGGCATTGACGGCACGATGATCGATGCAAAAGCCGTCGGCATCAGCCTGTTTGGTCCTTATGTTCTGGCCGTTGAGCTGGCTTCCATGCTGCTGCTGGCAGGCCTGGTCGTGGCCTTCCACATCGGTCGCGAGCAGCGACCTGGTGAGGTGCTGAGCAACCGCCCGGCGGACAAAGTGAAAAGTAACAAGGAGGAGCAGGTATGATCCCTCTGCAGCATGGACTTATTCTGGCGGCCATTCTGTTTGTCCTCGGACTCACGGGCGTGGTTATTCGCCGTAACTTGCTGTTTATGTTGATTGGTCTCGAAATCATGATTAACGCCGCAGCACTGGCGTTTGTGGTGGCGGGGAGCTACTGGGGTCAGGCAGACGGTCAGGTGATGTATATCCTGGCAATCAGCCTGGCTGCGGCTGAGGCCAGTATTGGCCTGGCGCTGCTGCTGCAGCTGCATCGCCGCAGTCAGACCCTCAACATTGATAAAGTGAGTGAGATGCGCGGATGAACCTTCTCTATTTAACAATTCTCTTTCCGCTGATTGGCTTCTTACTGCTGGCATTTTCCCGTGGTCGCTGGTCAGAAAATCTGGCCGCTACCGTCGGATGGGCTCTGTCGGTCTGGCCGCGCTGGTCACGCTCTATGTTGGCATGGACTTCTTTGCCAACGGCCAGCAGGTATTTAATCAGCTGCTGTGGACCTGGATCCACGTAGGTAAATACAACATCAGCGTCAGCCTGACGCTGGATGGGCTGTCGCTGACTATGCTGTCTGTGGTCACCGGTGTCGGCTTCTTCATCCATATGTTCGCCTCCTGGTACATGCGTGGTGAGGAGGGCTACTCGCGCTTCTTCGCCTATACCAACCTGTTTATCGCCAGCATGGTGGTTCTGGTACTGGCCGATAACCTGATGCTGATGTATCTCGGCTGGGAAGGCGTGGGTCTCTGCTCGTACCTGCTGATCGGTTTCTACTACACCGAAGCGAAAAACGGTGCGGCGGCGATGAAGGCCTTTATCGTGACCCGCGTGGGTGACGTGTTCCTGGCATTTGCGTTGTTCATTCTTTACAACGAGCTGGGTACGCTGAACTTCCGCGAGATGGTCGAGCTGGCGCCGGCACACTTTGCTGCCGATAACCATATGCTGATGTGGGCAACCCTGATGCTGTTAGTGGTGCGGTCGGTAAATCAGCCCAGCTGCCATTGCAGACCTGGCTGGCCGATGCGATGGCGGGCCCAACCCCGGTATCTGCACTGATCCACGCGGCAACCATGGTTACCGCAGGTGTCTATCTGATTGCCCGTACTCACGGCCTGTTCCTGATGACGCCGGAAGTGCTGCATCTGGTCGGTATCGTTGGTGCGGTGACGCTGGTGCTGGCAGGCTTTGCGGCGCTGGTGCAGACCGATATCAAGCGCGTATTGGCTTATTCGACCATGAGTCAGATTGGCTATATGTTCCTGGCGCTCGGCGTTCAGGCCTGGGATGCGGCGATTTTCCACCTGATGACCCATGCGTTCTTCAAAGCGCTGCTGTTCCTCTCCTCGGGTTCGGTGATCCTTGCCTGCCATCATGAGCAGAACATCTTCAAAATGGGCGGCTTGCGTAAAAGTATCCCACTGGTGTATGTCTGCTTCCTGGTCGGGGGCGCCGCGCTGTCTGCTCTGCCGCTGATCACTGCGGGCTTCTTCAGTAAAGATGAGATTCTGGCAGGGGCACTGGCTAATGGTCATCTTAACCTGATGATTGCCGGTCTGGCCGGGGCGTTTATGACCTCGCTCTACACCTTCCGTATGATCTTCATTACTTTCCACGGGAAAGAACAAATTCACGCTCACGCCGGCAAAGGGATTACTCATCATCTGCCGCTGATCGTGCTGTTAATTCTCTCAACCTTTATTGGCGCGATGATTGTGCCGCCGCTGAAAGGCGTACTGCCGGATACCGCTGAACTGGCGCACGGCAGCGTGCTGACGCTGGAGATTGCCTCTGGCGTAGTCGCGATTGTCGGCATTCTGCTGGCTGCCGCGCTGTGGCTGGGCAAACGCACGCTGGTGACTTCGAATCGCCAACAGCGCGCCAGGCCGTTTCTTCTCGACCTGGTGGTTTGCTGCCTGGGGCTTCGACTGGCTGTACGACAAAATCTTCGTCAAGCCTTACCTTGGCGTGGCCTGGCTGCTGTCGCGTGACCCGTTAAATGCCCTGATGAACATCCCGGCACTGTTGGCGCGTGGCGCTAACAAGGCCTGGTGATCAGCGAAAACGGCTACCTGCGCTGGTATCTGGCCTCAATGAGCATCGGCGCCGTGGTGGTGCTGGCTCTGCTGATGGTGATGTAAAGGTTCGTGAGTGGGGTGGGGCTGGTTGGCCCCGTCCTGAGTTTAAGAATGTTGAAAATTACCTGAAGGTTGGGCGTCATCGGCGCAGTCAGTTTTGTCACCGCCAGCGCAGAGCAAGCGCAGCATACTGAAGTATGTGAGCATTGCGAGCACTGCCGGGGGCAAAAATGGCAAGCAAGATAGCCCATTCAGGCTTATAAAGGGAACAAATCGCCATGTTATTACCCTGGCTTATATTAATCCCGTTTGTCGGCGGCTTGCTGTGCTGGCAGCTTGAGCGCTTCGGACCCAAGCTACCGCGCTGGATCGCACTGATCGCAATGGGGCTGACGCTGGTGCTTTCGCTGCAGCTGTGGTTGCAGGGAGGCTATTCACTGACTCAGGCTGCGGGGATCCCGCAGTGGCAATCTGAGTTCTCCGTTCCGTGGATCCCGCGCTTTGGTATTGAGTTCCATCTGGCGCTCGACGGCCTGTCGCTGCTGATGGTGGTGTTGACCGGGTTGCTTGGCCTGATGGCGATCCTCTGCTCGTGGAATGAAATCGAGAAATGGCAGGGCTTCTTCCACCTTAACCTGCTGTGGATCCTCGGTGGCGTGATCGGCGTGTTCCTCGCCATGGACATGTTCCTGTTCTTCTTCTTCTGGGAGATGATGCTGGTGCCGATGTACTTCCTGATCGCGCTGTGGGGCCACAAAGCCTCCGACGGGAAGACGCGTATTTCTGCCGCGACCAAGTTCTTCATCTATACCCAGGCCAGCGGCCTGGTGATGCTGATTGCGATTCTTGCGCTGGTGTTTGTGCACTACAACGCGACCGGCGAATGGACGTTCAGCTACGAACGACTGCTGAAAACGCCAATGTCGCACGGCGTTGAATACCTGCTGATGCTGGGCTTCTTTATCGCCTTCGCGGTAAAAATGCCGGTGGTTCCGCTGCACGGCTGGCTGCCGGATGCGCATAGCCAGGCACCCACGGCAGGTTCGGTAGACCTTGCCGGTATTCTGTTGAAAACCGCCGCTTACGGTCTGCTGCGTTTCGCGCTGCCGCTGTTCCCAAATGCTTCGGCCGAGTTTGCTCCTATTGCGATGTGGCTGGGGATTATCGGTATCTTCTACGGCGCGTGGATGGCTTTCTCGCAGTACGATATCAAGCGCCTGATTGCTTATACCTCTATCTCCCACATGGGCTTCGTGCTGATTGCTATCTACACCGGTAGCCAGCTGGCGTTCCAGGGCGCGGTGGTGCAGATGATTGCGCACGGCCTGTCAGCTTCTGCGCTGTTCATCCTTTGTGGTCAGCTGTATGAGCGTTTGCATACCCGTGATATGCGTCAGATGGGTGGCCTGTGGGCACGTATCAAATGGTTACCGGGCCTGTCGCTGTTCTTCGCGGTAGCAAACCTTGGGATGCCGGGTACGGGTAACTTCGTCGGGGAGTTTATGATCCTGACGGGCAGCTTCCAGACGGTGCCAGTGATCATCGTCATCGCGACCTTCGGTCTGGTGTTTGCTTCGGTTTACTCACTGATTATGATGCAACGCGCTTACTACGGTGCGCCAAAGTCAGATACTCCTCTGCGCGGTATGTCAGCGCGTGAGTTCCTGATGATTATGGTGCTGGTGGTCCTGCTGGTGCTGCTGGGTGTTTATCCTCAGCCGATTCTGGATACCTCGCATGCTGCGATGAGTAATATTCAGCAGTGGTTTACTGCTTCAATTTCAACTACAAGGCCGTAATTCGCCATGACAATAACTCCTCAACAATTGATCGCGCTTCTACCGCTGCTGATCGTCGGATTGACGGTGGTAGTTGTGATGCTGTCCATTGCGTGGCGACGCAATCACTTCGTTAATGCGACGCTGGCCGTCATCGGTCTCAACCTGGCGCTGTTCTCGCTGTACTTTGTCGGCCAGGCTGGGCCAATGGATGTCACCCCGCTACTGCGCGTGGACAGCTATTCGATGCTGTATACCGGGCTGGTTATCCTTGCCAGCCTGGCAACCTGCACCTTTGCCTACCCGTGGCTGGCGGGCTACCCGGATAACCGCGAAGAGTTCTACCTGCTGGTACTGATTGCGACGCTGGGCGGTGTGATGCTGGCCAGCGCGAATCACCTGGCTTCGCTGTTCCTCGGTATTGAGCTGATCTCCCTGCCGCTGTTTGGCCTGGTGGGCTACGCCTTCCAGCAGAAACGCTCGCTGGAAGCGGCGATCAAGTACACCATCCTGTCGGCTGCCGCATCATCATTCCTGCTGTTCGGTATGGCGCTGGTGTATGCAGACTCGGGCAACCTCAGCTTTGTTTCGCTGGGTAAGAGCCTGAACGATGGTGTCCTGCATGAGCCGCTGCTGATGGCGGGTCTGGGTATGATGATCGTCGGCTTTGGCTTCAAGCTGTCGCTGGTTCCGTTCCACCTGTGGACGCCAGACGTCTATCAGGGGGCTCCGGCTCCGGTGTCGACCTTCCTGGCTACCGCCAGCAAAATCGCCATCTTTGGCGTGCTGATGCGCCTGTTTATGTATGCACCGCTGGCCGATAACGAAGGCGTGCGCAGCGTACTCGGCATCATGGCGGTGCTGTCGATGCTGTTCGGTAACCTGATGGCGATTTCGCAGACCAACATCAAGCGTATGCTGGGCTACTCGTCAATTGCTCACCTCGGCTATCTGCTGGTGGCGCTGATTGCCGTGCAGACTCACCAGCTGTCGATGGAGACGGTTGGCGTTTACCTGGCCGGCTACCTGTTCAGCAGCCTCGGTGCTTTCGGTGTCGTCAGCCTGATGTCCAGCCCTTACCGTGGCCCGGATGCTGACTCGCTGTACTCCTACCGTGGTCTGTTCTGGCACCGTCCGATCCTCGCCGCGGTGATGACCGTGATGATGCTGTCACTGGCGGGTATCCCGATGACGCTTGGCTTTATCGGTAAGTTCTACGTCATTGCGGTCGGTGTGAGTGCGCATTTGTGGTGGCTGACCGGCGCCGTGGTGCTGGGCAGTGCCATCGGCCTGTACTACTACCTGCGTATGACCGTCAGCCTGTACCTCAACCCGCCAGAGTTGATGCAGCGTGATACCCCGGCGAACTGGGCGTTCACCGCCGGTGGTGTGGTGGTCCTGATTTCAGCAATCCTGGTGCTGGCGCTGGGTATCTACCCGCAGCCGCTGATCTCGCTGGTAAAACTGGCGCAGCCGCTAATGTAATTCAGCACGCTGCCAATAAAAATCGGGCCATGTGGCCCGATTTTTTTTACCTGTAATTTGATTAACCCGCAGTCATCACGCGGTCATCAATATACTTACGCTTGTCAGGCGGCGGTGGGAAGTACTGATACAGCCAGGTTTCGCTCAGCGTCTCATCCTTGGTTCGCAGGAACAGGCGCATATTCACCGGCGCGGTGGCGTCGCTGTCAGGATACCAGTCGAACAGGATGCGGTAGCCGTCGATAGGCTCAACGTAGAGGATCTCAACCTGCTTAAGGGTGCCGCTACTGACGTTGATCACCGGCTCAATCCCTTTCGGGGCTGCCGCTTTCAGATCGCCACCCACGAAGTCGACCGCAAAACGGCGCGCCCAGACGTCGGGATAGTGTTCGCCCGGCGCCCAGCCTTCCGGGAAGCCGCCCATACCGGTGCGCGTCGCATTCACCCGTGACAGACCGCTACGAACCGGCGGCAGACCGCTCCAGTAAAGCTTGTAGGAGAAGCTGTGCTCGCTGCCCGCTTTGATGGCGTCGGCAGGCTGCCAGAAGCAGACGATGTTATCCAGCGTTTCACCCGTGGTCGGGATCTCCATCAGATTAATCGCCCCTTTACCCCACTTGCCGACCGGCTCAACCCACAGGCTCGGCCGCTTGTTATACCAGCCAATCACGTCCTGATAATCCTGGAAGTCATGATTAAGCTGCAACATGCCGAAACCGCGCGGGTTTTCGTCCTGATAAGCGTTAAAGGTCAGGCGCTGCGGGTTGTTCAGCGGGCGGCAGATCCACTCACCGCTACCGGTCCACATCGCCAGACGGTCGGAGTCGTGAATTTGCGGATGGATGGTGTCACACATGCGGCGTTCGTTATTGCCGCAGCTAAACATGGTCGTCATGGGAGAGATACCCAGCTGCTGAATATCTTTACGCGCATAAATGTGGTTTTCCACTTCCATCACCACGCGTTTCTCTTCGCAGTGGATGGTGAATTTAAATGCGCCGGTGCAGCTTGGGCCATCCAGCAGGGTGTACATCACAAACGTGGTGTCGTCTGCTTTTGGCGTTTCGAACCAGAAGGCAGTGAAGTCCGGGAACTCTTCTTTGCTGGTAAAGGTATCGATCGCTACGCCGCGTGCCGACAGCCCGTACTGGTAGGTTTCATCTACCGCGCGGAAATAGCTGGCGCCAAGGAACGAAACGATGTCGCGTTTTGCCAGTTCCGGTTTTTTAAACGCGCGGAAACCGGCAAAGCCGAGGTCGTTTTTGCCTTCCAGCTGCTGAGTATCCACGTGGGCATTGTTGTAGTTGAACAGCTCCGGGCGGAAGTGGATTTCACGCGCCTCACGGCTGGCGCCGTCAACGGAGAACATGCGGATACGGCGTTTAAAGCCCATACCCACATGGAAGAACTGAAGGTCGAGCTGACGATTGTCGATGCCGTTCCACAGCGAGTGGTTTGCATCGTACTGGATTTCGTTATAAGCCTGCGGAGTCAGCGTTGCCAGGGTTTCCGGCAGCGGGGCCGGAGCACCACCATAGGCCTGTTTTGCCATGCCGGCAGCCATTTTTTTCAGGACGTCAAAGTCAAAACGCTTAGCGGTTCCGTCGGCAATCCCATCTTCCGCCCAGGCAGCCTGGGAGAATAACGCGGAGAGTCCTGACATCCCACTTACGGTAGCGAATGCCATTGACGCTTTCATAAACATTCTTCGATTCATGCCGGAAATAATTTCCTCAGGTGAACGGAGTTTGTAGTGACTGTCGTGCGTTTGCACGCATTCGCTTGGCCGGATTTAGCCCGGTTACAGGGAGTTACGACAGCGAGCCGGGTTGATAATTCAGTTCACGCAAAATTTATCAGATAAATCTAACTGCCGCAGTGATTTCCCGTGTTTATTCGTTGGTTTACCGCGCCTGAAGCACAAATACACGCGCCTTATGGCAACCTCTGCGCGATTCTCAGCGCATTCCTGGTCGCTTTAGCCAGGCAGAGCGGCAAATACTGTCTATAGTTATCAACGTATGTTATTCGCCCAAGGAGAATGGAAATGGCAACAACAACTGAACCACATGAAACTCGACTGGATGACGACCTGGCGTTACTGACTGAAACGCTGGAACAAGTACTGAAATCATCGGGCGACCCGGCAGACCAGAAATACATGGAGCTGAAAGCGAAAGCGGAAAAATCACTGAATGAAGTGAAATCCCGCGTCAGCAACGCGTCTGATACCTACTATGTGCGCGCTAAGCAGGCTGTCACGCGCGCCGACGAGTATGTGCATGATAAACCGTGGCAGGGTATTGGCGTCGGTGCCACCCTTGGCCTGGTCGTCGGGCTGCTGTTGGCTCGACGCTAAGCGTTAATTGCTCGTGATTCAGGCGCCGCTTCGGCGCCTGTTTTCATTCTGCCCCACTGAGATCAATATTCCCCGTTTTTCCCTTCATTAAAATGTGCGCCTGGCCCGTTTACTGCCGAGGTTCCCTTGCCGTTCGTCCGTGCGCTGCATCAACTGCGTGACCAGCTTATTGAGATTTCGAGTGATGCCCCCGGCGCGCTGCAGCTACGCGTCTCTCTGTCAGAGGAGGTCGACGCGCTGGCGTGGCTGGGTACCCAGCGCTGCTGGCCGCAGTTTTACTGGCAGTCACGCTGCGGGCAGAGCACCTTAATGGCGCTTGGGGCGCGGGATGTTTGCCGCTCGATGGATCGGGCGACCGCACGACTTCACGCACTCCCGCCCACTGGCAGCTGGTCGGGCGAACGCCGTCGATGGCGAGAGCTACCTGTTTCTGCCGATCCTCAGCCTGAGACAGGACGACAGCGGGCAGTGGCTGAGCCTTCACTTACTCAGCGACACCTCCCTGTATCAGGAAGCCCGGCGCCTGCTGGCCTGGCTCGACGGCCTGCTGCCGTCACAGCCGCTGCCACCGTTACCCCGTGCAATCAGCGTCAATACGCTGCCGGATAAATCCGGCTGTGGTGCCAGCAGGTTGAGCGCGCCCTGCAGGCCATTCGCGCTGGCGAATTGGATAAGGTCGTGCTGGCCCGCGCCAGTGATTTCACCTGCGCGCAGCCGCTCTCAGCTGCAGCGCTGCTGGCCGCCAGTCAGCGGATCAACCCGCGCTGTTATCACTTTATGCTGGCCATCGCCGAAGATCGGGCACTGGCAGGCTCCAGCCCGGAAAGATTATATGCCCGGCATGGCACGGAACTGTGGAGCGAAGCCCTGGCGGGTACCGCCGATATTGCTGAGGCTGGCCTGCTGACCGACGGTAAAAATCAGTGGGAAAACCAGCTGGTGGTTGAGGATATCCGCCAGCGGCTGGCCGATGAGGTGACGGCGCTCGACGTCGCGGCTGCGGAACTGCTGCCGCTGCGTCAGCTGCAGCACCTGCGGCGCAGCATTCACGCCACGCTGCGCCACAGCGATGACGCACGCTGCGTGTCCCGCCTGCAGCCGAGCGCCGCCGTCTATGGCTTACCGCGCCGCGCGGCCGCCGCGTTCATCCATCAGCATCAGTCATTTCAGCGCGGCTGGTACAGCGGGTCAATTGGCTATCTCTCCCTGCACACAGTGAGTTCGCGGTGGTGCTGCGCTGTGCCGAAGTAAGGGGAAATCAGGCGCGGCTGTATGCCGGAGCGGGCATTGTCAGCGGCTCCGATGCGCAGCGGGAGTGGCAGGAAGTTGAGCATAAGGCAGCGACGCTTGGCTGCTTATTCAGTGGTGAAAACCCGGCGTAATACGGGTTCAAATCAAAAAGGGCGCAGAACAGCTGCTTATAATAGCAGCAGGGTTTTGATGCGGAGTGGCTATGCAGCAAACGAGGTCGCAGGGGAGTTCACAGGCAGCGTTTAATCGCTGCTGGGCAGAGGTGCTGCTGGAGACGCTTACGCGCCACGGCATCCACCATGTCTGCATTGCACCCGGTTCACGCTCGGCGCCGCTGGCGCTGGCCGCCGCGGCAAACCAAAAGCTGGTGTGCCACACCCATTTGACGAGCGCGGGCTGGGCTTTCTGGCGCTGGGTCTGGCGAAATCAACCCGCCAGGCGGTGGCGATTATTGTCACCTCCGGCACGGCGGTGGCGAATCTGCATCCGGCGGTGGTGGAAGCACAGCTGACCGGAGAAAAACTGGTGATTATCAGCGCCGACCGCCCGCCAGAATTAATCCACTGCGGCGCCAATCAGGCGACCGAGCAGCCTGGCCTGTTTGCATCTCACCTCGCAGGCTCCCTCAATTTGCCGCGCCCGACGGCGGAGATCCCGGCGCGCTGGCTGGTTAGCGCGCTGGATACGCTGCTGGCAAACCCGCGTCACGGTCCGGTTCATATTAACTGTCCGTTTGCCGAGCCGCTGTACGCTGAGCAGAGCGATGATTTCCCGGCTGGCAGCAGGCGCTGGGCGACTGGTGGCAGAGCCGGGATCCCTGGCTGCATTACGCTCGCACTGTGAATATCCCGACCGAAGCCGACTGGTGTTCTGGCGGCAGAAGCGTGGCGTGGTGATTGCGGGAAGAATGACGGCGGCCGAGGGCCTGCTGGTGGGGCAGTGGGCCGCAGAGCTGGGCTGGGCCGCTGCTGGGTGATGTGATTGCGCAATGTGGGCAACCATTACCGGCCGCCGCGCTGTGGCTGGCACATCCTGATGCACAGCGGGCGCTGGATGCCGCGCAGATTGTGCTGCAGTTTGGCAGCAGCCTGACCGGGAAAAACCTGCTCGGCTACAGGCCAACTGCCGGGCGCAGAGCTACTGGCATGTTGATCCTCTGCCCGGCCAGCGTAACCCGGCGTGCCCGCGCGGGCGGCGGATGGAAGTGCAGATTGATCGCTGGTTACAGCACCATCCGGCCCAGCCGCGCCAGCCCTGGTGCCCGCAGCTTGATGCGCTGGCGCAGCGCACCCGGCGCTATCTTCATCAGCATCTGCACCACTTCGGCGAGGCGCAGCTGGCCCATCGTCTGTGCGAACTGCTGCCGGAAAAAGGCGCGCTGTTTCTCGGTAACAGCCTGTCGATCCGGCTGGTGGATGCCTTTGCCTCGCTGCCGGCCGGATATCCGGTGTTACTGCAATCGCGGTGCCAGCGGTATTGATGGCCTGCTGGCGACGGCGGCGGGCACCCAGCGCGGCAACGGCCAGCCGCTGCTGGTGCTGCTGGGCGACCTCTCCACGCTGTACGATCTTAACAGCCTGGCGCTGCTGCAGCAGGCCCCGGCTCCGGTGGTGATCCTGGTGGTCAACAATCAGGGTGGGCAGATCTTCTCGCTGCTGCCGACGCCGCCTGCGCAGCGCGCTTCGCTGTTTGCCCTGCCGCCGCAGGCGACTTCAGCCATGCGGCGGCGCTGTTTGGTCTGCATTTCCGGCGCGTAGCCAGCTGGCTGGCGCTGCAACAGGCGGTGCAGCAGGGCTTTAACGGCGGCGTCACGCTGGTCGAAGTGGTGGTCAATGGCGACGACGACGGCGCGCAAACCCTGGACTGCTGCGCCAGAGAAGTGGTGACCCTGTGATGCTCCATGCGCACTGGCAGGGGCATCATCACAGCACGCGCCCGGTGCTGGTCTGGCTGCACGGTTTTCTCGGCAGCGCGCAGGAGTGGCAGCCGGTACAGCGCTATTTCAGCCACTGGCCGCTGCTCAGCGTTGATCTCCCCGGGCATGGTGGTTCGCGCGCGCAAAGCGTTAACGGCTTTGATGAGCTGTCGCAGCGGCTTAACGCCACCCTGGATTATCACCAGGTTAAGCGCTACTGGCTGATTGGCTATTCGCTCGGCGGACGGCTGGCGCTTTACCACGCCTGCCGCCATGCCGGGAAGGAACTGATGGGGTTACTGGTCGAAGCCGGACATTTTGGCCTCGCTTCGCCCTCAGAGCGCGCGATCCGCAGGGAGCACGATCTCTGCTGGGCGCAGCGCTTTCGCCAGCAGCCGCTGGAGCAGGCGCTGTGCCAGTGGTATCAGCAGCCGGTCTTTGCCGAGCTGACCCCGATTGAGCGCCAGCGCCTGGTGGCTCGCCGCCTGGATAATCGCGGTGAAGGGCTGGCCGCGATGCTGGAGGCCACGTCGCTGTCGGCGCAGCCCTGGCTCCTGCCGGAGCTAAGGCAGAAAAGTTTCCCGTTCCGCTATCTGTGCGGTGAGTGGGATCAAAAATTCCTGCAGCTGGCGCTTCAGGCCGCGCTGCCCCCGGCGGTGATCCCCGCTGCGGGCCACAACTCTCACCTGGCGAACCCGCTGGCTTTTGCCCATCAGCTCGCTCGCGTGCTCAATTATCATTAAGGAACTTCGATGATCTACCCCGATGAAAGCCTGCTGACGGCACCCGTCGAATGGCACGACTGCGGAGCGGACTACCGCGATATTCGCTATCACAAGTCGAGCGACGGCATAGCAAAAATTACCCTTAACCGCCCGGAGGTGCGCAACGCTTTTCGCCCGCTGACCATTAGCGAAATTCAGCAGGCGCTGGATAACGCGCGGCGCGACCCGGCGGTCGGCGTGATTATCCTCACCGGCGAGGGCGAACTGGCGTTTTGCGCGGGCGGCGATCAGAAAATCCGCGGCAATTACGGCGGTTATCAGGATGATGCCGGGGTACATCACCTCAACGTGCTCGACCTGCAGCGCCAGATCCGCACCTGCCCGAGCCGGTGGTGGCAATGGTAGCCGGCTATGCCGTCGGCGGGGGCACGTACTGCATATGATGTGCGATCTGACTATCGCAGCGGATAACGCACAGTTTGGTCAAACCGGCCCGAAGGTCGGTTCATTCGACGGCGGCTGGGGCGCAGCCTATATGGCGCGCATTGTCGGGCAGAAGAGAGCGCGGGAAATCTGGTTCCTGTGCCGCATGTACAGCGCACCGCAGGCACTGGCGATGGGGCTGGTGAACACCGTCGTCCCGCTGGCGCAGCTGGAGCAGGAAACCGTGCGCTGGTGCCGCGAAATGTTGCAGAACAGCCCGATGGCGCTGCGCTGCCTGAAAGCGGCGCTCAATGCCGACTGTGACGGCCAGGCCGGGCTGCAGGAGCTCGCGGGCAACGCCACCATGCTGTTCTACATGACCGAAGAGGGCAGGAGGGGCGCAACGCCTTCAATGAAAAACGCCCGCCCGATTTCAGCCACTTCCGGCGCAATCCCTGATGCGTGCGGTCGCACTGTATCGCTATCAGATCCCGCTGGAAGCGGGGGTTGTGCTGCGCCATCAGCGGTTAACAGCGCGCCAGGGCCTGCTGATCCAGCTGCGTGACCAACGCGGTGAGGGCTGGGGTGAGATCGCGCCGCTGCCAGAGTTCAGCGTGGAAACGCCCGCGCAGGCGGAGCAGGCCTGCCGTGCCTGGCTGGCGGCGTGGCGCGCCGGTTCTCATCCCGCAGAGAGCGATCTGCCTTCCGTCGCATTTGGCATCAGCTGTGCGCTTGCCGAGCTGGATGGCACGCTGCCCACCGCAGGCGAGTATCGTACCGCCTTACTGTGCAGCGGCGACCCGGATGAGCTGTTCCAGCGGCTGCGCCAGCTGCCGCAGCCGCTGGCAAAAATGAAAGTTGGGCTGTATGAAGCGGTGCGCGACGGGATGCAGGCCAACCTGCTGCTGGAGGCGCTACCCAACCTGACGCTGCGGCTGGACGCGAACCGCAGCTGGAGCCTGGAAAAAGCGCTGCAGTTTGCCCGTTACGTCTCACCCGAGCTGCGCGGGCGCATCGCCTTTATCGAAGAGCCGTGCCGCAACATGGCGGAAAGCCTCACATTTGCCCAGCAAACATCCATCGCTGTTGCCTGGGATGAGAGCCTGCGCGAGGGGCCGCTGCAGCAGCAGCACGGGCGTCAGCGCGGTGGTGATCAAACCGACGCTGACCGGCAGCATTCAGCGCGTGCAGCAGCAGGTGGCATGGGCCAAATCCCAGGGATTAACCCCGGTAATCAGCAGCGCCCTGGAGTCGAGCCTCGGTCTGACCCAGCTGGCACGGCTGGCACACTGGCTCACGCCGGGCATCATCCCCGGGCTCGACACGCTGCAGCTGATGCAGCAGCAGCTGTTGCGCCGCTGGCCGGCAGTGCGCTACCCGTGGCGGTGCCTGTGACCGACAGGGAGGTTTTAACATGTCCTGTGGCAGCACTAACTGACTGGCCGTGGCGTCACTGGGCGCGCAGATGCCCGCAGGCGCAGGCCATCGATGCGGGTGACGTCACGCTCAGCTGGCAGCAGCTGGAGCAGGAAATTGTCCAGCACGCTCAGGGGTTTCGCCAGCAGGGCGTGCAGCCGGGTAACCTGGTGATACTGCGCAGTGCCAACAGTCTGCAGGCGGTCGTGAGCTGGCTAAGCCTGCTCGCCTGCGGCGCCCGGGTGCTGGCGCTTAATCCCCAGCTGCCGGACAGCCAGCTGGAAATGCTGTTACCCAACCTCCGCGCCGATTTCAGCGTCGGCAGCGCAGGCACTGGCTGCCTGAACCCGCCTGCGCTGCTGAACCTGCGGCGCGCAGGCCATGTTATTCACCCCTGGCAGCCGGCAGCGCTGGCAACCCTGACGCTGACCTCGGGTTCCTGCGGGTTGCCAAAAGCCGCAGCGCACACGATTGCGGCCCATCTGCACAGTGCTGCAGCGGTGATCGCACTGATGGAGTTCAGCGCGCGCGACCGCTGGCTGCTGTCGCTGCCGCTGTTTCACGTTTCCGGGTTGGGCATTCTCTGGCGCTGGCTGGTCAGCGGGGCGACATTAACGCTGGCGGACAGTACCGGGTTTAGCGCCGCGCTGGCGCGCAGCAGTTTCGCTTCGCTGGTGCCAACCCAACTGTGGCGACTGCTGCGCCAGCCGGAGCGTCCGGCAATGCTGCGCTCGGTGCTGCTGGGAGGCGCAGCTATCGCCAGCGAGCTGGTGCAGCGGGCGGAGGCAGCGGGCATCCGCTGCTTCTGCGGGTATGGCATGACGGAAAGCGCCTCGACCGTCAGCGCCAAACGTGCAGACGACCGTCCGGGCGTCGGGAAGCCGCTCGACGGGCAGGAGGTCAGGATTGTCAACGGTGAGATCTGGCTACGCTCGCCCACGCTGGCGCTCGGTTACTGGCAGCAGGGTCAGCTGCGTCCGCTGACGGATGCCGACGGCTGGCTGCACAGCGGCGATCTCGGTGCGTGGCGCCTGGATGAACTCTGCGTTCTTGGCCGGCGGGATAACCTGTTTTTTTGTGGCGCAGAAGCCGTGCAGCCGGAAGTGATTGAGCGCCTGCTGCTGCGGCATCCGCAGGTGACCCAGGCAGTCGTGGTCGCGCTGGAAGATGATGAATACGGCAGCCGGCCGGTGGCGCTGGTGAATGACGGGGTGGCAATGGCACCGTTGGCCGCATGGGCGCTGCCGCAGCTGGCTGCCTGGCAGCGCCCGGTTAAGTGGTATACGCTGCCAGCGCTCGGCTGCGGTGGCATCAAGCCATCGCGCCGCCGGCTGATGCAGTGGGTGGCGCAGCAGCAGGAAATTGACGTTTGTGTTTCCGCAAAGGGCTTCCTAGACTGTGTCCCATAACTGTGCGTGAGGTTGGCACTGCGACGGCACCACGACCAGTTACGGGACACAGCCCACCGTGTTATGCCCTGAGTACACCGGAGAACAACATGATAAGAGTGGAAATGCTCGCAACCGGCGATGAAGTGCTGCACGGCCAGATCGTCGATACCAACGCGGCCTGGCTGGCGACAGTGCTGTTTGAACACGGTTTACCGATGACCAGCCGCCAGACGGTGGGCGACAGCCTGCAGGAACTGGTTACGGTGCTGACTGAACGCAGCAAAGTGGCTGACGTGCTGATCGTCAACGGCGGCCTTGGCCCGACCAGCGACGATTTGAGCGCGCTGGCCGCCGCGACCGCCGCCGGTGTGGCGCTAAAAATTCACCCCGAGTGGCTGGCTAAAATGGAAGCTTTCTTCGCCAGCCGCGGCAAGGCGATGGCCGCCAGCAACCGTAAGCAGGCGGAGATCCCGGAAGGGGCCGAGATGATCGACAATCCGGTCGGCACCGCCTGTGGTTTCGCCATGCAGCTGAACCGCTGCTGGATCTTCTTCACCCCCGGCGTCCCTTCCGAATATAAAGTGATGGTGATGGACCAGATCCTGCCGCGCCTGAAAGCCCGTTATCAGCTGCCAGAGCCGCCGGTCTGCCTGCGCATGACCACTTTTGGCCGTGGCGAGAGCGATCTGGCATCCGACATTGAACCGCTGCCGCTGCCGGAAGGCGTGGTGATGGGCTATCGCGCCTCGATGCCGATTATCGAACTGAAGCTTAACGGCCCGGCGGAAAAACTGCCGGAAATGGAGCAGTTCTGGCAGCAGGTGCGCGAGATAGCAGGCGACAGCGTGATTTTCGAAGGATTTGAGACCTTACCGCAGCAGCTGGCGCGCCGTCTGCAGGCGCGCAACCTTACGCTGGCCGTCAGCGAACAGTTCAGCGCCGGGCTGCTGCAGTGGCAGCTGATCTCCGCCGGCGCCGCGCTGGCCGCAGGCAACATATTGCCGAATCAGGCCGAGCCGCTGCAGAACATGGCCGAGCGTGCGCGCCAGCTGGCAGCCAGCAGCGGTTTCCGCTGTGGCGCTGCTGGTGGGCGGCATTGAGGACGATCGTTTAGGCTTTGCGCTGCACACGCCGGATGGCACTTTTGCCCAGAAGGTGAAGTTCAACGTCAACCGTCACGATCTGAAGGCACGGCAGGATATGGTGGCCATGCTGGCGATGAATATGCTGCGCCGCTGGCTGAACGGTCAGTCCGTCAGCACCGGGCATGGCTGGATAGATGTGGTGGAAACGCTATAAGATTTGGGCGTTTCAATACGGGCTGACCGAAAAAGAAGGTCAGCCCCTACGCCAGATCGTGTAGGGGGCGGGCATGCCCGACCCGTTCTACAGCTCGATCTCAATATCACCCTCGGCCTTACAGCAGCATGGCAAGATCTCACCCTGCTGCACAAAGGCCAGCGGTTTCGCGCTGTAGCTCACTTCCCCTTTCAACAGGCGCATCCGGCAGGAGCCGCAGTAGCCTTCGCGGCACTGATACTCCACGCAGACGCGGTGCGATTCCAGCGCAGCCAGCAGGGAAGGGTGTTCATCATGGCATTCAAGCTGCGCACCGGTGGTCCGCAGCGTAATGGTAGAGCGTGCCATCAGAATTACAGTTCGAAGTCGCTGAGGTCGTCGGCGTTGACTTCAGAGTCGATCTGTCCGACCAGGTAAGAGCTGACTTCCACTTCCTGCGGAGCAACCTGCACGTTATCGGACACCAGCCACGAGTTGATCCACGGGATCGGGTTCGAGCGGGTTTTTAAACGGCAGATCCAGACCAACAGCGTTCATACGGATGTTGGTGATGTACTCAATGTACTGCCACAGAATATCTTTATTCAGGCCAATCATTGAACCGCCGCTGAACAGATATTCCGCCCACTCTTTCTCCTGCTCGGCAGCCAGCACGAACAGATCGTAGCACTCTTGACGGCACTCTTTAGCAATCTCGGCCATTTCCGGATCGTCTTCCCCACTGCGCAGCAGGTTCAGCATATGCTGAGTGCCGGTCAGGTGCAGAGCTTCATCGCGGGCGATCAGCTTAATGATTTTGGCATTGCCTTCCATCAGTTCGCGCTCGGCAAAGGCGAAAGAGCAGGCGAAGCTGACGTAAAAGCGGATCGCTTCCAGCGCGTTGACGCTCATCAGGCAGATATAGAGCTGCTTTTTCAGCGCGCGCAGGCTGACGGTCACGGTTTTGCCCGCAACCTGGTGCGTGCCTTCACCCAGCAGATGCCAGTAGTTGGTCATTTCGATCAGATCGTCGTAGTAGCCAGAGATATCTTTGGCGCGTGACAGGATCTGCTCGTTGGTGACGATATCGTCAAAGACCAGCGCCGGGTCGTTAACGATATTACGAATAATATGGGTGTACGAACGCGAGTGGATAGTCTCGGAGAACGCCCAGGTTTCAATCCAGGTTTCCAGTTCCGGGATCGAGATCAGCGGCAGCAACGCCACGTTCGGGCTGCGTCCCTGAATAGAGTCCAGCAGAGTCTGATACTTCAGGTTGCTGATAAAGATGTGTTTTTCGTGCTCTGGCAGCGCCTGATAGTCAATACGATCGCGCGAGACGTCCACTTCCTCCGGGCGCCAGAAGAAAGAGAGCTGCTTTTCGATCAGCTTTTCAAAGATGTCATATTTCTGCTGGTCGAAACGCGCCACGTTTACCGGCTGTCCGAAGAACATCGGTTCTAACAGTTGGTTATTTTTATTCTGCGAAAATGTGGTGTAAGCCATGATTCAGTCCAAATGCTTCAGGGTCGGGCATGCCCGACCCCTACAGAGTCAATGTTGCGCATAGGGGCCAGGCATGCCTGACCCACCGTTATCAGATTTTGCAGGCGCCGCTTTCACAGCCGTCATCCTGAATCGATGGCGCCAGATCTTCCTGCGTATCTTCCGCACCGTCACGGGTGTTTTGGTAGTAGAGCGTTTTCACGCCAAACTTATAGGCAGTCAGCAGGTCTTTCAGCAGCTGCTTCATCGGCACCTTACCGTTGGCGAAGCGCGTCGGGTCGTAGTTGGTGTTGGATGAAATGGCCTGGTCGATAAATTTCTGCATCAGGCCGACCAGCTGCAGGTAACCGTCGTTATTTGGCATATCCCACAGCAGTTCGTAGTTATCTTTCAGGCGCTCATACTCTGGCACCACCTGACGCAGAATGCCGTCTTTCGACGCTTTAATGCTGATATGACCGCGCGGTGGTTCAATACCGTTGGTGGCGTTCGAGATCTGGGAAGAGGTCTCAGACGGCATCAGGGCAGAGAGCGTAGAGTTGCGCAGGCCGTGGGTTTTCACCGATTCACGCAGCGCCTCCCAGTCCAGCAGCAGCGGCGTATCACAGATCGCATCCAGGTCCTTCTTATAGGTGTCGATCGGCATAATACCCTGCGCATAGGTGGTTTCGTTAAACCACGGGCAGGCACCCTGTTCGATAGCCAGATCGTTAGAGGCTTTCAGCAACCAGTACTGAATGGCTTCAAAGGTCTGGTGCGTCAGGACATTAGCGCTGCCGTCGGAGTAACGCACGCCGTTCTTCGCCAGGTAGTAAGCGTAGTTGATCACGCCAATACCCAGAGTACGGCGACCCATTGCGCCACGCTGCGCGGCCGGGATTGGGTAGTCCTGGTAGTCCAGCAGGGCATCCAGCGCACGCACCGCCAGGGTTGCCAGCTCCTGCAGGTCGTCCAGGCTCTCAATCGCGCCGAGGTTAAACGCCGACAGCGTACAGAGCGCGATTTCGCCATTTTCGTCGTTAACATCCAGCAGCGGTTTGGTCGGCAGTGCGATCTCCAGGCACAGGTTAGACTGGCGCACTGGCGCGATTGCCGGGTCAAACGGGCTGTGGGTGTTGCAGTGGTCAACGTTCTGAATGTAGATACGGCCGGTAGAGGCGCGTTCCTGCATCATCAGCGAGAACAGATCTACCGCCTTCACGCGCTGCTTGCGGATGCTGTCGTCTTTCTCGTATTTGGTGTAGAGGCGCTCAAACTCATCCTGATCGGCGAAGAACGCGTCATACAAGCCAGGCACGTCGGACGGGCTGAACAGAGTAATCTCTTCACCCTTCAGCAGGCGCTGATACATCAGCTTGTTCAGCTGCACGCCGTAGTCCATATGACGCACGCGGTTGCCTTCAACGCCGCGGTTGTTCTTCAGCACCAGCAGGCTTTCCACTTCCAGATGCCACATTGGGTAGAACAGGGTGGCTGCACCGCCGCGCACGCCGCCCTGAGAGCAGGACTTCACCGCGGTCTGGAAGTGCTTATAGAACGGAATGCAGCCGGTGTGGAATGCTTCACCGCCGCGGATCGGGCTGCCCAGCGCACGGATGCGACCGGCGTTAATGCCGATACCGGCACGCTGAGAAACGTACTTCACAATCGCGCTGGAGGTGGCGTTAATGGAATCAAGGCTGTCGCCGCACTCAATCAGTACGCAGGAGCTGAACTGGCGCGTCGGGGTGCGCACGCCGGACATAATTGGCGTCGGCAGCGAAATCTTAAAGGTGGAGATCGCATCGTAGAAACGCTTGACGTAATCAAGACGGGTTTCACGCGGGTAGCCAGAGAACAGGCAGGCGGCCACGAGGATATACAGGAACTGCGCGCTCTCGTAGATCTCACCGCTGACGCGGTTCTGCACCAGGTATTTACCTTCCAGCTGCTTGACTGCCGCATAGGAGAAGTTCATGTCGCGCCAGTGGTCGATAAAGCCGTCCATCTGCTCAAACTCTTCCGCGCTGTAATCTTCCAGCAGGTGAGGGTCATATTTGCCCATATCGACCATGCGTTTGACCTGCTCGATCAGCTTTGGCGGCTCGAACTGGCCGTAGGCTTTTTTACGCAGGTGGAAGATGGCCAGGCGGGCGGCCATGTACTGGTAATCAGGTGCATCACGCGAGATCAGGTCAGCGGCAGACTTGATCACCGTTTCATGAATGTCGGAGGTGCGAATACCTTCGTAGAACTGGATGTGTGAACGCAGTTCAACCTGCGAAACGGAGACGTTTTGCAGACCTTCGGCAGCCCAGTCGAGAACACGGTGGATTTTATCGAGATCGATGCGTTCGGTGCGGCCGTCGCGTTTGGTTACAAGCAGACTCTGATTCATGTCGCGTTTTACCTGTCCTTAACAAATAATCCCCACGTTTATACACAGCTTGCTCGTTGTGAGTAACTCTGTGGATAAACACTATATATAGGGGGTGAGGGAAGACTGACTAACAATATGGTGAGTATTCTAGTAATTTCCGCGTGCTTAACAAGGCTTGATTTTCAGGTGAAACTACTGTCGCAGGGTGGGTATTTTTCCTAAGTCCACGTTTCTCAAGGCCCACAGTCGATGTCAATGGTTTGAGAAATTTTTTAGAAATTTGATCGAGCGCGGGTTTCTTGTTCATCCCCGATATTTCCTGAATTTCTTTGCTGAAAAATGCGGCGTATTGAGACGCCTCACAGCAATAATTGTCGTGATGGGGTAACCCTAACTCAGCCGTGATGACAGTTGTAAGACGAAAAAGATCTGGCAGGGGTGGAGCGGTATCCACCCCCTGATGGGTCAGTCAATCGCGCGGTGCGTGTGAACCATGTAGTTCACATCAACGCCAGGGGCCAGCTTGAAGTGGTTGGTCAGCGGGTTGTAGTGCAGGCCAATGATATGGCGCTCGCGCAGTGGGGTTTCGTCAACCCAGTTCAGCAGTTCGCCGGGGCGGATGAATTTTTTGATGTCGTGCGTTCCGCGCGGCACCATGCGCAGCACGTACTCAGCGCCGATAATCGCCATCAGCCAGGCTTTGCTGTTGCGGTTCAGCGTAGAGAAGAACACTTCGCCGCCGGGTTTCACCAGCCTGGCGCAGGCGTGAA
The DNA here is from genome assembly GCA_910589765.1 of Avena atlantica. NCBI lineage: Eukaryota > Viridiplantae > Streptophyta > Magnoliopsida > Poales > Poaceae > Avena > Avena atlantica. Next base: position 624,878 of record CAJUWN010001575.1, on the reverse strand, counting down.
CCACAGAGCGCGGGTCCGGCACGTGCTCCAGCATCTCCATGCAGGTCACCACGTCATACTGCCCGGCGAACTGTTCGGCGTGCTCTTCAACCGTTTGCTGCACGTAATCAATGGTCACACCGCTTTCCAGCGCGTGCAGACGGGCGACCTGTAACGGCTCCGCGCCCATGTCCAGCCCGGTGACGTTAGCACCTTCACGTGCCATGCTCTCCGCCAGGATGCCGCCGCCGCAGCCGACGTCGAGGATCTTTTTACCAAACAGCCCGTCGCAGTGCTGAGCAATCCAGCCGAGGCGCAGGGGGTTAATCCGGTGCAGCGGCTTAAATTCGCCATCCAGGTCCCACCAGCGTGTTGCTACTGCTTCAAATTTGGCGATCTCGCCGCGATCTACGTTCTGCGCGCCCGCGTTTTGTTCTGCTTTCATTGGGGTATGACTCCGGCCAAAGTTTGCCGCAGTATACAAGTTTCCCGCCCCTGACAGCCAGGGTTGTTGCCTGCGCTGAAAACAGAATGCAATAAAGCGGCCAAAGCGATGCTTTCCATTCAACACATGCCCGCGATGTGATATACTTTCGCACCTTTGAATCCGGGAATAAGACAGAAGGAAAGCGCGTCCATGAGCGACCTCGCCCGCGAAATTACACCGGTCAATATCGAAGAAGAGCTAAAGAACTCTTATCTGGATTATGCAATGTCGGTCATCGTTGGCCGTGCGCTGCCAGATGTCCGTGATGGTTTAAAGCCGGTTCACCGCCGTGTGCTTTACGCTATGAACGTGCTCGGTAACGACTGGAACAAAGCCTATAAAAAATCCGCCCGTGTTGTCGGCGACGTCATCGGTAAATATCACCCGCATGGTGATACCGCCGTGTACGACACCATCGTGCGTATGGCGCAGCCATTCTCGCTGCGCTACATGCTGGTCGATGGCCAGGGTAACTTCGGTTCCGTCGACGGCGACTCGGCTGCGGCGATGCGTTATACCGAAGTGCGCATGTCCAAAATTGCTCACGAACTGCTGGCGGATCTTGAAAAAGAGACCGTCGACTTTGTGCCAAACTACGACGGCACCGAGCAGATCCCAGAAGTGATGCCAACCCGCGTACCTAACCTGCTGGTTAACGGTGCTTCGGGGATTGCAGTCGGTATGGCGACTAACATTCCGCCGCACAACCTGACCGAAGTGATCAACGGCTGTCTGGCGTATATCGACGATGAGAACATCACCGTTGAAGGCCTGATGGAGCACATCCCAGGCCCGGACTTCCCCACCGCTGCTATCATCAACGGTCGTCGCGGCATCGAAGAAGCTTATCGTACCGGTCGCGGCAAAATTTACATCCGCGCCCGTGGCGAAGTGGAAGTGGATGCCAAGACCGGCCGTGAAACTATCATCGTGCATGAAATTCCTTATCAGGTGAACAAAGCGCGCCTGATTGAGAAAATCGCCGAGCTGGTGAAAGAGAAGCGTCTGGAAGGCATCAGCGCCCTGCGCGATGAGTCCGACAAAGACGGGATGCGCATCGTCATCGAAGTGAAGCGCGATGCGGTGGGCGAAGTGGTGTTAAACAACCTTTACTCGCTGACGCAGCTGCAAACTTCTTTCGGCATCAACATGGTGGCACTGCATCAGGGCCAGCCGAAGATTATGCCGCTAAAGGATATTCTCGAAGCCTTCGTGCGTCACCGTCGTGAAGTGATCACCCGCCGTACCATCTTCGAACTGCGTAAAGCGCGCGACCGTGCCCATATCCTTGAAGCACTGGCCGTGGCCCTGGCAAACATCGATCCGATTATCGAGCTGATCCGCCAGGCTGCGACCCCAGCCGAAGCAAAAGCGGGCCTGATTGCCCGCCCATGGCTGCTGGGCAACGTTTCAGCGATGCTGGAACGTGCCGGTGACAACGCCGCCCGCCCTGAGTGGCTGGAAGAGCAGTACGGTATTCGTGACGGCCAGTACTACCTGACCGAGCAGCAGGCGCAGGCTATCCTGGATTTACGCCTGCAGAAACTGACCGGCCTTGAGCATGAAAAACTGCTCGACGAGTATAAAGATCTGCTGGCGCAGATTGCCGAGCTGCTGCGCATTCTGGGCAGTTCAGAGCGCCTGATGGAAGTGATCCGTGAAGAGCTGGAGCTGATCCGCGATCAGTTCGGCGACGCGCGTCGTACCGAGATCACCGCCAACAGCGCCGACATCAATATCGAAGACCTGATCAACCAGGAAGACGTTGTGGTGACCCTGTCGCACCAGGGCTACGTGAAGTATCAGCCACTGACTGATTACGAAGCGCAGCGCCGCGGCGGTAAGGGTAAATCGGCAGCGCGTATTAAAGAAGAAGACTTTATTGACCGCCTGCTGGTGGCCAACACCCATGATACCATCCTCTGCTTCTCAAGCCGCGGTCGTCTCTACTGGATGAAGGTCTACCAGCTGCCGGAAGCGAGCCGCGGTGCGCGTGGGCGTCCAATCGTCAACCTGCTGCCGCTGGAAGCGAATGAACGTATTACCGCGATCCTGCCGGTGCGTGAATACGCCGAGGGCTGGAACATCTTTATGGCGACCGCCAGCGGTACCGTGAAGAAAACCGCGCTGACCGAGTTCAGCCGTCCGCGCAGTGCCGGTATTATTGCCGTCAACCTGCGTGACGATGACGAACTGATCGGCGTGGCCCTGACTAACGGCACGGATGAAACCATGCTGTTCTCTGCCGCCGGTAAAGTGGTGCGCTTCGCTGAAAGCGCGGTGCGTGCCATGGGCCGAACCGCCTCAGGCGTGCGCGGTATCAAGCTGGCAGAAGGTGACCGCGTGGTTTCCCTGATTGTGCCGCGTGATGACGGCGCCATCCTGACGGTGACGCAGAACGGTTATGGTAAGCGTACCGCCAACAGCGAATACCCGACCAAGTCGCGTGCGACTCAGGGGGTGATCTCGATTAAAGTCACCGAGCGTAACGGACCGGTTATCGGTGCGGTACAGGTGGTCGACAGCGATCAGATCATGATGATCACCGATGCCGGTACGCTGGTGCGTACCCGCGTTTCTGAAGTGAGTGTGGTCGGGCGTAACACCCAGGGTGTGATCCTGATCCGTACCGCGGAAGATGAAAACGTGGTTGGCCTGCAGCGCGTGGCCGAGCCGGTAGCGGAAGAAGAGCTCGATGCTATCGACGGCAGCGTGGCGGAAGGGGATGATGATATCGCACCTGAAGTCGACAATGACGATGAAGCGCCAGAGGCCGATGACGAGTAATCGTTAAGCCCTGATGAAAAAGCCGGTTCAGCTGAACCGGCTTTTTTTTGCCTGAAATCTGGGGATCTGGAAGACGCTACGCAGGATGCAGCGCCAAATCTGACCAGCAGAGCAGAGAGTGATACAACCAGCGGGTACCCAAAAGGAAAGGTGGCCATGGATATTACTGTTAAGGCGTTCTCATCACCGCTATTAGCCAACGCGCTGAGTTATCTGGTTTCGGTGAAAAAGTCAGGGGGAAGAGACAATGAATATGTTGTTGAGATAAAAAGATTACCAACGATGATCCAGAACTGCTTTGGTTGTTACTGGTCTGGTTATTACCTACAGAATTACTGCTGGTTGGTTGATTTTTATCCATATGACGCGCTATTCTCGTCGGAACCTGGTGCCCGCTACAAAGTCGACCGCCGTATGGCATTTAGCTACAGTGAGTTGATACGGTTTTTGGCAGAAGGGGTCGGCCAGGCGGTGGAGAGTTTTCTTCAGCATCAGCTTGTAGCCTCTCTTCTGGCTATGCCAATCCATCCGGCATTAGGAAAAATGTACCATCGGTTACTGCGGCGTTACGCCGCCGAAAAAGGATTTATCTATAATCAGACGTGGTTGCAGGAGGCAGTATATGTCATTGAAAAAAAATAATGCTATGGATATGAACATCATAGCCACCTCAAAGCGGCGGGAAGCGATTGGCGCAGCGATGGACCAGATGTTTTTGGAAAGCAGTGCGAGAATACGCCAAATCCTGCTCGAGTATGGATCGCTGGAGCCTTTCCTTGGCCCCGACCTCTCTGCCAAACCTGAACTCAAATCGAAACGCTGAGTTCACTCAATATTGAAACTCCCGCTGCTCAGCTGCGCTGAATAAACGCGCTGACGGCGGTAATTGTCTGCTGATGTACCTCCTCACGCTTTTCCCGCGATGTTTCGCAAATAAATGCTTCCCCTTCCTCTGCCAGAATCGCTTGTGCCGCTGGCTGACATAGCGGCAGGAAGTCATAGTGCCCGGCCTGTGGCAGGCGCAACAGCGGTAGCGGCAACCTATCCACCCCCAAATTAATCTCCGGCTGCGCGCGGATATAATAGCCCGCGGCAATCACCAGCAGTGGAAGGGTAATAGAGTGCAGGCTGGCGGGAGTGAAAACATCGCTCATTCCCGGGTCGATAGCGACGACAAACTTCACTCGCGGGTCACGATAGCTGGCCGCCAGCGTGGCCGCCGATCGCTGTGCCAGCGGCAGGTGCCCGCGCTGGTAAAACAGGCAGTCCGGCATCTGCGGTTTGCTGCGGCAGTACTCAACCAGCCTTGCCTGGGTTATCCGCGCTCCGGCCAGTGCCAGCACGCTGTATCCGCCCTTTGAATGCCCGATAGCGCCAATCCTGTCGGCGTCAATGGCAGGCCGCCATCTTGCGTCATCAAGATAGTGGGTGATTAAAAACGACAGGTCGCGCGTCTGCAGGGTGAGGTCGGTATCGGGGCTGGAATCGCCGGTGGTGCTGCCCGGGTGATTAGCGGCAATCACAATGGCCCCTTGGGCCGCCAGCGGCACGGCCAGCCAGGCGAGGCTGCTGTTATTACCGCCGCTGCCGTGGCTCAGCACAATCAGGGGAAACTTGCCCGCAGCAGGCTGAGCCTGTTCTATCGCATAAAATCCAGTCAGCACCGGTCTTGCTGCCTGCAAGGTCGCTGCCTGATGGCTTTCGCTGGGGTAGAAAATACGGACATTAAGCGTGCGCTTCAGGACAGGATTACTGAGCGTTTCCTGCTGCGTAGCAACGGAATAGCTCCAGCTCGAGAAACTGATTAACATCAGTGAAAACAGAAAAATCAGCGGCATCTTATTTACTCCTCACGTATAAAAGTCCCATTATCAGAACTTTACAGACGCCTGGCGTCCTCGATCGCGATTGAGTCCTATGCTAATACCGATAAATTTTCTCCTTAGCTTTGCCTGCCTGCTGCTGCTGGTGCAGAAACGTCAGGCGGGCGCGTTCTTCCGTCTGCTGCTGCTGGTTTTCCTGCTGCACACGGTGGTTGCCGGTTTGGGGGCACTGCCGCAGTTTAATCAGCTGCGCATAATACAGCCGCTGACGGCAGTTGCGCTGCCGCTGTTTTGCTATCTGGCACTGTGCCAGGCCACCGGGCAGAGGCTGCATCTTGCGCTTAGCGTGCTGGCGCTACTGTTAATGGCTGGCAGTATCCTGTGGCTACCGCAGGCGATTGATGGGCTGATGGCAGTCATCTGGATGAGTAGCGCAGCAGCGATGCTAATAACATTGCGTCAGGGCAGGGACACTTTCTGCCAGCTGCCGCTGGAGAGCAGTGGCCTGAGCGTAAATGGCTGGCGTCTGCTGGCCGTCTTGCTAATCGCGGTCGCGCTGATCGACATCAGCGTTGCGGGGCTGCTGGAATACAGGGCGGGCAGCGGGGTTCAGCTATTAACAGCCTGCGGTAATTTACTGGTCTGCCTGCTGGTGGCGCTGACGCTACTGCTGACGCCTGCCACCGCCAGCACGGCGGTAAAATCGCGCAAGGTGAAAGAGGGCGACGCCGCCGTGCTCGAACGCATCGATGAGCTGATGCGTAGCGGTATTCATCGCGAGACCGGACTGAACCTGGAGCAGCTGGCGCGTAAATCAGGAATTCCGAGTCGTCAGGTCTCCGCCGCCATCAATGCACTCCACCGCCAGAGCGTATCGCAGTATGTTAACAGTTGGCGAATTGCTGAAGCCTGCGAGCACCTTTGCCGCAGTCAGAGTACGATCATTGAGATCATGGAAAACGTCGGTTTCCAGACCAAATCAAACTTTAATCGCGAGTTTCTGCGCATTACCGGAAAAACCCCCTCGCAGTGGCGTAAAGAGTCCGGGGAACAAAGCAGAATTAGCTGAAATAGAGCGGGGGTGGGGCGGGGATAACTGGCTTTTTCAGCAGGTGAACGCTACTGTATCGGCACTCTGTTTTATCACTGCTGATGGCTGCGTGGGTCCCGTTTGAAATATCTTGTCTCTTTCCGTACAACGTTAAAAATCTCGCGCTACCTGTTCCGTGCGCTGGCGCTGATGCTGTGGATGCTGGGTGCCTTGCTGACAACGTTCTACATTATTAACGTCCTGCACGAGAGAGAGTCCCAGGTTCGCCAGGAGTTTAATACCAGCTATGATCAGACTCAGTGGTACGTGCGTCACTCCGCAGACGTGACGCGCGAGCTGAAGTTTATTGCTGAAAACCGCCTGAATACCTCGTCCAGCGGGCTTGATGTGCTGAACGGCGTGTTTCCCGGTAAGAGTACGCTGCCGCAGTTCTACCCGCTTTATGCCGATTCAGACTGTAGTGCGATGAGCAACACCTGGCGTAATTCGCTGGAATCGCTCAGCTATTTCCTCAATTACTGGAAAGTGAACTTTGCCTCGGCCTATGAGCTGAACCGGGTGTTTTTCGTCGGTGGCGAGAGCCAGTGCCTGGCGGACTTCGGGGTGGGGAATGCTTCCGTCGACCGTGAGCGGGCGCTGAAATCACTGCATGAACGCATCCTGAAGTACCGCAGCGGCAACGAAGAGGAGCGCAAAATAGCCTGTTCTGGGTGTCGCCGACCGCGCAGCCGGGGGTCGGCTATTACTATATGATCACCCCGGTTTATGTGGCGAATAAGGTTGCGGCGCTGCTCGGTATTGAGCAGAGCATTCGTATGGAGGACTTTATCACCCCGGGCAACCTGCCGGTGGCGGTGACGCTGGTCGATCAGAACAACCAGCGGGTGCTCTCTTCCGCCCGCGGCGCGCTGGCCTTTTCCGCCGACGATCTCCCTGATAACGCCAGCTGGTTTGGCTATGTTGCCGGGTACAAACAGCTGGTGATGAAAAAAGAGCTGCCGCCTTCGTCCCTGAGCGTGGTGTACTCGGTGCCGACCAGCGCGATGATTGAGCCGCTAAAAATGCTGCTGATCAACGCCATTCTGCTGAATATTATCAGCGCGATTATCCTGTTTACCCTCGCCTGGCTGTTCGAGCGCCGCATGTTTCTCCCCGCCGAGGATAATGCACACCGGCTGGAAGAGCATGAGCAGTTCAACCGCAAAATTGTCGCTTCGGCGCCGGTCGGGATCTGCATTCTGCGCACCAGTGACGGCACCAATATTCTGAGTAACGAGCTGGCGCATAACTACCTCACCATGCTGACTCAGGAAGACCGTCTGCGCCTGACCGAGATTATCTGCGGACAGCAGGTAAACTTTGTCGACGTGCTGACCGGTAGCAATACCAACCTGCAAATCAGTTTTGTGCATTCACGCTACCGCAATGAAAACGTGGCGATCTGCGTGCTGGTGGATGTCAGCGCGCGCGTGAAGATGGAAGAGTCGCTGCAGGAGATGGCGCAGGCTGCAGAGCAGGCCAGCCAGTCGAAATCGATGTTCCTCGCCACCGTCAGCCACGAGCTACGCACCCCGCTGTACGGCATTATTGGTAACCTCGACCTGCTGCAAACCAAAACTTTACCCAAAGGCGTGAAGTCGCTGGTGACGGCGATGAACAACTCCTCCAGCCTGCTGCTGAAAATCATCAGTGATATCCTTGATTTCTCGAAAATCGAGTCTGAGCAGTTGAAGATTGAGCCGCGTGAGTTTTCCCCGCGTGAGGTGATAGCGCATATCACCTCCAACTATCTGGCGATGGTGGTGAAAAAGCGTCTGACGCTGTGGTGCTTCATCGACAGCGACGTGCCGGTGACGCTGGACGGCGATCCGATGCGTTTGCAGCAGGTGATCTCTAACCTGTTGAGCAACTCCATCAAGTTTACCCATACCGGCGGCATCGTCCTGCACGCCTACGTCAAGGATGGCTACCTGGCGTTCCGCGTGCGCGACAGCGGCGTGGGGATCCCGGCGAAAGAGCTGACCCGGCTATTTGACCCGTTCTTCCAGGTCGGCAGCGGCGTGCAGCGGAATTTCCAGGGAACCGGACTCGGGCTGGCGATCTGTGAGAAGCTGATCAACATGATGGACGGCGATATTGAGGTGGACTCCGAGCCGGGGATGGGCAGCCAGTTTATCATTCGTATACCGCTCTACAACAGCCGGGTGATGACCCCCGAGCTGCATGACGGCTTGCAGGATAAACAGTGCTGGCTGGCGGTGCGTAACGATCAGCTGGCGGAATTCCTCGACAAAATGTTGCGTGGTCATGGCATCCAGGTGCGGCGCTACGAGGGTGAGGCTGAAGCGGAGGACGTGATTATCTGCGATTACGACTGTCAGCCGGAACAGAACGTGCGCGCTGTGATACGCTTCGACAATCGTCATAATGACGGACCGCGCGAAGTGCTGCCGGGGCGCTGGCTGTGCGCCACGACCACGCCGCACGAGCTGCCGGTGCTGCTTGGGCGCATCTATCGCGTGGAAGTCGCGATGCCGGAAGGATTACCGGCCACGCTGGTTGAGCAGGAGAGCGGCGTCAGCAATGACGATATCCTGATTCTGGTGGTTGATGACCATCCGATCAACCGCATGCTGCTGTCAGATCAGCTCGGCTCGCTGGGTTACCGCGTCAAAACGGCGCAGGACGGTATTGATGCCCTCAATGTACTGAGCCGCAGCGAGATTGATATTGTGCTGACCGATGTCAATATGCCGAATATGGATGGCTACCGTCTGACGCAGCGCCTGCGCGAGCTGGGGCAAACTTTCCCGGTGGTCGGCGTGACCGCGAATGCGCTGGCCGAAGAGAAGCAGCGTTGTATTGAGGCCGGAATGGATAACTGCCTGTCGAAGCCGGTGACGATGGATACGTTGCAGCAGGCGCTGGCGTTTTATGCGGAGCGGGTGAGAAAGGGCAGAGGTAGCGTTTAAGTAGTAAGGGCTGACCGGAAAAGAAGGTCAGCCCCTACAAATTCCCATGTAGGGGGCGGCCATTTTTCCGGTCGACCCGTTACACATTCCCTCGTAGGGGGCGGCCATTTTTCCGGTCGACCCGTTACACATTCCCTCGTAGGGGTCGGCCATTTTTCCGGTCGACCCGTTACACATTCCCTCGTAGGGGTCGACCATTTTTCCGGTCGACCCGTTACACATTCCCTCGTAGGGGTCGACCATTTTTTCCGGTCGACCCGCCAGGTGAATATTGGCTTAATCTACGGAAGGAGACATGCTCACTGAAGAGAGATAGTTCAGCAGGGCAATATCGTTATCAACACCCAGCTTCATCATCGCTGATTTCTTCTGGCTACTGATGGTTTTAATACTGCGGTTCAGCTTCTTGGCAATTTCAGTCACCAGGAAACCTTCAGCAAACAGGCGTAATACTTCGCTCTCTTTCGGCGACAGACGTTTGTCACCGTAGCCACCCGCGCTGATTTTCTCCAGCAGTTTTGCCACGCTATCCGGAGTATATTTCTTACCCTTCTGCAAGGCTGCCAGCGCTTTCGGCAGGTCGGTTGGTGCACCCTGCTTCAGGACAATACCTTCGATATCCAGGTCCAGTACCGCGCTCAGGATCGCCGGGTTATTGTTCATGGTCAGAACAATAATCGACAGGTCGGGATAGTGACGCTTGATGTATTTAATCAGCGTAATACCGTCGCCATATTTCTCACCTGGCATAGAAAGGTCGGTGATCAGCACGTTCGCATCAAGCTTAGGCAGGCTGTTAACTAAGGCCGTGGAGTCTTCAAATTCGCCTACAACGTTGACCCATTCAATCTGCTCAAGCGACTTACGAATGCCGAACAGAACAATAGGATGGTCGTCGGCAATAATGACATTCAGGTTATTCATATTATTGGTTACCTTGCTGCAGCAGTTCATCGACGTAAGTGTCAACTTCACTGGTGGTATTTTTAATGTTTGAATCGTCACATTCTTTAATGTGCAGTTCTAACGTTTCACAAAGCTGCTTGCCGGGTAGCAAATTTAACATGGCAAACACGCCTTTCAGCCGGTGTGCGGTCTGAGCCAGCGCACTGTAATCCCTGTCTGCGGCTTCATTATACAGCCTCTTTACATCATCTGGTACTGTATCAACGAAAAGCTGGAAATAGCCACTGGCGAAAAGTTGAGCCGTATCCTGCGGGTCCATATTTTCGTCAGTCAACTCGTCCCGGGCAAGCTGTTGTTCAATCAATGTCAGCAGCGCATCCTGCATCGCACTGCTGATATTGAAGTTCACGCGGTACTGATTTGCAGCCAGCTGGCTGAAACCGGGTTCATCATCCGTGAGCAGTAGCGACCATGGCGTTAAACGCTGTGGATCGTCAGTCACCAGCACATCATGTTCCTGGCCGGAGAAGCGCTCGTCTGGCGTAATGCAGTTCGCGCCCCAGTTTTCCAGTTGATGCACCACGATTTTACGCACGTCATCAACGGTAATATCAATCAGGGCGTTAACCCCTTCCAGCAGTTTCTCTTCCTGATCCTGCTGCGGCTCCAGCGGGGCGTGTAGCTGAATACTGTAGCGCGAGCCAATGTCCGGGCGCGCCGCAATGTCCAAATGCCCGCCAAGCTGTTTACACAGCTGCTTGCAGAGGAAGAAGGCCATACCGGATGCTTGACCAAAACGATCCTGGTGCGTCTCTCCGAGGAACGGGAAATCGGTATTTGCCATCTCATCGGCGGACAGCCCCGCGCCGGTATCGACAATCTCAATCGACAGGCGGTCGGCGCGCTCTGGCGGTGCGCTGATGGTGATGCTGACGCGGCCCCAGGTGGTGGTGGTCACCGCGTAATGCACCAGCGTTGAGAGAATTTTAGCAATGGCCCGGCGGTCACCGAAACGCATCTCATCGCTGCTAAGGGTGTTGTTAATCATCAGCGTCAACCCTTTGCGGCGCATTATCGGCAGGATCTCTACCGCCAGCTCATCCAGCAGGGTTTGCAGGCTGAAGCTGCAGGCGTCCGGCGCCCAGTCGAGGGTTTCCAGCTGGTTCAGCAGCACGATATCATCCACCAGGCGGCTCAGAGCCTTTGACGCCTCCAGCGAATCTTCGAGCTGCTCAGGCTGGTGTTCCGCCCCGAGCGACTGCAAACGGCCGATAACATCATGCAGCGGGCGCTGCAGGGCATGACCCAGGTTCTGTAACAGCTGCTGACGCGACTGGTGGTTTTTATCCAGCACCTGCTGCGCTTTCTGCAGCTTCTTGTTGACCAGTAATTCCCGGTCCTGATCGCGCATCATAAACAGCTGGGTATGCGGAGAGATGACGCTGCGCGCATGGCGGATCTCATACACTTCGTTGTTCACCGTGGCCTGCAACACGCCCTGATGCTGATCGGACATATTGATAATCTTTTGCAGGTTAAGATGCGGCAGCAGATGTTCGGCAATCTTGTTACTGATAATCGTGCGGTTGTTGGCGAAGTCATACACCAGCAGACCGACTGGCAGCGTGCCAACAATCTCTTCGTTCAGCAGGCGCAGTGACTCCAGCTCTGCGCTCTGATTCTCGCTCGGGCGCAGCGACTGCTGGCGCAGCAAAAACAGCCCAGCCAGCGACATGATCAGCAGCGCGAGGTTTGCCAGCAGCGGCCACAGCAGATTGTGCAGGGTATCAATGACCAGGCCGGTGATCGGTACGCGATAAACCAGCTGTAGCGGGGTGCTGGCCAGCGAAGCGGCAATTTCAATATTCGGGTTAACCCAGTCAATGCGCGTGCTGCCGTTGCTGTCCTGATTGTCATCCCCTTCCGCCACCGGTGCGGCATCCTGCTTCAACTGGAAGTTTTCCAGCGGCATATTGAGCGGGACCAGGTCATTCACCGGCAGGTCAAACGCCACCACGGTTGCCAGATGACCCGGCTGATTAAAAGTGGTGCGTACCGTAAAGTAGTGGTCGTTCTGCCAGCTGAAGCGGCGCAGCGGCGAGAAGCTCTCGCGCTCGTCCAGGGCGTTGGCCTGCTGCAGCATCTCCGCGCGGCGTGCCTCAACGATATTGCTGATGGCGCTCTCTTTGTAGCGCGTGGCCATATCCTTCAGCGGCAGGGTAGAGACCAGGATCATGCTGTTATCCTGGCCGTTCAAAAAGTACATCGACCAGGTGCTGTTTTCCGCGCCCCACAGCGTATCAAGGTAGTTGCTCATGCGCAGGGTCATATCCAGCGTGCCGCTATCGTGAGAACCAAAAATCAGCGCTTCGGTTTTACGACGGGTTTTTTCCAGATAGTAGACGTCCGGGCGCAGGCGCGTTTCCTGCAGACTGTTCGATGGCATACCGGCCGCGCTGGCCGCCAGGTTTTCATAGATCTGCCAGGTGGCGAAGCGATAGGTATCAATGCGCTTTTGCATGGCATGGGTGATATCCGCCATCGCATAACGTTTTTCCGTCAACCAGGCGTTTACCGCGTTGTGGATCATAAATCCTGATGCCAGAAGCAGCACCACGATAAACATCACAAAAAAGCGCGTAACATTGCCGGATGTCAGCGGAAATTTATATGGCAACATGCAATGAAACCCCAGTTAACGTGTAATCAGTCGGGCGCTGGCAGCCACGACTAAAAGCAGCGCGGCAATGGCACTGAAGGCCACCGACAGGCTGGACAACTGTGAGATAAATCCGACTAAAGCCGGGCCTGCCAGAATACCTGCATAACCGATGGTTGTCATGGCCGAAATCGCCAGATTGACCGGCATCACCTGCTGTTTACCCGCAGCGGTGAACATAATCGGTACGGCATTGGCACCACCAAAACCGATCAGCATAAAACCCAACAGCGTCACCAGCGTACTCGGCACCAACACCGCCAGCAGCATCCCGGCGGCGGCGCAGAGCGTGCCGCAGAATAGCGTCGCGGTGCGGCCAAAATAGTTAACGATTCGGTCGCCGGTTAAGCGGCCAATGGTCATCGCCACCGAGAATACCGCATAGCCCAGCCCGGCCTGAGCGGCAGGCAAGTCACGCGCCTGGTTGAGGAACAGCGCCCCCAGTCGAGGATTGCGCCTTCGGTTAAAAACAGAATAAAGCACATCACTCCGAGGAACAGTACCCAGCCACGCGGCATCACAAACAGCGGTGTATCCGGCTGGTGCAGGCGCTGGTTCATCAGGTGACGCTGGCAGCCCAGCCACAGCAGGACCAGTAATAAATCGATAAACAGCACGCCAACTAACGGACTGGCGCCAAGGGCGAGGGCCGCGCTGACCAGACCGGCACCGACAATCCCCCCCGCGCTGAAAAAGCCATGAAAGCCCGACATCATGGCCTTATCTGCGGCCTTTTCGACCTCCACGGCCTGGATATTCATCGCCACGTCGATTAACCCGATCGCAGCACCAAATACCATCAGCGTCAGCCCCAGCGAGAGGGGCGTTGAGAGCGATGCCAGCAGAGGCAGCAGGACCAGCAGTAGAGCACTTCCGGTGGCCATCACCCGCTTGCAGCCGAAGCGGCCGACCAGCACGCCGGTGAGCGGCATGGCGATCAGTGAGCCTAAACCCAGGCACAGCAGCAGGGTACCGAGTGAGCCGTCACTCAGCTGAGCACGCTGTTTAGCGTAGGGGACCAGCGGGGCCCACGACGCCATCCCGATACCGGCGATCAAAAACGCTATTCGCGTTGCGCGCTGTACTGCTCGCGCTTGAGTATCAGAGGCTTGCGCATCCACTGTCGTCATTTTATCCCTATTGCCAGCCACAAAAATTAGCCCCAATTTTTACCACATCTGACCTGTTTTAAGAAGCTAAACCCTGGCGGAATGAGGTTAAAAGCGCTGGCACCAATCCAGCTAGATTAGGGTAGAGGAGTTAATAACCTGAAAAAATGCGGCTGTTAATCAGAATTGTCGCTTAAGGGCAAATTTCCAGAGGAGTCCTGGAAAGCGTGACGGGGATCACTCCTTAAGCCAAATCACTGGAAAAGCGTAAAAAAATTCTGCTGGCAGTGACTTTATGACCGTTCCTCACCAGACGTTTGTCTTGGATAAAACTTGTGCTGAATGTCACGAATCAACATGAAATTTTCGCGAAACTCACCGGGCGGTATTACCTGTTTTTACTCCACTCTGACGTAATGAATTGCCCATTCCTCTCGCTGCTGATTAGGATTTTTCTTGGATTTAAATCAAATCATTACTGTCAGCTGAATCGTAATTATCTGGCATTTTTTGCCGCTCTTCTCAGCTGTAGAGTACGATTAGTAATTAAATAAATTTATCCTTCCGATAAATAAACATCAAACAACACATTCACTTTATTAATTATATCTGTTAGTGAAATTAACAAAATAACAGTCTCTATTAGCCAGTTTTGGTCCTATATTTTCGCGGGGAAACTAACCTCCGTCCGTACATCAGGTGAAAAGCGCTGCCGGTAGATGGCACTGCTCAAAATTTTGTCCAACGCATAAAAGTGAAATTTATTTTCACTTTTATGCGTTGGACACTTAATCCCTGTTATCTGGTGTACACGAGGTTATGACCATGGCACAGCTCAATAATGGCAGCGTAGAAATCCTTTCACGCGACGACGGAACGATCCTCTCTCAGGCCACTTCGGGCTCCTCGAAAACGGTTCTCCTCAATCAGCCTAGCGTGGTGAAAATCCACGGCACGCGCGAGATGGTGGCTGAATACGAACGCCAGGGTAACGACCTAATCCTGCACATGAAAGATGGCACTACCGTGCGCTATCAGCAGTTCTTCTTTGACGATGTGGACGGCGAGCACAGCGAACTGGTGTTTGACGATGGGGTTAACCGGCCGGAGCACGTGCTGTTCCCGGTGACCAACGAACTTGATGCACAGACCGCGATGGTCCTGACCCCGCAATATGAATCCCTCGGCAGTATTGAACCGCTGCTGCTGGCTGATACGGGGGCCGGTAACGGCGTGATGACCGCTGCCGGTATCGGGGCGCTGGGATTAGTCGGCGTGGGCATCGGCGCCTTAGCGGGCGGTGGCGGCGGTGGCGGGGGCGATGACAACAACGGCGGCACAAATCCGCCTGCCACCACGCCGACGCTGACTATCGGCAACTTTGCCGGGGATAACATTCTTGACGGCAGCGAAAAGCAGACCAGTCAGCTGCTGAGTGGCACCACCACCAACGTGCAGGCCGGGCAGACGGTGACTATCACGCTTAACGGCGTGAATTACACGGCGGTGGTGCAGGCCAACGGCAGCTGGAGCGTTTCCGTGCCTGCCAGCGCGCTGCAGGCGCTGGCGAGCGGGGCTGCTACTTTCTCCGCCACCGTCACCAACGCCAGCGGCCAGACGGCGACCGACACGCATAATTTCACCGTTGAGCCAACGGTGGTACCCGGCGTACCCACCCTGACCATCGGCACTTTTGCCGGGGATAACGTGCTGGACGGCGCGGAAAAGCAGACCAGCCAGCTGCTGAGCGGCACCACCACCAACGTACAGGCCGGGCAGACGGTCACCATCACCCTTAACGGCGTTTCCTACACCGCCAGCGTGCAGGCCAACGGCAGCTGGAGCGTCTCGGTTCCTGCCAGCGCGCTGCAGGCGCTGGCGAGCGGCACCGCGACCCTCTCCGCCACCGTCACCAACGCCAGCGGTCAGACGGCGACCGATACGCACAATTTCACCGTACAGCCCGATGCCACCGGCAGCATCAGCATCACTGCGCCTGTCAGCGGCGATGGCTATCTTAACGCCACGGAAGCACAAAGCGCGCTGACCATTTCCGGTACGGCCAGCGGTCTGCCAGCCGGCACGGCGATTTCCGTCACCCTCGGCGGCCATGCTTACACCACCACCACGGCAGCGAACGGCAGCTGGAGCATCAGCGTACCGTCTGCCGATCTGCAAAGCCTGCCGCAAGGCTCAAACCTGATCGTGGCGACCGCCACGCTGGCCAACGGCACCACTTTGCAGAACAGTACGGTCGTGACGGTTGACGTCCACACCACGCTGCCAAATGGCGGGATCGATCTGCCGTTTGGCGACGGGGTGCTGAGCGGCGCGGAAGCGGGCAGCAGCCAGACCATCACCGGTAACACCGGCGTGAGCGGGGCGGGCCAAACCGTCACTGTGACGTTCAACGGCAACACCTACACCGGCACGGTTAACAGTAACGGCAGCTGGAGCGTCACTCTGCCCGCCAATGCGGTCTCAACCCCGATTGAAGGGCAGCTGCCGCTGGTGGTGACCGTCACCGATCCCGCAGGCAACAAAACCACCACCACCACCCAGGTGAATGTCGATACCCAGCCTCCGGGGCTGGAGGTGAATATTCCTGATGCCCCACTCAACGCCGCCGATGTCGGCCAGGCGTTGACGCTGACCGGCACCAGCACCGGCGGCCAGACCGTCACCGTGACGCTGGATGGTCAGACCTACACCGCGACGGTGGGCGCGAACGGCAGCTGGAGCGTCAATATTCCGGCTTCCGCGCTGCAGCAGCTTGAGCAGGGGAATAATTCGCTGACGGTAACGGCCAGCGATAAATATGGCAACACGGTCAGCAGCGACCCGCTGAATCTCAACGTGGATACGCTGCCGCCTGCCGTTAGCGTTAACCCCGTCAGCGGCGATGGCTACGTCAGCGCCGCTGAACTGGCGGGTAACCTGACCATCAGCGGTCGGGCGGAAGCCAACAGCACTATTCAGGTGAAGTTTGGCGACGTGACCCTGACCACTACCACCAACGGTTCCGGCGACTGGAGCGTGGTGGTTCCGCCGGAAAGCAAAGCTACCCTCGTTGACGGCAGCTATCCGGTCACCGTGACGGCAACCGATGCGGCCGGTAACCAGGGCACGGCCTATACCGAGGTGACCTTTGCCGCCCAGCCAGCCAATCAGCCAACCATCACCTTCAACAGCTTCGCCGGGGATAATATTCTGCAGGGGGCAGAGCTGAATGTGGCGCAGGAGCTGAGCGGCACCGCCGCCCACGTGCAGGCCGGACAAACCCTGACCCTGACCTTCAACGGGGTGCAGTACACCACCACGGTGCTGGCGGGCGGGCTGTGGCACGTCTCCATCCCGGCCAGCGCCCTCAGCGGCCTGAGCGACGGCCAGACGGTAACGTACTCCGCCACCGTTGCCGATAGAGCAGGCAACGTCGCCACCAGCAGCGGTTCGGTCAGTGTGGCTCTCGATCCGGCTGCCGCCAGCCTCGCCATTGCTCCGATCAGCGAAGATAACTGGGTCAACGCGCAGGAGGCTCAGTCACCGGTTAGCGTGAACGGTACCAGCCTCAATCTGCCCGTGGGCGCGCCGCTCACCGTCACCTTTAACGGCCATACTTACAACACCACCGTGGCAGCCGATGGCAGCTGGAGCATCACCATCCCTCCGGCTGATTTCGCCGTAGTGGCTAACGGCAGTTATCCGGTGGTGGTCACCGATGCCAATAACAACTCGGTGACCAGCAGCCTCAATTTGGGCGTGCAGGTTAACTTCCCGAACAATATTGAATTTAATGCCGCCTTCGGTGGCGACAACATCCTCAACCTGGGCGAATCGACAACCCCGCAGGTGCTGAGCGGTAATACCGGGCTGGCGCTGCCGGACCAGGTGGTCACCGTGAGCCTGAACGGCGTGAACTACCCGGCGACGGTTAACCCGGCCACCGGCGAGTGGAGCGTAACGCTGCCGCCATCGGCGCTCAGCGGGCTACCGCAGGGGAGCAATACGGTCACCGTGACCGTCAGCGATGCCGCAGGCAACCAGATCGTCAGCAGCACCACTGTCAGCGTGGATACCACCCCGCCAACCCTTTCTGTCGGCACCATTGCTGGCGACGGCGTGATTAACGCCAGCGAGCAGAATCAGCCGCTGGCGCTGAGCGGCCAGGCAGAGGCGCTCAGCACTATTACCGTGGTGATCAACGGTGTGACCTACCACAGCGCGGCCGATGCCAGCGGCAGCTGGAGCGTCAATGTCGACCCGGCCACCCTGCAGGGGCTGAGCGATGGCAAATATGACATCAGCATTACCGCACGCGACAGCGGCGGCAATGAAACCACCGTGCAGGCGCCGATCGTCATCGATACCGCGCCTCCGGTTGTGACCGTCGCGCCGGTTTCCGGCGATGGCTATCTTAATGCTGCCGAGCATAACGCGGCGCTGGCGATCGTCGGCACCACCGAGCCGGGTGCGGGCGTGGTCGTGACCATCAACAATGTCGACTACACCGCTACTGTGGCTGCCGACGGCAGCTGGAGTGCGAATATACCGGCCAATGTGGTTAGCGGCCTGGCGGACGGCAGCTACACCGTGACGGTGACCGCTACCGACAGTCTCGGCAACATGGGCAGCAGCAGCCAGCCGCTGACCGTGATTGCCAGCGCTGCCTCGCTGCCGGTGATTACCGTGGGCGCGTTTGCCGGCGATAATATTGTGGATGGCGCCGAGAAAGGGCTGTCGCAGCTGATGACCGGCAGCACCAGCAACGTACAGGCCGGGCAGGTAGTGACCGTGACGCTTAACGGCAACCAGTACACCGGGCTAGTGAACGCCGACGGCAGCTGGAGCGTGCTGGTTCCGGCAGCGGCGCTGGCTAACCTCGCGAACGGCGCCGACAGCTACACCGTTAGCGTCAGCGACGTTGCCGGTAACCCGACCAGCGCCAACGGGAGCTTCACCGTTGATAACACCTTCAGCGCCATCGCCATCGGGGTGATCAGCGATGACAATATGCTGAGCCACAATGAGTCGCTGTTGCCGATGGCGATTCACGGCTTCAGCCGCTTTGTTGCCGCAGGCAGCCGCGTCGCGGTGACCTTCAACGGCAAAGAGTATCTGACCACGACCAATAGCGACGGTAGCTGGACGGTGAATGTGCCGTCTGCCGACCTGGTGGCGCTGCCCAACGGCAACCTGACCGTGACCGCCACTGCCACGGATATCAATGGCAACACCGTCACGGCTCAGCACTCGCTGGACAGTTCCGTGACCTCTGAGCTCGACCTCAGCATCAATCCGCCGTTTGGCGATGCCTTGCTCAACGCGGCGGAGGCCGGCAGCGAGCAGACCCTGAGCGGCAGCACCGGGGTGGAGGGGGCAGGCCAGACCGTCAGCGTGGTGATTGCGGGGATTACCTACACCGGCACGGTGGACGCGCAGGGCAACTGGAGTGTTTCTCTGCCTTCCGCCGTGCTGCAGTCTCTGCCGCAGGGGGCCAACTCCCTGAGCGTGACGGTGGCTGACAGCGCGGGCAACACCAGCACGGCGACCGGCAACTTCACTGTCGACACCGTGGCGCCGCAGGTCAGCGTGGAAGCCCTGACCGGGGATAACCGCATCAACGCCGCAGAGAGCGGCGAGCTGCAAACCCTCAGCGGCTCCGGTGAGGTCGGCGACCGCATCACCGTCACGCTGAATGGCGAAACCTACACTACCACGGTTGGCGGCACCGGCAGCTGGAGCATCGATCTGCCGGCAAACGCACTGACGGCCCTGACCAATGGCAGCTACCCACTGCAGGTCACCAGCACCGATACGGCGGGCAACAGCACCACCGTCACGCGCACCATCGAAGTGGACCTGACGGCCCCAGCGGTCAGCGTTAATCCGGTCTCTGACGGCGTTATTAACGCCGCGGAATCCGGCCAGCCGCTGGTCGTCACCGGCAGCGGGGAAGCGGGTAACGTCATTAGCGTTGAGCTGAACGGTACCGCCTTCAGCGCGGTGGTCGGCACCAACGGCCAGTGGACGCTGACCATTCCGGGAACTTACGTGGCGGGCGTAGCCGATGGCAGCTATACCCTCAACGTCACCGCAACCGATCCGGCGGGCAACACCAGCAGCACCAGTACGCCGCTGGCTATTGATACCGGGGTTCCGGCGATCTTTGTCTCTAACGTCACCGACAATAATATCGTTGATGGTGCAGAGCAGCAGGTGGCGCAGATTATCAGCGGCACCGTGACCAATGCCGAAGCCGGAAATACGGTTACCGTTACCCTGAACGGCGAAAGCTACACCACCACGGTGCAGGCGGGCAGTCCGGGCAGTTGGCAGGTGGAGCTGCCGGCATCGGCGCTGAGCGGGCTGGCGAATGGCTCTTACACCCTGACGGTCAGCATTACTGACCAGGCAGGCAACACCGGCAGCAGCAGCAAAACCTTCACCGTGGATAACACCCAGCCGGCGATTGCCTTTGACCCGCTGAGCGACGACGGCTATCTCAACCAGCAGGAAGCCGAAAACGGGCTGGCTGTGAGCGGTAGCACCCTCAATATCGCGGAAGGCAGCACCGTCACCTTCACCTTCAACGGCAATACCTATAGCGCGCAGGTGCAGGCGGACGGTTCGTGGAGCACCACCATTCCGGCGGGCGATCTCACCGTACTGGCCGATGGTCCGTTTACCGCCACCGCCAGCGTGGTGGCGCCAAATGGCACTGAGGTGACCAGCAGCAGTACCCTCAATGTGCATATCAACACTCTGCCGCAGCCAACGCTGGAAGCGCCGTTTGGCGACAGCGTGCTGACCAATGCTGAAGCAACCGCAGCCGCGGGCCAGACGCTGAGCGGCACCACTGGCGAAACCGGCAACGGCCAGACGGTGGTGGTCAACATCGGCGGTACGGACTTTAACGCGACCGTTAACAGCTCCGGCGTGTGGACGCTGGCGCTGACGCCGGAACAGCTGCAGGCGCTGCCCACCGGGCAACAGAACATTACCGTCACCGCGACGGACGTGGCCGGAAACAGCACCACCACCACGCCGGTTCCGGTGAATATTGCCACGGAGCTGCCGCCAGTGACGGTTGGCCCGGTGGCGGAAGATGGCATTATCAACGCGGCGGAACATGCGCTGCCGCTCGACATTAGCGGTACCACCACGGCGGGCAATAGCGTGGTGGTCAGCCTGAATGGCAAAACCTATGAGGCGGTGGTCGACGGTGACGGCAACTGGAGCGCCACCATCCCGGCCAACGACGTGCTGGCGCTGCAAAACGGCGGCTATCCGCTGACGGTCACGGTTTCTGACCCATCGGGCAACCAGACGGTTAACAGTGAAGTCGTACAGGTGCAGCTTACCGCGCCTACTTATACCCTCGATCCGATTGCCGGAGACGGCATCATCGATCGCGCTGAAGCCGCGCAGCCGCTGGATATCACCGGGACCGGCACCAACGGTGATACCGTCAGCGTCACCATTGGTGGCCAGACGCTAACCACCACGGTGGTGAACGGCGCATGGTCGGTGACCGTTCCGGCAGAGACCCTCGGGGCACTGCCGCAGGGCGACAACACGGTAACCGTAGTGGTGACCGCGCCGAACGGTAACAGCGCCAGCCAAAATGCGACGGTCGATGTGGATACCAGTATCAGCAATCAAGTGTTGGTGAATCCGGTTGCGGGCGACGATCTGATCAATGCGGCAGAAGCGACCGCCGGGTTTAACGTTACCGGCAGCGTGCCGGACGGCAGTACCTCGGTGGTAGTGAACTTCAATGGCACTAACTACCCTGCCACCGTCGGGCCTGATGGCCTGTGGAGCGCCACCATTCCGGCCGGCGCGCTGAACGGCGTGACCGATGGCAGCTACACGCTGACCGTGACGGCCACTACAACGGCGGGAGATGTCGCGACCGTGACTCGCCCTGTCGGGCTGGACACCACGCCGCCGGACTTTACCGTGGCGCCAATTTCTACCGATGGCTATCTCAATGCCGCCGAGCAGGGGCAGCCGCTGACCATCAGCGGTACAGGCGACAGCAATGACAGCGTGCGCGTGACGCTGAACGGCAAAGTCTACACCGCTACCGTTGACGGTGACGGCAACTGGTCGGTCAGCGTTCCGCCAGCCGATCTCGCTGCACTGAACAACGGCGACTACACCGTTAGCGTGGCGGTGAAAGATGGCGCGGGCAATATCAGCACGCAGACCCCGGCGCTGACGGTGGACGTCGCTGCACCAGCGCTGACGCTCAATCCGCCAGCCGGGGATAACATCCTCAACGCCGCCGAGCAGCAGGAGGGCATTACGCTGAGCGGCAGCGGCGAGCGCGGGGCCAGCATTTCCGTCACGCTAAACAATGAAACTTACACCACCACCGTCGGGCCAAACGGCCAGTGGTCGCTGCCGCTCAGCGCTGACGATCTGGCTGCGCTCACCAACGGTAACTATCCGCTCAGCGTGACCGCTACCGATGCCGCAGGTAACGTCACTACGCAGACCACCACGCTGGCGGTCAGTGTGGACGCGGCAACGCTGCCGACCCTGTCGGTGAACACCTTTGCCGGTAATAACATCGTTGACGGCGCGGAACAGCACGTCAGTCAGGTGCTGAGCGGCACCACCACTAACGTGCAGGAAGGGCAGCTGGTTAGCGTCACGCTGGGCGGTGTGACTTACACTGGCGTAGTGCAGGCCAGCGGGGCATGGAGCATGACCATTCCGGCCTCCGCGCTGGAGGCGCTGAGTAACGGCCAACAGAGCTACAGCGTGGTGGTCAGCGATGCGGCAGGCAATCCGGCCACGGTCAGCGGCAGCTTCGAGATCAATAATCAGCTCTCCGGCCTGGCGATTAACCCGGTCAGCGTGGATGGTTACCTGAATGCGGAGGAAGCGGCGCAGCCGCTGACCATCAGCGGCACCTCGGCGAATTACACGGCGGGAACCCAGCTGACCGTGGCGATTGGCGGGGCGTCTTACCTGGCAACCGTACAGGCAGACGGCAGCTGGAGCGTGACGCTGCCGCAAAACGTGGTGGCGGATTTCACCGACGGCACGCTGCCGATTGTGGTCAGCGGTCCGGATGCGGCGGGCGTAACCCAGACCAGCAGCAGCAGCCTGGTGGTGATTGTTGATACCCTGCCGGTGGTCGCCGTTAACCCACCGTTTGGCGACGGCGCGCTCAACGCGCAGGAGGCAACGGCGACACAAAATATTACCGGCAGCACCGGCGTGACGGGCGATGGTCAGACCGTCACCCTGACGCTGAACGGCACCACCTATACCGGTATCGTAGCGGCTGACGGCAGCTGGAGCGTGGCGGTACCTGCCACCGCGCTGGCGGGCCTGGCCCAGGGGGATAACAGCTTCAGCGTGGTGGTCAGCGATGCCGCAGGTAACAGCGCCAATACCACCCAGCCGTTTACGGTCGACACCGTGGCACCAACGGTAACGGTAGCCCCCGTGGCGGGCGATGGCATCCTGAATGCTGCCGAACAGGGCGCGGATCTGGCCGTCAGCGGTCGGGGCGAAGCCGGGGACACGATTGTCGCCACGCTGAACGGCGTCACCTACCAGGGCGTGCAGGTCAACGGCAACGGCGACTGGACGGTATCTGTTCCGAGCGCCGATTTGCAGGCGCTGGCTGACGGCAGCTACACGCTGAGCGTGACGGCGACCGATGCAGCAGGCAACAGCACCACCACCAGCAGCCCGCTGGAGGTCAAGGCGGCGGCCGCCGATCTGCCGACCATCAGCATCAATACCTTTGCCGGCAACGATATCCTGGACGGGGCGGAGCAGCAGAGCAGCCAGCTGCTCTCCGGGACCACCAGTAATGTGGAAGCCGGGCAGATGGTCAGCATCACCCTTGGTACGGAAGTATACAGCGCGCTGGTGCAGGCGGACGGCAGCTGGAGCGTCTCTATTCCTGCCTCCACGCTGCAAGGGCTGGAGAACGGCACTACCACCATCGCGGCGGCGGTCAGCGATGCGGCCGGAAACCCGGTCAGTGCCAGCCATGATGTCACGGTAAACAGCCTGGCATCCGGCATCAGTATCGACCCGATCTCCAACGACGGCTATCTCAATGCCAGCGAAGCGCAGGAGCCGCTGATCGTGACCGGGCACACCGCCAACGTTGACGCGGGCAGCCAGCTGACGCTGACCATCAACGGCCAGACTTTCCAGGCGACGGTCGGCAACGGCGGCGCATGGAGCGTGGTGGTTCCGGCTGCCGCGCTGGCAGGGCTGCCTGATGGCCCGGCAACCGTCGGCGTCAGCGTAACCGACGCCACCGGTAACCTCGTCAACAGCAGTGCGAGCCTGAATGTGGTGGTCAACACGCTTCCTGCCGTCACTGTCGACGTGCCGTTTAACGACGGCGCGCTCAACGCGAGTGAGGCCGCGCTGACCCAGACGCTGAACGGCACCACCGGCGTCAGCGGTAACGGCCAGACGGTGAGCGTCACCATTGACGGCACCCAGTACAGCGGCACCGTCGACGGTAACGGCAACTGGAGCATCAGCCTGCCTTCTGCGGTACTGCAATCCTTCGAACAGGGCAGCAATACTCTGCAGGTGACGGCAACCGATGCAGCGGGCAACGCCAGTACGCAGCCGGTCAGCTTTAACGTTGATACCGTGGCTCCGGCCATTACGCTGAACCCGATTGCCGGCGACGGTATTATTAACGCCAGCGAAGCGGGCCAGCCGCTGACCATTAGCGGCAGCACCGATAACGGCAGCGGTCCGGCCCTGGAAGGGCAGACGGTCACCGTTAACTTCAACGGCCAGACCTGGACCACCACCGTGGGTGCCGACGGCAGCTGGACGCTGGATATTCCGGCGGCGGCATTGACGGGCGTCACCGACGGCAACTACACGCTGACCGCCACGGTCACCGACCAGGCGGGCAACCCGGGCAGCAACAGCGCGGATGTCACCCTGGCGACCGCAGCGCTGCAGCCGACCATCAACACCCCGTTTTGGCGATGGCTACCTCAACCAGGATGAAGCAGGCGCAGGCCAGACGCTGAGCGGGA